>OY754944.1:1313229-1709963 GCA_963576515.1 Cryptocephalus primarius | reverse complement strand
ATCCCTAAAGTTAGTAATTCTCTTACCCCTTCGGATTTTCGCCCAACAGCTATCCTACCAAACCCTTGCGTACCTGGAGGCCCACAACCTATTGGACCCGTTCCAATCAGGTTTCCGCCCTGGTTATAACACAGAGACTTGCCTGATAAAACTCCTGGATGACATCCGTCTAGGTGTGGATATTCTGGTCACTATTCTAGTATTATTCGACTTTACTAAATCATTCAATTCTCTCGACAGGGAACTGCTTTTGTCAGTTCTACGATCCATCGATTTTCAGCTACTGTTATCAACTGGTTCCGTTCCTACTTCTCAGGTGGGACTCAATCTGTAGTTGGTCACGGCCGTGGGTCATCCTCGTGGATTCCTAATGGGTGTGGAGTAATTCAAGGATCCGTCTCAGGTCCACTTCTTTTCTCTATTTACATCAGATCTTCTCGGAATGTACTTCGCCACTGTAAATATCTTCTACACGCTGATGATCTGCAGGTATACTGCCATTGTTCACTAGACAGATTAGACGAAACGATCAGTCTTGTAAATCAGGATTGCAGAGCAATATCTGATTGGGCTGCTGCAGCTGAGCTTGTTTTGAATGCCACAAAAACGCTGGCCTGTGATCTTAGTTTCAGGTGCTTATATTAACAGAATTAACTCAAGCAACCCTGACCCCATAATAGTAGATGATATACCACTACGTTATGCTACAGTAGTCAAAAGCCTGGTAATATACTTAGCTCAAAATCTTTCATGGAAAACTCACGTCGAGAAAACTTCGAATAGAATGTTCTCTGCCCTCTATCAATTGAAGAGAAATAAATATATGCTACCTACAAGCACCAGAGTTAATTTAGTCAGAAGCCTAATTTTCCCACATGTAGATTACTGTAGCTGTCTATTTGCAGATATCGTCAGTGAACTGGGTTTAATCTTACAGAGAGCACTTCAGTACGATTCATCTTCAATTTTCGATATGATGCGCACATAACGCCGTACTACATAAAGCTCGGATGGCTTAAAATTAAAGAAAGGCGTGAGAGGTCTGTGTGTCTACTATTTAAAGTTCTTTCTACATCGTGCCCCTCCTACTTTTACTCCTTGTTTCACTACGTCAGAGATATCTCCATGAGAAGCACTTTGAAGTCTTCCTCCCAACTCGCCACTTTTAAGAGACTACTTACAATTTATTCGAAGCATGAGCAGTACTGAGACTAAACAGAGACGCTGAAGTGTTATTTTCTTTTTTCTACTGTTGTAAGTTTCTAGGTTCAATTTAGCAATCAGTTTAAATTAAGTTCTAAATCAAATTATGTAGTTGCACTTATTTTGTATTATTGTATATTGTATTAATGTATGTTAGTTTGTATTCCAAAGGGCTTTGCCCTAGAATATGTAATAAACGATCAATCTCTCTCCCTCTCTCCCTCTCCCTCTCCCTCTCCCTCTCCCTCTCCACTCCCCCTCCCCCTCCCCTCCCTCTCCCTCTACCACCCCCTCCCCCTCCCTAACTAAATTGGCCTATAGAAAAATATTGCAGGAAAGAAATTAGAACTCAGAGAGCTAACTAAAGATAGAGTTACTTCTCTGCGAATCCGTGGCTTGGGATACAGTAGTATTGTAACGAATTCTCGACTCCTTATCGGCAGTCGAAAGTACTGGAATAATCTCGATATTTCTTCTGACGACGCGGCGCCGCCAATTCCGAGAAGTGTTTAACTGTTCGAGATTTTTCTGGAAGTAACACCGTTAGAATATAAAAAGGCAACCGAGTGATAAGCGGTTAGTCAACGCACAGATGTTCATGTGGAAGAACCGACAGCAGTCATAAAAACACGATAGGGTATAAATTTACGTTTAAATGAATTAGAATAAATCCGTATAGTGTTAGTGTTAGCTAAATAAATCACGAATAATTAGTGTTAGTACGTTAGTGTTACTAGTGTAATAACACGTTAGTGTTATTAATTATTAAGAACCCACGAACGTAACTGTATTAAGGAACTTTTTTAAGCAGATAGATGAGCATAAAAGAAGCAGCCACCATTTTCCCAGTATTTCGATTGACCAATGAGAATTTTTGGTAAATTTTTAATTTTCACGTCCATGGCCTTTTATGGGAACATGCAGTTTTCAAAGGTAACTCATTTTAACAGATCATTTCCCCAAATTATATTTGCAACTGTTTCAAGTGCTTACTAGCAATATGTAAAAGTTATGCAATTTCAATATTAAATAAAAGAAAGATGAGTTGAATAGGTATACGTATTTATGTAAATGAGATAAACTTCAAAAAGTATCTCGATCAATCACGCAGTTCCCAATTCCCAAATTTACCTCATTTTTATCCTGTAACGGCGTGAGCTTATTAAATTAGCATCTCCCCTTTTCTGTAAGGGAAAATGGAGGCCATCGCATCTAAAATCCACGTTTCCAGCTAACAAATTCCTCTCTCGACTTTATACATAATATATTTTTTTTTATCAGCGACTGGCTCTATCTCTCTCCCCCTGCCTGGTACCGTATCGCGCACTCATGCCGTTATGAGTGATGATGTAATTACAGAGTTCCGAAGGAGTCTAGAGTTAGAGTTTCCTCACATAAGCGTCTCGTTAGCTCGAATAGTATTCCTTTTTTCCTCCTCCGGCTCCTCCGCCCCTTTCGCTAGACTAGAGAGACAGAAAACGAGATCTATCCGACGTAATTTGGGAGCATTGTACTTCGCGGACGTAAATAAAATAAACGCGAACGTTCGGAATCAAATTTCTCAGAAAGTTAGAGATGTCTAAGCATTCGGTGGGAACGTTGCCCTTGGTTGGAAAACATCATGTGGCAGGGGTTTCCACGTGATAAAATCAGACGAATACTTCCACCTTAATACAAATTTTACGGCTATATGCACTGAGGTCGAGAAAAAGTAGTGTGGCCAACGACTTCATTACAAGGAAATTTGGGATGTAGTGCTTGAAAAAGATGAAATAACGATTACAGACACTGTAAAACACATAGAAATAACAGGGAATGGAACTAGCAAAACGCCCCGACTAGAAATTATTTCCTGTACCCGACCAGGACCCGGGCGGGATTGCTCGTCTAGCACCCGGCAAGGACTGTAACGCAGATGTGCCGTCGGGTCCTGATCAGAACGACCTGACGTGGACCTGACCGGGCATTCCTGGCGTGGACCCGGTCAGGTCATCCTGACCAGGACCCGATCGGGCCGGCGTTATAAGGTGCTAGACGGGCATGCCCGGCCGGGTCCTGATCGGGAGGACCTGACCGGGTCCACGTCAAGAAAACTTAATTTATATTATACAATATTTTATTGATATCACAATATAATAAATACACCAAAAATCGACATACAAAAGAGACAGTACAAACACAAACATATTAAAGAATAATAATACATGAATAAATAAAATAAATAAAATAAACAAATATAAACACATGAAATATAAACGATATATACAGGATAAAATAATAAAGTGATAATATACTAAAAAACACAGTACAAATACAAAGAAACTCAAAAAAAGTTGAAATACAACAAAAACCAATTTTTTTTATGCACCCATTCTAATCTTTTGGATTTTTTAATGTAGAAGAGAAAGCCCTCACCTGTTTGCTTTTATCCAGTGGGGACCTCGAAATGTCAGAGTCTTCTGTAAATTGAGAAATAATTATTTTCTAACAAATATTCACGTTTTAGTAAATGAATTACCTTATCACAGTCGTAGAAAATACAATGCATCGGCACCATCCACCGCCGGCGAACTTCACATCACAAGACTTGAATAAAAACTGGTTGGAATAGTAATAGATAACGAACGAAGGGTCGCTTTTACCTGAAGCGTTAATCCGGAAGCAATAATCGTTATGCTAATCATAAATGTCGGTATTGTCCAATTAATAGCGCTGCGAAATTTTTTTGTCAACAACTGCGTAAGTAAAATATTAAAGATAGAAATAATTTTACAAATTCGTACGTCCTATGATATTACGTCAACTGCTTTTTCGGCACTACTTAGACACTATCGCGGTAATCGTCATTCAAAGAATTTACTCCACTAACACTGAAATATGTAGTTATGCCAAATTCACTATTTTTTCCCTTTAATTCAATTTGACTCTCGAGGAACAATCTAACTCGTTGGTGAGTAAGTTCGCGAATTCGCCTTGCACGGTTATCACACATTTTTCTCTTTGTCTTCTCGAGCATATTGGATAATGATCTAAATAATTAACAAAATTAATTTATATTATTTTATTCCGGCGCGAAATTAAGAAAATTCGAAAAAATCAGAAAATTATGAATATATTTTGTTACTTAGATTTTTACACAATGTAACAGAGTTTTAATTACCTTTAATCACATTTAATTACACTCAGTGTTTAATTTTGTCACATTCTTAATACGTATATTATGACCCGACTAGAAATTATTTCCTGTACCCGACCAGGACCCGGCCGGGATTGCTCGTCTAGCACCCGGCAAGGACTGTAACGCAGATGTGCCGTCGGGTCCTGATCAGGACGACCTGACGTGGACCCGACCGGGCATTACTGGCGTGGACCCGGTCAGGTCATCCTGACCAGGACCCGATCGGGCCGGCGTTATAGGGTGCTAGACGGGCATGGCCGGCCGGGTCCTGATCGGGAGGACCTGACCGGGTCCACGTCAGGTCGTCCTGATCAGGACCCGACGGGACATCTGCGTTACAGTCCTTACAGGGCGCTAGACGTGCAGTCCCGGCCGGGTCCTGGTCAGGAATACCTGACCGGGTCCACGTCAAGAAAACTTAATTTATATTATACAATATTTTATTGATATCACAATATAATAAATACACTAAAAATCGACATACAAAAGAGACGGTACAAACACAAACATATTAAAGAATAATAATACATGAATAAATAAAATAAATAAAATAAACAAATATAAACACATGAAATATAAACGATATATACAGGATAAAGTAATAAAGTGATAATATACTAAAAAACACAGTACAAATACAAAGAATCGCAAAAAAGTTAAAATACAACAAAAACCAATTTTTTTTATGCACCCATTCTAATCTTTAGGATTTTTTAATGTAGAAGAGAAAGCCCTCACCTGTTTGCTTTTATCCAGTGAGGACCTCGAAATATCAGTCTTCTGTAAATTGAGAAATAATTATTTTCTAACAAATATTCACGTTTTAGTAAATGAATTACCTCATCACTGTCGTAGAAAATACTATCTTCACGGTCCTCCGTCGGCCGCAACCTCACTTCACAAGACTTGAATAAAAACTGGTTGGAATAGTAGATTTCGAATTGAAGGGTCGCTTTTACCTGAAGCGTTAATCCGGAAACAATAATCGTTATGCGAATCATAAATGTCGGTATTAATAGCGCTGCGAAATTTTTTTGTCAACAACTGCGTAAGTAAAATATTAAAGATAGAAATAATTTTACAAATTCGTACGTCCTATGATATTACGTCAACTGCTTTTTCGGCACTACTTAGTCACTATCGCGGTAATCATCATTCAAAGAATTTACTCCACTAACACTGAAATATGTAGTTATGCCAAATTCACTATTTTTTCCCTCTAATTCAATTTGACTCTCGAGGAACAATCTAACTCGTTGGTGAGTAAGTTCGCGAATTCGCCTTGCACGGTTATCACACATTTTTCCCTTTGTCTTCTCGAGCATATTGGATAATGATCTAAATAATTAACAAAATTAATTTATATTATTTTATTCCGGCGCGAAATTAAGAAAATTCGAAAAAATCAGAAAATTATAAATATATTTTGTTACTTAGATTTTTACACAATGTAACAGAGTTTTAATTACCTTTAATCACATTTAATTACACTCAGTGTTTAATTTTGTCACATTCTTAATACGTATATTATGAATAATGGGTGTAATGATAGATTGGGCGGGCATGCCTGGCCAGTGCCTGGTCGGGTCCTGATCAGGATATGGTCAGGTAATGCTAGCCGGGCTTGCCTTGCCAGTGCCTGGTCTGGTCCTGATGAGGATTTGGCCAGGTAATCATAGGCGGGCATGCCTCGCCTGTGCCTGATCGGGTCCTGGCCAGGTAATCCTAGGCGGGCATGCCTCGCTATTGCCTGGTCGGGTCCTGATCAGGATCTGGCCAGGTAATGCTAGACGGGCATGCCTCGCCAGTGTCAGTCCTACCCTGGCATGCCTCGCCAGTGCCTGGTCGGGTCCTGATCAGGATTTGGCCAGGTAATCATAGGCGGGCATGCCTCGCCAGTGCCTGATCGGGTCCTGGCCAGGTAATCCTAGGCGGGCAAGCCTCGCTATTGCCTGGTCGGGTCCTGATCAGGATCTGGCCAGGTAATGCTAGACGGGCATGCCTCGCCAGTGTCAGTCCTACCCTGGCATGCCTCGCCAGTGCCTGGTCTGGTCCTGATCAGGATTTGGCCAAGTAATCCTAGGCGGGCATGCCGCGCCAGTGCCTAGTCGGGCCCTGATCAGGATCTGGGCAGGTAATCCTAGGCGGGCATGCCTCGCCATTACCTGATCGGGTCCTGACCAGGATCTGGCCAGGTAATGCTAGGCGAGCATGCCCGGCCACTTCCTGATCGGGACCCGATACGTTTTCGGGTTTGCCTAGCCAAATTTCTAGTCGGGGCCATTTAAAAGAAAAGTGAGACAGCTATTCCTACAGGTTTTGAATATGCTCGCAGCAGATTTTTTGATTGATTTGATATAGGTGTTACAAAATGGATAAAACTGTAACAAATATTTTATTTGGAACACCACTGTCAGTAACACCATTGGCCTCAGGGCTAACGAGATTAAGAAATTTTTTGGTTGCATAAAAAATTGCACCGACAAACACAGCAAAGGCATTTGTTTGTGTCGTTTTCACTTCGAAAATAAATTTTTATTTTATACACTAATATTTTTCCTTGAAGAAGTAGATAAATACTACCGCAAGAGGGCGGCAGAAATCTTATTTGATCTAAATTGTTTACCCTGCATAGCAAATAATTGAAATCATGCAGTAATAGATGCAGTTTTCATGCATATTATATATATTTATAGATTAATTTATTGATATTACCTGAATAATTTGAAAATTTGCATATGTTTCAAGCCCCCATTAAAATATAATTTAATAATTTTTCCCAACGTCCAAAACCGGTGTGCGTATTCGCCATTTCTTATAAGTCGTTTGTAGATAAGTTCTTTATGTTGAGCTGGAAACTATTCTAGATAATATTGGGGCAGTTTTATGAAAGCGTCTCACAATAACATTAGAACATTGTTACTATTATAAAATCTTTTCCATCTTCACCAACTCCCTTGTTTCTACGACGTAAATAAATATTTTACAATTATTCACTTCATTAGTTGATCGTGAAATTCGAAGGGATAACGCACACTTTAAATGGCATTGTAGTAAAAATGGAATGAGGTAAGAACATCTTTAGGACAATCATTTAACTTATTTACCTCATTCAAACTAATGACGATCAATTTATAGGTATTAAAAGAATTAAACAAGCAGTAAATAAAAAAAAAAATATAAAAACCCGACCGCCAAATGTTTAACTAAAATCGATTTAAAACTTGGAAGACAAAGTATTGAAATTCAAGTCCAATTAGATTTAACAAGAACGTTATATTGGATTCTATTGGTTGTAAATTTTTTTATATTAATAAATATGCCGGATGACAAATTTTAATCGGGTTTAAATTTAGAAATAATGGCAATTATAAAAGTTGGCGGGATAGGTCGATTTTTATTTCAAGGGGGAACCATTTTCCGCCCCTAAAATTTAAATAGAGAAGGCGGGTCAAATGATACCTCAGTTTAAACATTATCAAATTCTGAATTCGATGATTTGTTTGTGTTTTAAACTTGGTTCAGTAATTTTCGAGAAACTGAACAAAAGTTATTCCTTAGATAAAAAAAATAAAGTGGCAATTTAAAAGATTTCGAAGTTAATTTCTTACTTAGGTATTAATTTTTTTGTATGCTTTAGTTGTTTTGAGTCGTGTTTTATTGAAAAAATTTTTACGAAAGTTTGAAATCAAATCGTGATCATTATCGAAGACTTAATTAATTTATTAGAAAAGAAGTTCTTACAATAGATGTTGAAAATGGTTTCCCTTATTTTCAAGACAATAATAAAACCTATTGTTAAACTCTTTTCGAACTTTCGCAAAAGTGTCTCTGAATATGCGACGACATTCTTGAGTATTCTAGTTTTTAGTTCTTCAACTAAATCAGGTTGGAAACGAAGGACCGTAGATTTGAAATAACCCCTGAGGAAAATATCCATAGGGATTAGGTCGGGTGAACGTGGTGGTCATTCCATTGCTCCTCTTCTACCAATCCACTGATTTTGATAGCGTTCATCCAGCCATTGTCAAACAGAGGGTACATAGTGGGGAGATGCTCCAACTTGTTGACAACTAAGTAACTCTTTTGTTGAAGAAAGATTTCCATCGAAGTCTTTTTGATTTTATAATTCTTGAATTATTAATGGCTCTATTCTTGCATCTAACGTTTCAGTATACGTTTGACCAGCCAAATTTCCATCCATGAATAACGAACCAATTATGGAATTTCCCAAAATACCATCCCATACATTCGTTTTTTCAGGGTACTGAGTATGACCTTCCCTAAAAGTGTGGCGATATTCGTCACCCCAATATCGGCAGTTCTGTCTTTGTGCACATCCATTAAGATAAAAGGTGGACTCATTAGTGAAACAAATGTTTTTAAGAGTCAGGGCTCGACAATAATTCTGACACTGAAAACACAAGATGTACATTAAGAGTCTTAAAAAACGTTTACAACTATTATAGTCGAACAACTCTATTCTACATATTTTGTTCACGAAATGAAAATTTTTAAAGTGTGTACACATAAAACATTACGAACACAAAAATGAATAGCAAATAAATATTTTATAAGTCGATGTTCTTCCCCAAAACCAGAGTTCAACATGAAGCCCTGCGTTACAGCAATACACTCATATGTACTACGTTTACAAGCCATTTGGTGGATTAATAACATAATAATAATAGGACATTGCTTTCTCGATGTTTTACGACATACTGTTGAACAGTTACTAATAAAATAGCTAATAATAATAACAATAAATTACTAAATTATTAAGTTACTAATAAAAATAAAATAAAGTGGATCAAATGGTAATTTTGATGCTACTGCAGATTACTTTCTGGTAATAGATTTCTAAATACATGGAAGGTGATCAATTTATACCACTTCAAATTTTTCCTGCTGAGTCCTACATATAATTTATATTACAGCAAATGCAGTGTTTTTGATTTTTTAGTGAACTTTGGAAATTTAATAAGCCACGTGCTATTGTAATAAAAGGGTCCAAATATTTGATTCAAATCTACAGTACCACATGTGATAGCATTTCTTGGAGTAGGAAAGCAATTTCTTTGCCTTGTTTCACGGGGCCTGTTATCAATTGACTAGATCCCTATAGAATATTTCAAAATAAGAAAATACTTATTTCTGATGCTAGTACCGGAGTCCTTTTCATTACTCCAAGAATCAATGACTTATGTGGTCTAACCTTAAAATTTCACACGAGCAGATCGAAAGCGGGATACGGGACACAATAAGCAAGCGAAAAGAGAAGAGACAAGGAATAAAACTAGCGTTTTACCACGTCTCCACGGTTCGTACATCAAGCGAGTGGAAAAGAGTAACTAGCGTTCACAACGTTGAGAAGGAAAAATATTCCAACTGTGTACAACGTCGAAGAGGAAAATGAGGGAGAATGTACTGAAGGCGACGTTTATATTTGCTTTCTATGGCCATCAGAGCTTCTAGAAATATGAATCTTTACGCCCTAAAAGTTCCTCACAGAATGAGTGTTAAAGAATTTATTTACGTACCATGAATTGTTAAATGAGTGGAAATTGTACTTGAATATGCGGCCAACTACGAAAGTAACGATAAACTATCATACGCCACATACCAAACGTACCTACTACCCAAATTTAAAGAAAATTTTCAACTTCCAAAATTGAACGAAACTTCCAAAGAAACCTCGAGAATTTATCCAAGTGAATTTCTTCCTGTAAGCGGAGGGGACGTTTGGGTCAAGGCGAAACGACACAAATTAGCACAACTTTTTATTAGTTTAAAAGTTAAGCCGAACGGTTTTGAAACAATCGCAACTGTTACAAGTCCTCACGATAAGTTTTCCCAATTTTCCACGAAAAAGTACAATCATAAACCACCGCCTTATTTATATTTCAGATCTGACCCGAAGTTACGGTCACATCCCTGTCGGATAAGTTACTCATTTACGGGATCGCCCAGGGCGATGAAACCTTTCGGGAAGTAAAAGGAGTCGACGTCGAACATCCGGAAATTCAATTACACCTAGTAATTCCGGAAATCCGAGCCTGGAAATGTAATTACTGCCTTCAAAAGTCGAAAACAAAAACAAACAAAGAAACGTCGACGAGTAGCTTCAGTAAAATATTTCTATTCGACATGCATATACAGCCGTTATATCCACAGACGTCGTATGTTTCCCAACGTATGTGTATCAAACTCGATTAGTTCATCTGGGCAGAGAGAAAAACCAAGGAGGGAGCAGACGATAGCCCTAATTGATCGGCGAATGTTCGAGAACAAATTAATCGGCAGCCCCTAGGAAATGAAAACGGAAAGAAAAAAGGTGAAGGAAATGGACCGACATAATCTGTGGATATTTAGGACTCATTGACATTCTGGAAAAATAGATCATGGTAATGTACGGTGAAAAGGAAACTGTTCAATTTTTACGTCAAGGGAACAGTAGAACAAAACAAAAGAGGGAAAAATCAAATTATACACTAACATCACAAATTAACGAACTAAAAATTTGTTAAAATAACACTGATGAAAATAAGTATATGAAGTACATGGTAGTCTTAAATATTAAAATAATAAATTAAGGAATAAAAGCGAATTACTCCAACACGTTCAGTGTTTTTATTGAAGGGGATGGGTGAAAAGGGAGCGAAAAGCGCACACATCTTCACATTTTAATATTTATTGGATATACATATGTAATGTCACTGTAATGAGTAGATATTATTGCAAATTATAGGAATAATTAAGGAATAAAAAATATGTTACATGAGCTGTCATACAGCGACAAAACTTATGAAATCTCTCTCCTTGTTCTTATTCTTCGCTTATTGCACCCAAATCTTCCGGAAAAGTCCAAGCAAAGGTGTCAAAAAGACGTTTTTAAGGACAATCAACACCCCAGTATTTTCCAGTAACACAGAAATTCTTTCATGATACAGTGAGACCTCGCTTAACGAGGACCTCTCATAACGAGTAATTCACATAACGAGCAATTCGCATAACGAGTGTTTCGCTTTACAAGTATAATTTTGGAACGAATTATGATCGTTAAGCCAAGTTTTACTGTACGTACAAATACTGCCGAGCTGCCAATTTTAATTAGTTGCCAGTTAATTGAGGAAACATGTATTTTAGGTACTTGAAACCATTAGCATTTTTGTACATGGCTCCGATAAAAGTTTTGATTTAATTTAGAGATTTAGTGGTTTAACCCACTGAATACAGTAAACCATAGAATCAGCCAGGGCAATGATATAATTTCGACGACTCTAATTTATAAAGAAGAAGCAGGTACTTGAAAATGCGACAAGCTAGGACAATTTTCTAAAAAGGTGTTTTAATAACTACCTAAATGAAACCGTAAAAAGCATTGTCATCAATGTTAAAATAATTCGACCTGTGTTATCACGGCTCGGAAAATACTCAAATTACATACATAGTGTATATATGTATTAACAAACACACCTCTTTATTGTACAGACAATATAGGCATTTAATGTTTTTTGCATATTTTTGGTATGCACTTTATCCGTAAGTTTCATGCTTAATATTTCAATATTCTATAAAAGTACCTACTCTTCTGAACTATTCTCTCTCAATGAAGCAATCCTACTAAGGAGTAGAATATGATGGTTATTAAGAATACAGGTATAATTTTCTAATTATTTTAGTGTAATACTGCATTCCTTACATTAGTTAGTTGTCGATGTAGATGTAGTTAAACTCAGGCAGAATTTACTCTTGTACCGAATTTTTAGAATAAAAATTAAAAAAGGGATATGTGCAACTTAAGCAATATGTTAATGTAATGAAAAAAATAGAAACGAAGTTGTAGATCTTCAGCATTTATCCAAATTTAAGTATTCTACTAGAGAAAAAGTTGATGTTATAAAAAATTGGTTCATACAGTCCCAAATAGTGACAAATGAAACCAAATACGTAAGTGCATATCTAACGTAGATATGTTACAATTTGTTTGGTGCATGCTATCTACATATTCTGATATGGTTTTCCTGGTTCCATACCTGATATGGTACACATTTTCCGAGTTTTATTAATTATTATGCTAATTTCTCATTACTGGATTAGTCACTTCCAATCGTCATTCCATTCTTTAATCAAATTGTTGAGAATACAGGTTTAATGAAGAAGTTTTTACTAAAATGTGACGCTCAGAAGTATGATGGGTGTTGCTGAAATTAAATTCTTAATATATATTTAGTATTATTGAATTTGTGTTTAATAATTTGAAGTAGTGCAACGTTTCAATGTCTCACAAAATATAGTTTAAACCGTTACAATCCAAAAAGTTGCCAAATCAGAAAACCAATACTCACTAAAATCGAGATCGAACTAGGTATATCTCGTTAATAATATTTTGAAGATAAATATAACATTTCAGTCGCTACTATAAATAATACTAGGTGATAAGTATCTGTATTGTTTTTTTGGCTTAGAGAAATAATGGTCTTTAAAGAACATTCATCAAACAGAAGCACACGCTGTAATCCCGGGACAACGATGGCTGGAAATGTAAAAATGGGAATACGCCGTTGGAATACAGTTTTTTCAAATGCTTGTTTATTTTGTGGTCTGATGTTATTAATTTCATGTAAAAACACATACATCAAAAAATAAAGTATAAACTGAAAAGATGTTAAAAACGTGGAAGGGTGATTTTCATATTAATTTAGGTTTCATACTGATAAATAAATCCTGGAATAAATACAGCGATATGGGACGTCAAAAATTACACCAAAAAAATAATTTCTTTGAAATATTTAAGATAGCTCTTATTTTCAATTACTTAAAATTTAAAACAATGATTAAATTTAATTCAGTTTAATAAAACCTACCGTAGTTTCTTTAATAATATTAATCACAAAATCATTGGCAGACACGGGAATGACGAAATGTTTTCGTAACAGAACTTCTACTTTACTGATTTCATGCACATTTACTATCGCTTATGGATTTCCTATTTTATTGCAAGAAGAAAGTTGGTATTACCTGTTTTTGTACCACCAACGGTTTTCGAAGTAATCCAGATTATGTCAAGCACGCTAAGAATGTAGCGAATGTTAATAACATCTTAAATAATCTATTCATGTCTCAGAGTTCATGAGGTAATTCTTTCGATCATTTCAGACCCCAAACTCTTAATAATCGTACACCAACCTATATTTAGAGACACGGGAGGTAAGAAACTAATAACGTTATTAAAATCATTATTATTACGAGAAACGAGAAAAAACACTATTTATTCTGTGTTAACCATACTAAAAGTTTTGGGATAGCAGTTTTCATAATATTTCAAATATTTATTATCCCCTTTAAGGTTTCAGGACATAGGGAAAGCGTGCAACATCATATCATTGGCTCTCGGTTAGAGGGAGGAAGGCGTTCGTAAGATGTTCGGACCCAAAACTGTCTGAAGAATTAACCGCCCCTCACCTCCGAAGCTTGTATAATTAATTATAAATCGCTCTATAAATTACACATTCTCGAAATTCCATCGGAGTCTCGGAGTCTCAAATCTTAGTTTTATAGGGCGATTAAATTACGGATTTCATATTTAACGTAGACGTATAGTGAATAGCCCTGGATAAATTCATTTTATTAAGAGATGTGCTAGCTCGTGAGGAACTGCAGAATTGGTGAAATTGGCGTGCGTGCATGTTTGCTTGTCTCACAAAACTCAAAATATTCTGAAAAATGGTCCATTATAATTCAAGTATACAAGCAACACGTCCGTGGAAATGAATCAGATGACCGCCATTACCACACCGTATTTTCGTTTTGAGCTTGTCAAACGTTTGAATTGTTTTTTACTTTACAGATGATAAAAATATGACGTATGACTACCGAGAAAATCGAATGCAACTCAGAAACTTTGCATAAGGCTATGATGCTCATTGATGAAAGTGAATATATGCGAAACGTTGCAAAAAACCATACAAATAACATTTTCAAATGTGCAAACTAGAGTGAAGAAAGAAAAACACACCGATCCAAAACAAGGAAGATATACTAAATATAACAAATTATATCTAAATTTTATTACAATTAAATAAATATAACAAATTATATTTATATCAAATACTTTGGATGTAGGTCCTGCCAATCAGATCCGCAAAATGCAGTACCAATTTGTGTAAATGCACAACATTAAACACAATTTTAATGGTGCATCTCAGATGGCTGGAGGTGATTGTTTCCAGTAATTTTTACGACAAAATAATGTAGCTTTACGCAAACCAGAAGCTACAAATGTTAACAGAATAAATGCATTCAACAAACAGACCCGACTAGAAATTATTTCCTGTACCCGACCAGGACCCGGGCGGGATTGCTCGTCTAGCACCCGGCAAGGACTGTAACGCAGATGTGCCGTCGGGTCCTGATCAGGACGACCTGACGTGGGCCCGGTCAGGTCCTCCCGATCAGGACCCGGCCGGGCATGCCCGTCTAGCACCCTATAACGCCGGCCCGATCGGGTCCTGGTCAGGATGACCTGACCGGGTCCACGCCAGGAATGCCCGGTCGGGTCCACGTCAGGTCGTCCTGATCAGGACCCGACGGCACATCTGCGTTACAGTCCTTGCCGGGTGCTAGACGAGCACTCCCGGCCGGGTCCTGGTCAGGAAAACCTGACCGGGTCCACGTCAAGAAAACTTAATTTATATTATACAATACTTTATTGATATCACAATATAATAAATACACCAAAAATCGACATACAAAAGAGACAGTACAAACACAAACATATTAAAGAATAATAATACATGAATAAATAAAATAAATAAAATAAACAAATATAAACACATGAAATATAAACGATATATACAGGATAAAATAATAAAGTGATAATATACTAAAAAACACAGTACAAATACAAAGAATCGCAAAAAAAGTTAAAATACAACAAAAATCAATTTTTTTATGCACCCATTCTAATCTTTTGGATTTTTTAATGTAGAAGAGAAAGCCCTCACCTGTTTGCTTTTATCCAGTGGGGACCTCGAAATGTCAGTGTCTTCTGTAAATTGAGAAATAATTATTTTCTAACAAATATTCACGTTTTAGTAAATGAATTACCTCCTCACAGTCGTAGAAAATACAATGCATCGGCACCATCCACCGCCGGCGAACCTCACATCACAACACTTGAATAAAAACCCCGACTAGAAATTTGGGTAGGCAAACCCGAAAACGTATCGGGTCCCGATCAGGAAGTGGCCGGGCATGCTCGCCTAGGATTACCTGGCCAGATCCTGGTCAGGACCCGATCAGGTAATGGCGAGGCATGCCCGCCTAGGATTACCTGCCCAGATCCTGATCAGGGCCCGACTAGGCACTGGCGTGGCATGCCCGCCTAGGATTACCTGGCCAAATCCTGATCAGGACCCGACCAGGCACTGGCGAGGCATGCCAGGGTAGGACTGACACTGGCGAGGCATGCCCGTCTAGCATTACCTGCCCAGATCCTGATCAGGACCCGACCAGGCAATAGCGAGGCATGCCCGCCTAGGATTACCTGGCCAGGACCCGATCAGGCACTGGCGAGGCATGCCCGCCTATGATTACCTGGCCAAATCCTCATTAGGACCCGACTAGGCACTGTCGAGACATGCCCGCCTAGGATTACCTGGCCAGGATCCGATGTGGCACTGACGAGGCGTGCCCGGCTAGCATTGCCTGACCAGATCCTGATCAGGACTGAATGTGACAAAATTAAACACTGAGTGTAATTAAATGTGATTAAAGGTAATTAAACTCTGTTACATTGTGTAAAAATCTAAGTAACAAAATATATTTATAATTTTCGGATTTTTTGAATTTTCTTAATTTCGAAAATCATCAATTAAATAAATCTCCGAAGTATTAACGCCGGAATAAAATAATGTAAATTAATTTTGTTAATTCTTTAGATAATTATCCAATATGCTCGAGAAGACAAAGGGAAAAATGTGTGATAACCGTGCAAGGCGAATTCGTGATTGTTCCTCGAGAGTCAAATTGAATTAGAGCGAAAAAATAGTGAATTTGGCATAACTACATATTTCAGTGTTAGTGGAGTAAACTCTGAATGACGATTACCGCGATAGTGACTAAGTAGTGCCGAAAAAGCAGTTGACGTAACATCATAGGACGTACGAATTTGTAAAATTATTTCTATCTTTAATATTTTACTTACGCAGTTGTTGACAAAAAAATTTCGCAGGGCTATTAATTGGACAATACCGACATTTATGATTAGCATAACGATTATTGTTTCCGGATTAACGCTTCAGGTAAAAGGGACCCTTCATTCGTAATCTACTATTCCAACCAGTTTTTATTCAAGTCTTGTGAAGTGAAGTTGCCCTGCGGTGCCTCGTGAAGATATTATTTTCTACAACTGTGATGAGGTAATTCATTTACTAAAACGTGAATATTTGTTAGAAAATAATTATTTCTCAATTTACAGAAGACTCTGATATTTCGAGGTCCCCACTGAATGAAAGCAAACAGGTGAGAGCGTTCTCTTCTACATTAAAAAATCCAAAAGATTGGAATGGGTGCATAAAAAAAATTGGGTTTTGTTGTATTTTAAGTTTTTTTTGCGATTCTTTGTATTTGTACTGTGTTTTTTAGTATATTATCACTTTATTATTTTATCCTGTATATATCGTTTGTATTTCATGTGTTTAAATTTGTTTATTTTATTTATTCATGTATTCTTATTCTTTAATATGTTTGTATTTGTACTGTCTCTTTTGTATGTCGATTTTTGGTGTATTTCTTATGTTGTGATATCAATAAAATATTGTATAATATAAATTAAATTTTCTTGACGTGGACCCGGTCAGGTCTTCCTGACCAGGACCCGGCCGGGCATGTCCGTCTAGCACCTTATAACGCCCGCCCGGTCGGGTCCTGGTCAGGATGACCTGACCGGGTCCACGTCAGGTCGTCCTGATCAGGACCCGACGGCACATCTGCGTTACAGTCCTTGCCGGGTGCTAGACGAGCAATCCCGCCCGGGTCCTGGTCGGGTACAGGAAATAATTTCTAGTCGGGACTGGTTGGAATAGTAACAGATAACGAACGAAGGGTCGCTTTTACCTGAAGCGTTAATCCGGAAGCAATAATCGTTATGATAATAAATGTCGGTATTGTCCAATTAATAGCGCTGCGAAATTTTTTTGTCAACAACTGCGTAAGTAAAATATTAAAGATAGAAATAATTTTACAAATTCGTACGTCCTATGATATTACGTCAAGTGCTTTTTCGGCACTACTTAGTCACTATCGCGGTAATCGTCATTCAAAGAATTTACTCCACTAACACTGAAATATGTAGTTATGCCAAATTCACTATTTTTCCCTCTAATTCAATTTGACTCTCGAGGAACAATCTAATTCGTTGGTGAGTAAGTTCGCGAATTCGCCTTGCACGGTTATCACACATTTTTCCCTTTGTCTTCTCGAGCATATTGGATAATGATCTAAATAATTAACAAAATTAATTTATATTATTTTATTCCGGCGCGAAATTAAGAAAATTCGAAAAAATCAGAAAATTATAAATATATTTTGTTACTTAGATTTTTACACAATGTAACAGAGTTTTAATTACCTTTAATCACATATAATTACACTCAGTGTTTAATTTTGTCACATTCTTAATACGTATATTATGAATAATGGGTGTAATGATAGATTGGGCGGGCATGCCTGGCCAGTGCCTGGTCGGGTCCTGATCAGGATATGGTCAGGTAATGCTAGCCGGGCTTGCCTTGCCAGTGCCTGGTCTGGTCCTGATGAGGATTTGGCCAGGTAATCATAGGCGGGCATGCCTCGCCAGTGCCTGATCGGGTCCTGGCCAGGTAATCCTAGGCGGGCATGCCTCGCTATTGCCTGGTCGGGTCCTGATCAGGATCTGGCCAGGTAATGCTAGACGGGCATGCCTCGCCAGTGTCAGTCCTACCCTGGCATGCCTCGCCAGTGCCTGGTCGGGTCCTGATCAGGATTTGGCCAGGTAATACTAGGCGGGCATGCCGCGCCAGTGCCTAGTCGGGCCCTGATCAGGATCTGGGCAGGTAATCCTAGGCGGGCATGCCTCGCCATTACCTGATCGGGTCCTGACCAGGATCTGGCCAGGTAATCCTAGGCGAGCATGCCCGGCCACTTCCTGATCGGGACCCGATACGTTTTCGGGTTTGCCTAGCCAAATTTCTAGTCGGGGAAGTTAATCAAATTTATAAATTTTTGGTGGAACTAATTCGAAAGAAACCATTTTTTCTTAGGAACATTTTCGATTGCGATGGAACTGGAATGTCGATAGTACAGGATCCTGGGAAATTACTTGCTGCAGAAAGCCAGAAAAGAGTTGGTTCTATGACTAGTTGGTAACAAGGTAAAAATATAACAGTGCTATGAGCGTATCTGGTCGGTTTGTACCGCCTATCTTCATATTTCCAAGGAAGCGAATGTAACTACCTCTTAAGAAAGATGGTTCTGTCGGCGCAATTGAACAAGTATTTAGGTAAGGGTTGTATTTATAATTTTTTTGTAGAGTTGCTTAGGCATTTTACCCCTAATGTTAGAGCTTCTACAACAGCAAAAGCAATTCTTATAATTTTTGATAACCATTTCACCACATAACACTCTAATTCTATGAGCACTGCAAGAAGAACCACATCACATTTTTCGAACCTCTCAAAGGAGCTTTTAAAAGGATGTAACTTGTCCTGCAGCGGATGTTGCAGAAAAGATAACCCTTTGTAAAACTGCATCACTATTTATGAAATGGGTATCCACTTCTGCAACATCTCTAACCCTACCTACCAAAGATCTTCAACGTTTGACCAATTTTCAGTTTCAATACCAGAAAAGATGGCCAGAAACAACATGCTGCTATATTGACATCAACACTGGTTAAAGACAGTCTGATATAGAAAGAAAATTAGAAAGCAGCGAAAGATCAGAAACGACAAGCGAGGGGATGCAAAGAAAATAAAGGTAAGTCTAAAAGGATAAAAAGTAAGTCCTGCAGGAGGATAATGATACTTCAGAGTCAGATATTAGCGTAAAAGATATGTGTAGATAACATGGAGAATCCAGGATATAAGTGCATCATATATGATGAATTTGGAAAAAACAATGAAATTTGGTATAGGCATACGTTCTGCGGTCTCTGGGCACACTCTTTATGCAGTGGGTGGATTTCAACTGCATGCTGCCTATGTGATATTTGTATAAGGCCCGAAACTCCACCGCCATGACATGCGTTTAATGACGGTCAAAACAACCTTTGTTTTAATTGCAAATATTACCTAATTATAAAGCCATTATGATGAGGCCAAACATATAGAATATTAGTTTAATGTTGTATTATAGTAATTTATACAAATGTTTAGTCTCAAATTCAAACTTTTCCCTTAAATGACCATAATTCCCCCTTTCCCTCCAATGTTTATTGTCGCAAATTAATCTTCTCTTCTAGTTTTGATTACTTCTCTAGAAAGCCGAAACTCGTCCTAAGTGGATGCCGTTAATACACATTAAATAATACTATGAACCCTATAAACGGCTTCCTGGAAGTAAATGTCGCCTTATTAAAGAAAAGTATGATTGTGTTCTGTATAGAAACAAAGACTGAGAAATATCTTAAAAAACTGTAACAATTTAAATGGCGAAAGGGTTGATTATTTTAATTATTTGGAATCGAAAAACATTGGATGTTGTTAATACGCTCCTATCACGTTGTTGCTGTGGAAAGATTTTTTTAACAGATAATATATATTTCTAGCAGGAGGCACAATTTTACGCTTAACCTTAAAAAAAGGATGTAACACAATGTAATTCCAATTAGGACCTTATTTTGATGATTTGATTGTGTATTTATCCATAAGATTAAATGCTTAATTATTTTTAATAATCGTACTTTTGAGGTGTACTTGTTTTGAATAAATGCAATTTTTAATGCTTATATTTTGATTCGCAGTTACTTAAATGGCTGCCCATTTTAAACATTTGTGAGGCCTTAACATTCGGTTTTTACTTATAAGTTATAACATTCTGGTGGTAAGCATAGTTGTCACATCACAAGTCTGACGAAATTTTTACTAAAACACAGTTAATTCCACATATTCCAATTTTTGACACAGTGATAAAAAAACTTATTAAATTAAATAAAAGTACACTAAAAAAATCCTTGGAACGTTATATTGTCACGAACATGAGACACTTCATTAGTCCACGGTCGGGGGCAATGCGATACGTGTTGCACTTCTAACAACGAATGTGCGAGTGCTTATGAAAACGACACGCATTACAACAACAAAAGTAAAGATCGCAAAACAACGTTGAATATAAATAGAAGGAAGAAAGTAGTTGAGAGGACCAGTTGGGTCCTGACATGTAGACGAGGACAAGTGCTATCCAGGGGACCGCCCGAAAGAGGCCGGACGGCCGGTCGAAGGGAGAGTAGAAACAGTACCCGGCCTGAGACTGTGGTCCGTCGTCGAAGGGTCCAGAGGACAGCCGAACGCCCGAAGAAGAACCTACCATCCGCCCTACCAAGATGCCCTCCGCCACCTCACGTGTTATGGAAGTCAGAAAGTCCGGACGACAGTCGATCTTGTAAGTCACCTCCCTCGCCTCTCACGCTCCAGCCCATGGGATTCGATGTGCCTCATTTTCTTGTTTTATTTCATTTCTTTTATTTGTTGCCCTGAGCTTTACATTCTCCGCCCTTTGCGAGAAATAAAGCATTTTCTCCCTTTTCGTTTTAAACCTGTCTTTTTAACAGCACGCTCTACCCCTTACCTCACGCGGCCGTGACACAGGATAAAGACGTCCCAGCTCGTGACAATATAGATTATTTCAATGATCTAAATTAAATTGCCATTTGAAATTCAATAAATGAATGGCTAATTACAAAATTAAAGGATTCTAAATTGATGTCGAATATCTGAAAACAGACTCTCAGATGATTTTCAAAAAGCCAACAATTAGTAATGTAACTTTCTAGGAAGATGTAAAAAAGGGAAATGATTTATTTTTGTCGGTAACATTCTGAGGTACTCTTCGAATAGTTAGCGTCTATAAGTTCTGCGCGAAATAGTATAAGACCATAAGTAGCTAGGAAAAATTTGAAATCAGCGAATTATACTTGCTGAGTGGTTGAAATGAGGATAAAATTTATATTACAGCTGCCAAATAGATGGGAACTATAAACTTGGTAGGGTTATAGATTTGGGTCCCAAATGTTTCACAAAAATGCAGAAATCCCACATTTCACACTTTGGTAGCTTAGATAAAGGGTTAGGCTAGCAAAAAACAATTTGTTTTAATTGTTAAATGTAAATCATACAAACGTAAAGGCCATCTGTCACACAACCCCGATATATATAGGGGGGTAAAAATGGTAATATATATTAATAAAAGTACACAGTATTCTTTAAATTGTAGCTTGAAAAAAATCTAACCTGAAAAATCCGGAGGCCGCCGACTTAAGTTCCGCAGTTGGGTATAGTGACACACACACGCATAAACGGAAAATCCCAAAATACCTTCAAATGCTATTTTAACAGCATTCACAAGTTTTGCTAAGTATTACGTTAGCCGGAAAATCGAAAAATTCACTATGTTAGACCGAAAACTAAATGATACCCGTCGCGACGTACCAGCACAAATGAAATATTTACGGCCGAGTGTAATCGTGTAACTTGTCCAGAGCTGGAAAAAATCCGAGCACTCCACAAAAAAAGCGAAAGAAAGAATGACGAGAACACTGGAGAACAGAAAAAAATTGGTCGTAAATAAATAGAAACGACGCGATAGCAGAATTTCGTATCGATATGACGTGGTATGAGGTGCATCAGAATAAGTTAATTATACGCTGTAGAACGAAATTACTTTCAACGGTGAAATTTTCCGACAGACAGGTTAATACTTTTAAACTAAGTTATAATTTATTTAAGAATACGGTGAGGCTAGTGAAGTTTACAGATATATATATGGTCATAGACCATGAAGCAAATATAAAAAAATACTTTTAATTTGAACATTTACGTACTACTATTTTTTTTTAATTTACTATGCCAATTAATATCGTCATCCTTATATCGCATTCCACTGTCGTTAATTATTTATTTCACAGGTAAGCGATGTATATTCATATAAGTAATTAAGTAGGTATCTATAATCTATAACTCATTTCTTACAAGGAAAAATATCCAGCCTTGCGACTTCCCATACTTGTTCGTGGGTTTTAAGTGAATTTCCGGTGATCAATAATTATTATACGAACATTTCCGAACGTCCCCCCTACTCAAGTAATATAATTTATACAGGTGTAGACTGAATTTTACAACTACGCCGGCACCAAGCAACACCATCGAGTCAGTTGTGTTGTGATATTTCTATCGGTGTAATTGTAATACATTTTAACGCTAGGTTTTATTTCCATACTGTTGAAGGTGCATGATGTATTCGTTCATAATTCTCCAAACATGTGTTCGGGAAATCATTGCAACTTGTTCAAAGATTGCATGAGATGGGAAAGCAACGATTTAACGTTTCCTGGAAGGAGAAACTCATGGAAGGAGTGTCGAGCCAAAACACTTACCGGTAGAAAACCAATAGAAATAGTTAAAATTTTGTTAAAACGTTTCGAAGTGAGCAATGACTAATTATTATTTAGACGAAACATGGTTAAATCAAGGCATGCCGCTTCAAAATGTTCGGCTTATAAGGCCTTATGGAAGGCTACTCCATTGGCTTGAACCCACCTGTTGGGAAAGTTGAAGATGAATAGTTGCACATATTGATGGCGAAAATTGTTTTGTAAATAATGGTTTATTAGAATTTACCTCAGAATCAACCAAAGATTATTATGAGGAAATGATTGTGGACGTATTTGAGGAATATTTCGTTCAAGTGTAAACTTACATACCACCCAATTCAGGCACAGCAATGGATTTTGCCTGAAGCTGTAAAGCAAGTAACTGCAGAAAACTGGAAGAAATGTATACACGATGCGGTGAAGGAGGAAAAAAGTTATGGAATTTAGACCGTCTTTTTGTTGAGCATGTAGCAGAAACCGTTATCATTACATTAAATGCCGAAAAATCGATTCCGATTACGATGATGATAATATAGTTATTTTAGACTGCCGATGCTACGATATTTTATTGTATTGTATTTTGTATATATGTATATTTGTATTGCTATTGTATTTAAATAGTGATTTAGCTATAGTACATTGCTATAGTTACATTAATTGTTATTGTCCGTATTCTCTAGTCGTTAATTTTTTTTAACCACTTCGACAAGAACCATTTTAAAGCAATGTCACTTCCGATAATGGAAATAGGTTTCTTTATTAAGGATCATCTACTTGTGTTTTCTCTTTTGAGATTTTTCACTGACTGTATTTTAGCAAATTGTTTTTATTTAGCATTAGATATTCGGCATAGGAATGTAAACCAAAGAATTATCATCTTAAATCATTACAATCCTTTTACAGTTTCGAACTAGTTTAATACATGTGTTTGGTTGCTAATATGCATAGTTATAGATATTTTTGGATTGATTTGGAACGACTAGAACCAAAAATATTGTTGCAAATTTCGTTACAACATCAAAATTGACTAAAAATATCTGAACCATGAATGGTGATTAATGTTAAATTAGATCAGTAATAATGAGCTCGTAATAGGTCTCCACGATTTTACCCAGCTTGCCATTTTGAGCAGTGATAATTGACAATTTTCCGATAATGCAGAGTGTACCAGTGCCAGTGATAAAAATTGATATTTACAATATGAAACTTCAAAAAAAAAAATGGCTGCCAGTTCCCGTCGACACAAGCAGAGTTAATGACGGAAAATTTCGACGTGGATTTCTTCGTGCTTTCAAATTGCCTGCTTTTTAGAATTTTGAAAATTATCTTATGTTAATTTGATATAAAATGTAACATACAGTATTAAAGGATTTGTAGCATTGGCATGAGTCGAAAAAATTGCACAAATTGTTGAGAAATCTCCGTGATTTCAAAACTGGCTGCCATTTTTTATTTTGCTTAGTATAATTTTTCTGATTTGTCTGCGAAATAGTGGGCACCACAAGCCCGCATTATTTTGGAGATAATGAACAAATTTTCAAAAAATTTGGGAATTTTTCGTGATTTCAAACTCCCAATTCGTATTTCGTTTAATGATATTATTTCTAATTTGGATACAAAACGATAGTTACGTTAATTATAATGCTATTGCGTAGAGTAGCATGATGAGACACGAGCCTTCGGAAAATTTTTAAGGTAGTTATCTCTTGGGATTCCTAGATGTCAGAACAACCCTCCGTTCGAAACTTCGCTCAAACTTCGGCATTCTCCTTGCTCCTGACCCGCCATATGGTAATAGTGTTAGGCCTTTAGCAGTATTACCTTTTAGAACTGAATTGGACGGAATTATATATACGCCTTTATTAACTCGGGTAATCAAGATTTAGTGATCGATAGAGTCTGGAAAATAGGCAAAATTCATGTTTGTGCATTCTCTCCTTATTTTTAATATCTTGAGAAATAAGCAAAATCTTGAGAAAAATACAATCCATGTGTTACATATTTCTAAAAGGTGTTTGCTAGACTGAAATATTAGAAGTTTTCAGTAGTTCAATTAAGCAGGTACCTTTGTGAAACATACTTCTGGAAATCACTTTAGAGCAAGTAAGTAGGTAGGGGAATGTTTACTTAGACATTTCAATATTTTCGACGTTGTAACTTAATGAAAATACTACTTAATATTTCCAAAGATACATCAAGCGATCTTCGATATTTAAACCGGCACCTTTAAAGTAATACTTTTAGTTAAAATCTACTTCATCAATAAAGATAAAAAATTCAAAGGTACTTTCTATTCTGATTAGCGCACCCAATTTACGCACACCACAGGTCCTACGCAAGTGTTTCCACGGGGAGGCATTCGGAGGAGGTGATGAACAGGAAGGAAGGAAGGAGGGAAGGAGACGACGACAGGATGAACTTTGTTCCCACAGGAGACGATGATAGGTACAACTCTGTTCCAACAGAAGGAGATTATAGAAACAATTATGTTTAAACAATAAGGAAAACTCATCAACTCATCGCACCACGTGTCTTTATCTTGAAGGCCCATACGCAATTCTAAATTCAACACCAGTTCGTACTTCAATTCATTTTGAGCTGGACAGTTGCCCTTCCACAGCCATTCCACATCTCAATTATGCCACGAAATGGAAGAAATTTACTGCATTTGCACATTCCGAGGGAAGATATTAACAACAACCCTTTCCTTCCCTCTTTTCACCACGTACAAGCTTGTTTCAATTTTAATTGAAATAATATAAAATAGCCTATCAAACAATCAACAGAATCATTAGAACTGAAGATATTACGCAAAACAATCATTTTCAAGGGAATTCGTTCCGAATCGCACTTAGTGAAATAGCCCTAATTGTTCGTATCAATAATTTTCTTCGTTATTAATTGATCCCTCGAAAACTGTGACCGTTACCGTACTAAGAAACTTTAAAGGACCTGCAGACTTTAGCCCAGGCTCCTGAAAAAACTTATTAAGGCGGTGACAAAAGGAGTGAAATTTATGAATCAGTTACTAAATAGATGTTTTAGAAAAGAATATTCTCAAATGTCAGTTTGTGGCAGGGGGGGTGGAAAAAAGATATGAATTTGGGTCGACTGCTGAACGAAGCGAAATATCTCAACAAGTAAAGTAGTAAATATTAAAGCATAAAACTTAAAACTTAGACTTGACACGTTTCCTACGTTCTCTCCACGTAAACTGAGGTATATCTGTCTTACATAAGCTCAACAAGAAACTTCTAATAAAATTTATCCAAGTTAATCTCTGGAACAGTTCACGCTGCGGATGTCCATTGTCGCGGCGAACTTAAAAAAGTCTCCAGAAAACTCTGCTACGAAACCTCCGCGGTCATCCCCTTAATGGATTCCAAGAGTCGATCGAATTTTATTTATTTATTGCTGCTTCCTGTGGAAAAACACGAAAACACCTCTCTTCAGTGAACTTTTCAATTCGCCGACGATAAAAACTTTCCTCGATCCTTCTCGCCGCGCGCCTTCGAGACCTTCGATTTCCCGAACTTTAATTACGTATGTCGTCTCTTCGACGGGCCCGCCAATTCCAACTCCGGACGAACGGAAGTTGGGAAAGGGTTCGATGCTGTGATGTGTGTGCATATGTGTAAGTGCTGCTAAGGTTTTCGTCCGTGATATTTCACTGAGCGAGGAACGCTTGGTGGAATAATCATGAAAGGATATTTCTGAGACTTTCGACTTTCCACTTAATAAAATGAAGATTAAAAAAATTTTGAAACACGTTTTCATTAGTAAACAATGCGTTACATAACACTGCATTAAACTACACGTTATATCCAAGCGAATAAAATAGTGTTCATAGTGTTTACATGTTCATTCGCTGTGCATGGGGTGTTTTAGGAGCCTTTTAGACTCACTGTGAGACTGTCATCAGCTCCATTTGGAAGATAGTGACAAATTCATCTCTGCCACAGTTATTGTTGCATAGGCTCGCTCTTCTGTCCGCTTAAATAGAGAAACCGCCAGTAATATTGACGTCTACGCCTGTTTAGATTACGACCATCTCTTCAAATCAGGCCTTTTGAGGTAGTAGACTCTTTATGTACTTTTTGTCGAATTAATGTTGGGTGCTGGTATGGTTCATGATCAACTCCTCCATTTTTTAAAAACTTTGGGGAAATCCATCGAATGAACGTATGGGCTACGTTGGGAGACCCGTCGATAGTACCTTAGAATTAGTTTTCTTTCAGTCATAATTTTTTTCAGAAAGTATACCGAAAACCCAATGAAATAAAACCATTATTCAAAATTATATCAATTCAATTTAAACTTAAACATTTTAAACATTCAATGATTTGCTGTAGGTTCTAAATCACATCTTGTTGGTCACTAAGCTTGCTGCCACTTTGTTCATGCCGCCAGCTGTACTCTCTATGCGGCGATATAGTGAGGGATCCGCCACTCGTGTTTATGTTTAAACTGTTCCTTAGCATTATAAAAATTTTAAAATAAGTAGAAATTTCCCCGTTTGATTTTTTTGCAGAATCACGTTTGTTAGATGCCCTTTATCATTAATAAACCCTGGGTTGCAACCCCGTGAAAAAACGGGATGGCTGCATCCAGCCACTTTAAACAGGTATATTCACTATTCCCTTTACCAGATGGTTCTGGTATTACACACAAATAAAAACAAAAGACGAAATAATCGGATGTGCGCCAATGTAATTAAGTAAACAAAGTAGGTATAAATTACAACCTTTGATGACGGCGTCGTCTCACGATGGTGTCAGGTCATTTCATACTCTGCAGCTTGGTGAATCCTAGTATAAAAGTCTATCTGATGTAGCTAAACTTAATTTTACATACAAATTTCATACCTGAAAACAAAATTTGTAGATCAAGTCAATAAATTCATATTCATTAAATTAACTATTATATGCTAAAAGTTAAACAAGCTCAGTCCTATAGAAGGAGTTCTTAATTCCTTGGGTAAACTACTAAATCCAATCTAGTGAAAATGAAGCGAAAATCACAAGAGTGAGCAATTAATTTCCTTCCAAGTTTTCCTGTAAGCCCACATTTATATTAAACCCCCGAGTATTTATCTCCCAAATGTTGTATGTAAACGAAAGAGTGAGGTATTTTAATAAATTTAAAATAAATATTTTCGAGCTTCACGCCAATATTTATTTATGACGGTCAGTCAGCTCCCTTATGTTAGTTCTCCACATATCTACATATTCAGGTTAAACGATTTGGAAAAATAAATGAGTTTTATTAAAGCAGCACACTGGAGTGTTATTTTATTTTAACCTGTAGTAAATAACCTTGCACCTTCATTTATCGTAACTAATGGATAAAGTACACATCCAATGGAAAGAAACTTCATTTCAGCTTTATTGAATCGTTGACATAATCTGCAGGGATATCACAAATGTCCTACTATATCCATTTTTGTAACTTTTGTTAGTATAGCTTGTAGATAAACCGTAATACTTCTATTTGTACTTTGTTACAAATATTTAAGAGGAAAAATTTTCCATTGTCCCCCCAATTCCTTCCAATATTCTTTGAAGGATTCGAGTATTTTTTCCAATCATACAATCTGCTCCCTAGGGAATACTTATGGGATTTCATTTGAACAATATAAATTGTTCGAGATAAAACGATTGATCGTAAAGTATTCTATAAAAGTATACGTATCAGGGAACAATTTTCGGTTTAAGAGACACCTATAAAATGATTCCAAATCGATGAAGTAATAAATTATGAACTTACTTAATTTTGATTGAACCGAATTAATAATATTAACATTAGGCGAGGATCTCTCGGAGGAATTTAAGTGGATAAAGCTACTGCTTCTAAACGAAGGTTTAAAAATATCATTAAAGTGTCAATTTGGAATTTCATATACAATTTGTATTCTTATGGAGGTGATAAAAATACTAGGTGCAAACTAATAATTATTGAAATTTTGCAGACCACCCAATAGTGTTGTTAGGATCAATACAGTTGTTTTATCTCATTAAACATTTATGGCTTTTATTAGTACTTAATCGCGATGATTATAAATAATGAGCGTCGACTC
This sequence comes from Cryptocephalus primarius, assembly GCA_963576515.1. Taxonomy (NCBI): domain Eukaryota; kingdom Metazoa; phylum Arthropoda; class Insecta; order Coleoptera; family Chrysomelidae; genus Cryptocephalus; species Cryptocephalus primarius. The sequence goes on along the minus strand of OY754944.1, from coordinate 1,680,878 downwards.
GATTAATGACTGTTCTGTACTAATCACTTAACTAATCATACAATTGAAGTATAATTACGATAAGCTATATTGTTTGAACAATAATCAAATGATTACGTAATTAATTATCCATCTAAATGACTAAATCATGGAATATATAATAATTTGGAAACTACAATTAATAATTGGAGAATCAAATTATTTAATTAATATAATATACTGTTTAAAATATTATACGATCGCCTTTATTTTCCCATTTCACCTAATGCCTAATTGAAGCCTACATTGTAGTGAAACAACGCTCTTTTCCACCCTTGAGAGTTACTACAGTGCTTGATATTCATGAGATATATCTCTAGGTTCGTAAGGTGGAGTAGGTTTAATTAAAATTTAAGTACATCGAGGCTGAGAAAATGATTCTGAAAAGACTGGATAGATACTTTTATGAAATACAAACAAACATGACGAATAATATGAAAACAACACAAAGGGATAGCAAGTCATTTCGAATGGATTCAATAGGTTCAATAATTATACCCTGGGTATAATTATAATTTGAAAATTTGCGGATACAATTAGTAGGAGAATCATGGATCTAAACGAAGACATTGAGGAGCAACTTTTTATTTCAGTAAAGGTCATTAATTCTCAAGGACTGGAAATATATTCGATATAAATATATCGAATATAATCATAATCGAATTATATCATATATAATTTCTTGATACATTTCACAGTCCACAAGATTTAATTTTTTTTGACGAACTATAGTACAATAAAGGACATCCCTTGTATCCAGGATTACAATTTTTACCAGACAGAACATAAAGTGGCATGTGCGCTTTTGAGTTTTGTAGACTTGGCTATGGTAAAGTTGTTCACTATATTTTCGAAAAGAAGTGAAAGTGTTGTTATGAGTTAAAGAAAGTTGAACTAGCGATGTCAAGATGGGGTATTTAAGTGGAGACCAGTAGACAAAACATGGAAGGAAATGTAAATTTAAAAATTAAGTAGAAGGCACACCCACTTTCAATTCGAATATCAAATGAATGTAGGGAGAAATGAATGAGGGCGCTTCTGAAATTGTCTCAATATTAAAAGAACGCAACGGAAGCTGGATTTACCAAGGAAAATAGCTAATCTGGGATTTAATAGCGCCCGGGCCACGAGGCACAAATTTGAGCCACATTTTCCGTATGTTTTCATTGCTCATAATATGTACAAACAATTTTTTGGGTGTTTAAATTGAGGTATTTTTACATTGAGGCACTACGCACCACTTATAAAGATTAGACTTCAATTCAGTGATTTTAGGCAATAAAACACATATGAACAAAGTTAAAATGTACTAAAAAACGAATGCTCCGTTAACTGTCCATTTATGCTTAGCAGATAATGACGTCACGTTAGCTGCTATGATAGATCAGAGCGTTTTCTCGCGAAAATTCAAATTAACATGAAAAATTCAAAATTTAAACTGTATGGATTTTTTAAAAATAACATTTTTTTGGCAATAGTACATGCAGATACAGTAGGGATTAATATTTCAAAATTAATCAGTTATCTCATTCTGATTGAGTTCTAACACATTTTAAACTAAACGTAGTTTTAAATGATTGATTAATGAGATTTATGAAAAATTCATAAAAATTTTGAAATTATGGAAACGAACATTACAAAGGTTAAAATGGAGTATTTTCTTAGTACATATTTCGTCAATACAGAAATTTCATAAAATCCAAACCCTTTAAATCCAAGCTGTAACACTTTGGAAACATTTCTTATATATAAAATAAGCACCTATGCTAAATATGCATTACAAATAATTCAAAAAATGGATGAAAACGGTAAAAGGGGTCGGAGAACATCGACTTTTCATTATTTTTACAGCGACCCGCCTTACTCAAAATTTTAAAAAAAATCATAAAAATTGAATTCAATGCAGACTTACGCTCTGACCTTCTTCAACGCAGCTTACTTAACGTTCGATTTATTTATGATGAGAATTGTAAGAACTGCAAAGAAAATGGAGGAGGAAACAAAAACATTTCACATTTTTTAGCAGGCTCTGTCAATTTTAAAATTTGAAAAAAAAATCATTACGTTATTTTAGACCCCTACAGAAAATAGGCATTTTTCCGACGGAAACGCTTTTTATTTATTTTTTAAAGTAATCAAATTTTAAATTATGAATAAAGAATGATGAAAAAAATACTCCGTTGTAGGCCATACTATCTCTTTAAGAAGAAAAAATAAGAATTTTTCGACCCCGAGAAGCGGCGACAATTTGAAATGTACAATTGCCATTTAATATTTCATGGTTATATAAAGGCATGGGGGTGAAATAAATTCTGTAGTGGTACACTTACCCCATCTCTACACCCTTTTAGAGTGCTTTGTTTAGGTTTGTTCAACACGTCTTTCATAACAAAAATTATAAAATAATATGCCTATTACTTATTTCTGGACTGAAAATGCTAAAATAATTTTCAGTATACGACTGAAAAGGGTGCATGTTTGGATAAATTTAGAACACCGGTAAACCAAGTGCTGTTGAATTTATGATGTTTTCAAATGTAGCAAATAGATTTTTTATGTAAATTTGTTTTTGCTTTTCAATTTCACGACTCCCTCCGTCTCCAAAAATTTTATTTATCTCATACGAATCTCGTAACTCACGTATCCTCTTCATTTCACTCACGTTTTGAAAACAATTCGCAAAAAACTCACCTCGGTATAAATTCGGTATATATATGTATATAAACTCGGTATATATATATATATATATATATATATATATATATATATATATGTCACGAACACCAGACTTCGACGACCACAAATAAAAAAACAAGGAATTAGGACACGGCCGGAGGCCACGGTCAGTTCGTGTGACGAACGAAAATGAAACCGAGAGTGTTTAACAAAACAAAAGTATAAGCAAAACAAAAACCGAACATAAATAGAAGGAGGAAGTTAGTAGAGAGGACCAGTGAGGTCCCGACGTACGAGCTTGGACAAGTGCTGTCCAAGGGGCCGCCCGGAAGAGGGCCGTCCCTGAAGGGACCAGCCGGATGGCCGGTCGAAAAGGGGTAGTAGAAAGAGCCCCGAGCGAAGACTGTGGTGGATCGTCGAAGCCTCTAGAACCCCAGCCGGACGCCCGAAGAAGAGCCTTCCAACTACCCTGTCAAGAGGCCCTCCGTTATGGAACCCCGAAAATCCGGACGACAGGCAACCCTGTAAGTTACCTTCCTTACCTCTCACGCTCCAGCCTTTTTGGGATTCGCTGTGCCCCCCATCTTTATTATTGTGATTTATTTTCGTTTTTTGTGCCAACCTGACCCATTTTTAGATTCCCCGTTTGTGGAGAATAAAGCCTTTTTTCTCTGTTTTGTTCTAACCTGTCTTCGTTAATAGCAAGCTCTACCCCCGTAGCTACCGACCCCTTACCTCACGCAGCCGTGGCTCAGGACCTCAAGACGCCCCGGCTCGTGATAATATATATATATGTCAATGTCAACAATATATATATATATATATATATATATATATATATATATATATATATATCAACCAGCATCCGTTCAGCCTTGCTCTCGATTAAAACTCCAATTATTCCCTCCCGATTGTGAAAAATCAAAGCGAAGGGGAGAGGAGCAACGCGCCCCGCGTCCTTATCTATTAATTTTTTTTAGGGCGGTCGTTCTCTTCGGCAAAGAGAGATGCGGTCTTGAGATGACCCATTTCGAGTTTCCTGTTCGAGGATAAATAGGACGCGTTGATCGATAAAATTTGTTATTCAGATTGTATCTGTTTCGAGAGATAGAGGGAGAGCGCGTGAGAGCACGAGGGAAGGAGGGAGAAGGGTCTGCGAAAATGTATGCAGGAAGACCGATATTCCCATGTAAGGGTTATCCCAAATTGGGATCGGAAGAGACGATGCGACGGAATAATTGCCCGTAGAGTCATCGCGAGAGCACACGCAGGCAGGAGACGAGGGATGGGGGCGGCTTTTTCCTGCGATTGGCCACAGTGGATGTAATAGATTCCCTGACAACAGATTTTATACATGGGTAATTGCTCTCGGAATATGGGGGGCTTCTTAGGGGCTTCTAGAATTAATAAAAAGACGAAGTTAACTGACGCATTTCTTCGATCGTTATGCATGCACATATTGATCAATGGTTTAAACTGGCTTAACTTTGTTTGTGCAGAGTGCAGGAGACTGATGGTCTAAGTATCGCTAGATAACTTAGGCGGTTATAGGAATCAATATGAAGCTCTTGGTTTTGCTAAACATCTATTCAACGACTGTGACAAGTTGGCATTCAACAGTACAAGGTAACATGGAAAACAAAACACAAGGCACACTGGACGGGCCAAGGTTCATAGCCTGGTTAGATCGCGCACACAGAACATTTCACTAACAAACTTAACTAAGTTAGAGTGTGAGTAGATATACTATGCCGGTTTGGCGACAATATTCCGTACATAACCCCACTTTTGCAAACGCCGGGTGGCGGCGACGTCATTCCCCGGAGGAGTAGCCCCCGCTGGTAGAGACGGGGCTCGGACCTACGGCCCCCGACAGGGGGGCCCATTGGGTTGTAAAGTCTGCATAAATTTTAATTCACCATTTGTTTTAAAAGGGTTTTCATCAAAAATTACAATGGGTATGACGCTAGTTCGTGTAGTAAATAACTTTCCATTTCGTCTTTTTCCTTGATTTTATTATGATATCCTTTGAAATAGTAGTAAAACGTTTATAACTATTTTCTTGGATATACAAATAGAAAATGAGAATTAAATAAACTGGTAGCATTTGATATCGTAGTTAAAAATTAATACTCAAATGTCATTAAAATTAAGTTCAAGCGTTGACCAAGGCGGCGAATTTTTTTTTAATTAAATAAAAACGACCCAGAATTGCCGTATCCCATTGAATATAGAATTTCTTACCATCCCAAGCCAACAATAATTAAACGCCCCAATCCGGTCAACGAGACCCGCCTATACCTGGTTCAAATTTCAATTATACCCTGCGAACTGTTTCAAAATTTCCGGAAGAATTACTTCCGATATGTTGACCTAACTAATTCGAACGAAAGTGGCGAGGAGGACTGGTGGGATAAAAAGAGAAAGCAGGACAGGGATACGAAAAAAAACCGTAATTTATCTTCGGGCATATTTTCCTGTCGAGATTTTTCAAATGGGAGTACAGCGATTTTTTTTGTCTACGTTTCGCTCATAAATCCGTCGGTCTAAAATGCAACATGCACGAATCGCTTTGATCTATGCTAAAATGGTTTTATTTCGTCATGCCCGAAGCACTTACTAATCGCTTGATTTCGTTAATAATTTAATTATGAACTACCATGTGTATTAATGAACGAAATAATGCGTCGGATAATTAATGATCGTGAGATTGCCAAAAGTAACAAATATTGATTAGCTTATGTTATATCGTGCCATTCGTTAGATTTAAAACAACAAATTGAATCGTCAAGAAAACCTATTTAAACCTATTTAACAACACACCAGAATTAGAATGTAGAATTAAACGAAAGCATTGTTAGAATGACAAAGAAATGAGAGAGATGTGCCTAAAAACCATTATATTACAAAGTTTGGATATTATAACTACCGTGAGGAATTTAATAATATGCAGTATGCTTATGCAGTGTGGTCCAAATATACCGAAAAACTACCTGTATATTTATTTTTGTACTTCTTTACACTACTTATTTTATGCTTTTGGTTGGCTAAATATCTACTGTTAAAAAAACCTCTATAACTAAGAATGTTCTCAGGAAACTGGTCTTTCCACCAGTTCTAATCAATCAGAAGTTTCTTTCGTTCCCTTTTGATTTCAAGCAAATCTTTAATTAATTACCTTCGGCTGCCATACTTCGGTCGTTACAATTTAATTGACAATATTGATTGAAGAGCAAAATTCGGCATTAAAGCCCAATTACTAATGGGGAAGTACATAGACCACCGGTTGTACTTGGAAGTTTCAAGTTTTGAACCTTATTTCAGCCTTAACACAATTCCTCTGGTGCTTATAAGACACGCATGAACTTAAGCGATGTAGATAGCTGTAAATACTGTGATGTCCTAGACAATGTGCAACACATCGTTTTTGAGTATGAAAGAAAAGAGAGTAAAAAGAGAAGTTTTTTGAGTATGATTAGAAATTAAAACTGAAACAAATAGACAAGTAGAGAAAGTAATAAGTTGTGAAAATATGATTGTATAGTTGATAACAACTAAGCAAACATCGGCCGCAAAAGATAAGATAAGAGAAGTCATAACACCAATGAAGGCTGAACAAAGTTGTTGACCAGATCTGGGAACATAAAACTAAGGAAAAAGTATGATGAGATAAATAGACTTACTTTCCTGATAAATGTCGAGATACGGTGGGCCAGAAAGCAAGTTTAAGGCAAGGAGGAGTTTGAGTCGGAGTAACGTGCAACAATGTTAGATACTTAGGTACAGCATCCTTCGCCGTGCGGTTTCTCCTCAGAAAAGACACGTCTCATAGATAGATAGGCCTCTTTTGTAACCCCCTATCGTGAAAGCTAACAACTTTGTTGTCGTGAAATATCTTTGAATTAACTGAAGAATTGGATATCAGTAGTAAACCGCAAGTGTGACATATTACAATACAAGGAATGCAGTTCTAACTCTAACGAAATATTAGTCAAAATTGACCCGTGACTAGTGACTTCCTAGTGACCCGTGACTTCTTTGTCGTCATCCTAGAAATCCCAGAAGAAGAAGAACTTTCTGAAATCAATTCGTGAGGACTTGCCTTTATGTTATTTACAGCGAAGTCATTTTTACGATGATTTCCGAAAAAATATCTTCTCATGCAATAATTTCATGGACTTTACGATACCACAAAAACGTTTTTATTCAATTGAAACGTTAGCGACTGCGACCGTTTAGGAAAACTTTATAGTCTCTTTACTGCCGATTTTACGGTGCGAAATGCGCCAAGGGACATGAGAGTAATTTTTCATAAGGTTCCCTGAGCACTTATCTCTTTATGGTGTTGTGTATGCTATAATTCTTTCAGTTGCCGAAATAGGAACGACAAAAAGGGCCCTTCCTGAAAAAATAATCGTCAGGATTTATATACACAACCGCGGATTGATAAGCGATAAAGCGAGACAATCGATGGATCAATTCGGAAGCGTGGGCGATCGCCAAGGGATTTTCTTTAAATGGGCGAAAACGGTATGAACAGGCCGAAAGTGTTCAAATTTTTAATGTACAATTCATCGGTATTTACAATTGCAAAGAGAGAGTGCTTAAAAAAACCCAACGTAAATTTTTCTAGAGCATATACCACCACTCCCAATAGTTTCAAATTAGCATCAAGGAAACCAACACATAACATTGTTTATTTACCGCTCTATACTTTGTTTTGTAGCGTTAGTAAGTGGGGAAAAGCGAAAAAATTACTGCTTGAAAGCAAATACCTCTAGCAACGTTGAATTATGCCCCTAATGTCAGCTCTAAACGATTTACCGTATCATGTAACTACCATAAAATTGTACCATCGGAAACTATGAGCAACTATTAGTGCCCCGTTCATTCTCTGTGTCCTTCAAATGTCTAATCCTTTGTGAGGAATCAGGGAAACCACTCTTTTGAGGCAAATACTCCAACAAGTTCAATGTCGGAATGTTCCATTTGAAATTGCGTATTACAGTAAAACAAATAACAAAATTTTTGGAAGTTTTGGTTCAGTAAATATCACCATTGGCAAAAAACAAAGTCGTTAGAAGTGCTATTGTACTAACACATTTTCAATGGAGGTTTTCTAAATGGTTCCGTTAATATGGTCGTTTTCTGAATTCGAGGTTTATAAAAACGAAGTTTACGTAAAAGCCTATGTTTTTTTAACTTACCAATATTGAAAGAAGGCGCAGTAAATGCTTAGAAAAGACGGGGAGAGATGATCTCAGTAGGTACAGTAATGTTAAAAATTCCTGTAACTTCAAATCCCAAAAGAATTACCATAGCAGTACCATATGTTCTTGTGCATTTTAGATATGAACGTCTGCAATTGTGGCAAACATATTGTCACGATCACGAGATTTCCAAAACTGTCAACAAAACAAAAAACGGGATCACAGATCTGGCCAAGGTGAAGTTATGTAAACTACTATAACCACGCAGACTACCAAGGTACGAAATGTTTTGATAAACGACACACCCGATACTAACAAGCGCGGAGAACGCAAAACAAAAGCGAATATAAATATACTCTACCGGCGAAAAGACTAAGAAAAAACTACCGCCCCGAAGATGCTCTCTGACCCGCCGCGCACTTTGGAAATCCGAAGATCCGTACAACAGCACTTTATTAAGCAGGTCGCCACCCTCGCCTCTCATACCAAAACCCTTAGGATTCGCTGTACACAAAATCACTTTTTTTTCCTTTTTTTCATTTCTACATTTTAGTGCCCTAACATACAAGTTCTCCGCCCCAGGCGAAAATAAAACCTTTTCTTCTTTCTGTTTCCGATCATTTGTTTTATTCACAGCAAGCTCTACCACCTGTGGCTACCAACCCCCTACCTCACGTAGCCATGAAAACATTGCTAATATTTCTTAGCAATCTTTTTTAGAATCAATCTAGTAATGTAATCTTAACCTTTGGCTTTTGAAGAAAGACTGGGCCAGAATTTTTCTTTATTCTTTCTTATATTTTTGCATTAGTACAACAGGAAACCAAGCCGTTTCGCTGAAAGTCACTTTTAAGAGATTGATAAGATTGAGAAAATTGCGGCACTAATCATTTCAGCACTAAAAAAAGTCTTCTTATTCAGAAAACGAACAGTCAAAGTCGTCAACCCCCGCAGCAGGAAAACGCAATTAAATTGAGTAGTAATTTTAATTGCTTTCATGTAAAACATGACACAAACTGTCATTTAATGAACTCACTACTGCATCTGAAGTTGTGTTAAAATTTTTATAAAATTGGTTTTTCGCGAGACAGCAAATTAATTAGTATTCCTTAGATACGAGTATGGAAATTTGTCTCGAAAATAAGTTTTTGTAGAAATACTATTATTAGATATACTACTCCGGTACGGCCCTAACATAACCTCACTTTTTCGCCGGATAGGGGGCTCCACGGGGGGAGTAGCCCCCCCGGGGGGCTGCTCTGACACTTGCCATGGAACAGGGAGTGGCATGGAACACCAGGAGTGGGCACGGAACAGGAAGGAGTGGGGGGTGAAGCGGCACCAAATTTTGAAATATCGGATGATGGGCTCCAGGAAGTAGGCCCCGGGGGGCAGGGCTCCGCGGGAGAAGTGCCCCGTCGTGAGGGCCCCGGGTGGCGGGCTCCGCGTGGGGGAGTAGCCCCCGCCGGTAGAGGCAGGGCTCCGCCCCGGGGTCCCCTTTGATACTTGACATGGAACACCAGGAGTAGGAATAGCAGAAAGAGTAATTTGAAGTTTTGATTCCATCATACATTAACACTGTATTAAAGTGAGGATATGAAGTAATTCTGCAAGGATTTAAGTTATTTGGAGGTAGATGTAAAGCGGCAAAAATTGACCAAAGAAAGCAGTGTTGAATGTTCAAAACATCCCTATGACTTCCAATAAATTGTGGTACTTCAATAAAAGTTGAAATTCCCCCCATATTAAGCGGAGAATAACCATTGATGTTTACTTTAAGATTAATAATTTCATATAATGCCCATCCTGAAGTTCTCTCTTGAAACTCTGCCAATTTGTTCAAAATTTTAAATTTTCAGAATACTGTTGTTCAATATCTGTATTATAATCAATAATTTGGTATGGCAACAAATCCGGTTTCTCCATTTTGTGATATAATGGAATTTGCCATAAAAATTACATTCATTTTTAACATAGATCCCCTTAAACTACATTTGAATTGTTTTGGAAATACTTTTATTTCAACTCACAATTATCAAAAAAGTTTGATATAAATTAGTTCTGATAAAAAAATGATGCGTGTGTGTGTAATCAGGATATTAAGATATACGTAAGAAGTGTTGTGCATAAACCTAATTTCACGTTAATAATTTAAAAACAAAGTATCACAAAAATTAGATTAATGTCCTTTAGAAAAATAATATATGTAACAATTTCGTTTTAATGGGTGTGGTAGCAATGAAAGTCATAATATACATACGTTTAAACTGTGAAACATGTATTATTAGTATTACTGACTTAAATTGTGAAGCTTAATTTTACCGTACACTTAAGTACTATATTTTTAAATTTGATTGACTATGTGGATAAAAGAACACAGAATCCTGTAGGTAAAGTTTGCGGTTGGGTAGAAGACACGGTGGTTATATCTAGAGGGATGAAAAATTAAAAGATAACATTTAAGGGGTGAAATATCAGGGGATGAAATTTTAGGGGGTAGCCATTAAGAATGTCATCATTTGGTGGTCAGAGAAATTGAGGTTGCCTAGTATCTAATCACTTCAAATACTTCGACATGAATCGACTATAAAACATTAAAATAAAACGAGTCTTCAAGCCTTCATGTTCAAAAGATATTTATTACACATACACAAAGCAATTTCAACAATCGACGTATAAGATGATGGGAAAATGGAAACAGTAACATCTAAAGGACGAGATTAATAAGTAAAAGTTCGAACCGGGGTTCTTCGCCAATCTCTCATATTTAGACGCTAAAGACGTGAGTAACACTTTTCTATCTTATAAATCCCCGAATATACACGAAGTACAATTACTAAAGTTATTGATTCAAAAAAAGTTATTCCCTCGGAATGGATACGTACCTGTTAGCGTTAAATTTTAAAAATATTTTCATATTGTATAGGGTGTGTCAGGAGCCCTAAAAGTACAATATATTAGACATATTAACGATTGCTCTCGGTCTTTCTAGATCTGCTAAAAATTTAATGTAATAAATTAGACCTTTTTTTAATTAGAATTTTTTCGGTCCCAGGTGCCACTTTATGGTATAATTTAGTTTTGATGTTTCATTTCCGAAATACGCAGGGACATTTACGTATGAGGTGATTATTAGTCTTTTACTGAAATCTAGAGACGCTTGCATTTTCTTTATAAAATTCGTGCAAATATATCTTTAGTAAATTTGAAAACACAATTTTTGATATTCGTTTACTTTAAATATTTTAAAAATAGGTTTTCGATTACTTCGTTATGATAGGTAATAGAGCCGTTTGAATGTTAAAATTTTTGTTAAAAATGTAATGTTTGTAAAGCTGGTTAGTTAATTCGGGGTCAATTATGCATCTTGTGCTACCATTAGCAATTCAAAATTTAATTCGTGGAAGCGAGAATTTTCAACATGGTTTATATGTATTAAGGTGAGTTCTTTGTTATTGAAATTTAAGGAAAATTTACAGCTTCCAAGGTGTCGTTATTCAATTGTATCCTTACTGCTTGTTCATCGTTTATTCCATAAAATCTCAAGTCCTTGACTGGGTTCATAGTTAAATGTCTCGTTATAGTCTTGGATATTTTGATTGAAATCTTCGGGATTATCGTAAATTTAGTAATTATGGGAATACTGAGAGTCATGAAGTTCTTGTGGGTATTCATAGAAATTAGAATTTTCACTTGAAGATGTAGATTCGGTTAAGTTACAGAGGCGATTAGGTCTTGTGCTACAATTTTCCATGGATTCGGATTTGTTAATATTTTGGGTTCTCATTTTTTAATTTTGTCTACTTTGATTTGGTTAAGAGGGTCTTTGGATTGGAAATGTAACAACCCTAGTTGCCAGGGATGGAACATTTTTTTGAAAGATACAATTATTTGTAGAATTTTCCACTTCTTGTAGATCGATTGGTTTTTTTTTCTTTTGCTTGTTGGAATTTGCAAGTTATGCAGGCTTGGCAGTATTGGATCGAAGATTTCCGGTCGATAGTTTGATAACCTGAATTCGTCTTCCGTTTTTATAAATAATTCCGTACTCACATCGTCGATTTTGCAAAAAGTTTCGGTCGACGGCCGAGGTTATTAAACCATTATTGAAAAAAACAGCAAAATAAGGAAGCCAAGTCGAAATGCCGGCAGGAACCCTCGACAAAGGAGTTTTGGGGGGAGTATAAAACAAAACGATCCAGGAAGAACGGGGCAGTAGTGGCCGAGTTTCTCGGGAGTCAGGAAGCACTCCTCCGAAGCGGTTCTTCCTGGTGGGCTAAGCGAGGGTTCCCGAAAAGGCAGAGGCATAGCAGGCCAGAGCGTATCCGAGTACGTCAAGGACTAAATCACTCGTAGTAAATTCAATTTTGGTTAAATTCCCTTTTACATTTTTTTTAAAATTATTTTTGTGTATTGGCTTTGTTGGTTTGTTTGTTTGCGGCGAGAAAGGGCCATTGCGTAAAGTAAAGAGAGTGAGAAAGAGAGGAGAATAGTTAGAGTGAGTACAAGTAGGCGACCATATGTGAGTACGGAATTTCTGTGACTACTTCATATTCACAGAAAATTTGGTAAGAATTTCTCATTGTATTAAAGACCCCAAGGGGAATACAGATCCGATACGGCCAGAGTTGAGTAGGGTTTTATTTTCTCTTTTATTGTATATGTCATTTGATTTGTCGATTAACGAAGTCACGATTAACATCTTTTTTTCTTTTGTATGTTATTTCTTTCAATTTTCTTTTGTTCAAAGTTTAATTTCAGTTGTTAATTATTTTATGTTTTAATATACAATTGTTGTCCTTTTACTATCAAGTTTTTTTTTGTGCGATCATTAGTTGTTCTTGGCTACCTTCTCATCCTCGCTAAATATTAATTAAACCCAGGCTATTTTGTAAGCCCTGGTCGAAGTCAACCCTTCGAAGAACGCTACCGTTGGGAAGTCGAAAGTAAACGGCTTCCCTCTTAAACATCCCATAGTGATGTTGTTCTTTTTTTTTGAGAGACTCTTTTACACTTACTCTATTGGGGTACAGTGCGGCTTATGTTTTTGAGAAACAAACGTAAGTGAAAATTTTAATTTTCTTTTTTCCATTAAATAGTATCAGAATCTCAACGCTCCTCAAACAGTACTGAAAGAGGCTGGTGAGGGGTGAGACGGTTCCGTTACAGAAAGTTATTCTTTGATCTAACTAATTGGTCATTTCTCGCATGGCCAATGGATGACCATGGATGGATTCTACATCGTTGGACTTTGATGAGATTCTCTCTGAAAGGATTTGGTCTAAACTGAAAAAAAAAAACAGTTTATTCAATGGAAGCATTTGCGACACTACATTTTTACATAAAGTTTTGACTGCAAGCAAATTGACCATTTTAGGTGTTATCAAAATGTAGGAACAATTTCAAATAAAATAGCCTTTTTCGTACAACGGCCAGAAACCATCAGCACACCATTTCCATACCAATAGCACATTTCTAAGAGACGCTTGTAGTAGACAACTTTACAGATTTAAAATCTGGTGCAATCATCCACAAATTTTAGATAATCATTTGAAGTCATTTCAAAGTAAAAGCCTCCATGTTGTGTAATCGTCAAAAATTCCCGGTTTTCTCTACTTGATGCTATAAAATTTGAACACAACAAGCTTTGACTTCTATGGCAGATTAGCAGAATTGATAGAGAAATGCCCAAACTGAGAAATATTTGCGTAGTAAGTGACGTCAATGCAAAAATCAGTAAAACGATACATGAAAACCATATAAGAAACAGGACTAGGGAGTGGAATTGAACGAGGAGGTATGCATGTTGACTGCTGTGCAGAAAATAAATTAAACATTACACATACACATTTTTAACATCATCCCTGGCGTTTCTGGCCATGCGACTCCACAGGTGGTCACATATAAAACCAAATAGAGTACGTTATAGCAACGGAGATGAAAACATCAATAAAATATGTAAAACTTACCCTAGCAAAGACTACGGAAGTGATCTCATTATACTTATATCACAAATCAGTCTTAAATTGCAAAAACCATACACAAGAAAACTGATTATACAGATGGGGGCTAAGAAATGATATCACGTATATTTTACAGTCACGTAGAGCAATGAACGAAATTACTCTAAAACAAATGGAAAAGACCAACGTGGATGATCTGCGGTATACAATAAAAACAAAAATGGAAGAAGCTGCTACAGACTAATTAGATAAATATCACAACCTACATTGACAAGAAACAATAGAGCAAATAATAAGTGTTAGACATATGATAATGTTTTTATTTATGAATTTAATATATCAGGTATGCTTTGAACTGCAAGACCTACGAGAAATGACCGTATCGTTTCACCTGATCCAACTATAACATAACCAAGCAAGCATAAGCAAGCATATGTATATTAGAATCGGCAGCTGATTATCACAGTCTTTCGGAACTGGAAAAGAGATTAGATGTGAGTGAGTTTTATCATCCCATCTTTTTAACATCTACGGAGAGTGGATTATCAGGAAAGCAACTGAAAGTTATCTGGGTGATGCCCTCAAAGGCGGAAAAAATTTCAAATTTCCGATACGCAGATGACACTACGCTGTTGGCAAATAGTGAGGAGAAGTAACGACGTGTAAAGAAGTTTAGGGAGAAAGCCGGTCTCAAATTGAATACGGCGAAATGCTGCCCCACGATCGTCGAAAGGCGGAACCTCACACCTCTTCAACATATTCCTGATGTGCAAATTAGAGCCGAGGTTATTTACCTGAAAGTGTCAATTTCAAGAAAATGTGAAATCAGATAAAAATGAGAATAGGTGTGGCTAAAAACGCTCTTTCGTCTAACCAAAATATGTATTTTCCGTATGCTCATTGTATCACATGTTTTACCTAGATTAATAAGAAAAAATATTTAGATTTACTTCAACACCATTTGCAAATCATTGGAAGGTGTTTTCGTAATTTTTAAAAATGATATATGGTTTACCCAAGGTGGAGCTCACATTGTGTTGGTAGGTTCATGACCATTTAAATATTGTGGTTTCCAACAGGTGGGTAGGACAAACTGAGCCGGTAACATGATCTGTATGATCTTCGTACCTAAATTCATGCGATTTTCTTACACGTAGTTTACCATGGTTAGGATTGTGGTCGCATGAATTGAATGGTGACAATTTTATAATTTTCTGTTTATTTATATCATTTTACAAATTTTATGTAAAATGAGTAATTTTGAAGAGTAAAAATAAATGTCTCTATTTTGCAAATACACTATATAAAATTTTAATCAAGTCATTATGGAGTGTAATGACCACCTGCGACAATCAGTATTGTCAGTAGAAAACTTTAACGGTCCCAAACGTGCGTCAATAGATTTGGACGCCATCAACCGTAATAGTTGAACAAAATGTGGTAGATGGCAGCAAAATAATTTCATATTCTACCCTCGTCAAAGTAAAGCACTCCTATATGTCAAATGGTAAGACGTTCCGTAAGAAAATTATTCACACTAATTTAACGATATTTCCAACCGAACCTGAGACTTTCAGTTCTGTTTCTAAATGGTAGTTTGTAATTGATACTAACTCGGTTAATGATTGTTAGTAATGTGTTTGCCGCCGTGATAAAGATATTATTGAAGCAATAATAATAATTGTCTTGGACAATTTATTTGGAAATGTTTCCAAACAAAGTCTTGTATTATTATAATCAATATTTAATTGACAATAGTACCCACCGTATGACTAATGTCTTAATAACTGTTGCTTATGACCTAATGACTATACTGTTGCGTAATAAATCACGGTATTTCTGCAAAAGCAGTTTAGGAGCTCATGAACTTATTGTGCTGCTAAAAAAGATAAACGAATAACTTTACTTTCGGCTAAATGAGCAAGCAAAAGATTGATCGCTCACCTGTATTCCTGGTGGTGATAGCCTTATCATTGGTACCAAGTAGTGTCTCATGGCATGAAGTGTTCTAGTTCTATTGTTGATGCAAAGTGAGATTATTCAGAATTTTGAAAACGACATGGCGGTGAAATTTTCCTTAAAAAACTGTATGAAAATTAAGAAACGGCCGTCTGTCTCCCATTACTTATACATTCCCGCGTATAGCCCAATGCGCATGAGTATTGATAATGTAGTATTGGGACGCAACAGGTATAGATCTATCAAATTGATAGGAATGGGCAGCAAAGAGGCACACACAATAAGATTACGGACACTTCGTTCTGGTAATTCCATCCCGACTAGAAATTATTTCCTGTACCCGACCAGGACCCGGGCAGGATTGCTCGTCTAGCACCCGGCAAGGACTGTAACGCAGATGTGCCGTCGGGTCCTGATCAGGACGACCTGACGTGGACCCGACCGGGCATTCCTGGCGTGGACCCGGTCAGGTCATCCTGACCAGGACCCGACCGGGCCGGAGTTATAGGGTGCTAGACGGGCATGCCCGGCCGGGTCCTGATCGGGAGAACCAGGCCGGGTCCACGTCAGGTCGTCCTGATTAGGACCCGACGGGACATCTGCGTTACAGTCCTTACAGGGCGCTAGACGTGCAATCCCGGCCGGGTCCTGGTCAGGAAGACCTGACCGGGTCCACGTCAAGAAAACTTAATTTATATTATACAATATTTTATTGATATCACAATATAATAAATACACCAAAAATCGACATACAAAAGAGACAGTACAAATACAAACATATTAAAGAATAACAATACATGAATAAATAAAATAAACAAATATAAACACATGAAATATAAACGATATATACAGGATAAAATAATAAAGTGATAATATACTAAAAAACACAGTACAAATACAAAGAATCGCAAAAAAAGTTAAAATACAACAAAAACCAATTTTTTTTATGCACCCATTCTAATCTTTTGGATTTTTTAATGTAGAAGAGAAAGCCCTCACCTGTTTGCTTTTATCCAGTGGGGATCTCGAAATGTCAGAGTCTTCTGTAAATTGAGAAATAATTATTTTCCAACAAATATTCACGTTTTAGTAAATGAATTACCTCATCACAGTCGTAGAAAATATCATGCATCGTCACCATCCACCGTCGGCGAACTTCACATCACAAGTCTTGAACAAAAACTGATCGGAATAGTAGGTTACGAACGAAGGGTCGCTTTTACCTGAAGCGTTAATCCGGAAGCAATAATCGTTATGCTAATCATAAATGCCGGCATTGTCGAATTAATAGCGCTGCGAAATTTTTTTGTCAACAACTGCGTAAGTAAAATATTAAAGATAGAAATAATTTTACAAATTCGTACTTCCTATGATGTTACGTCAACTGCTTTTTCGGCGCTACTTAGTCACTATCGCGGTAATCGTCATTCAAAGAATTTACTCCACTAACACTGAGATATGTAGTTATGCCAAATTCACTATTTTTTCGCTCTAATTCAATTTGACTATCGAGGAACAATCTAACTCGTTGGTGAGTAAGTTCACGAATTCGCCTTGCACGGTTATCACACATTTTTCCCTTTGTCTTCTCGAGCATATTGGATAATGATCTAAATAATTAATAAAATTAATTTATATTATTTTATTCCGGCGTTAATACTTCGGAGATTTATTTAATTGATGGTTTTCGAAATTAAGAAAATTCGAAAAATCAGAAAATTATAAATATATTTTGTTACTTAGATTTTTACACAATGTAACAGAGTTTTAGTTACCTTTAATCACATTTAATTACACTCAGTGTTTAATTTTGTCACATTCATAATACGTATATTATGAATAATGGGTGTAATGATAGATTTCGCGGGCATGCCTGGCCAGTGCCTGATCGGGTCCTGACCAGGTAATCCTAGGCGGGCATGTCTCTACAGTGCCTAGTCGGGTCCTGATCAGGATATGGTCAGGTAATGCTAGCCGGGCTTGCCTTGCCAGTGCCTGGTCTGGTCCTGATGAGGATTTGGCCAGGTAATCATAGGCGGGCATGCCTCGCCAGTGCCTGATCGGGTCCTGGCCAGGTAATCCTAGGCGGGCATGCCTCGCTATTGCCTGGTCGGGTCCTGATCAGGATCTGGCCAGGTAATGCTAGACGGGCATGCCTCGCCAGTGTCAGTCCTACTCTGGCATGCCTCGCCAGTGCCTGGTCGGGTCCTGATCAGGATTTGGCCAGGTAATCCTAGGCGGGCATGCCGCGCCAGTGCCTAGTCGGGCCCTGATCAGGATCTGGGCAGGTAATCCTAGGCGGGCATGCCTCGCCATTACCTGATCGGGTCCTGACCAGGATCTGGCCAGGTAATGCTAGGCGAGCATGCCCGGCCACTTCCTGATCGGGACCCGATACGTTTTCGGGTTTGCCTAGCCAAATTTCTAGTCGGGATTATTATAATGATGAAACCAAATAGTCTCGCTATTTGCCCGCATTCGAATAAATAGCTCATAATGATAGTATTAATTTCTCAACATTTTGTTACCAACACAATATTTAAAAATCAGGTTTAAAGGCTAAAAATTGGCTATTGGAAACTCCTATAATTAATGCAGCAAAATCTAATGAGGTGCAGATATTCCAAATGGAAAGGAATGATAATGAAGGTTATGATAATTTTTATTATGATGATAAAACCAAATATTCTTAATATTTTTCTTCATTTCGGAATAACAAGTCATAATGATGGAAATAGTTTCTCAAACGTCCATCCCAAAGCAATATTTACACAACAGTCTTAAAGTCTGTTAAGTTTTCCCAGTTCTTCGATCCTCGGATATAGTGAGTGTTCCTTAAAAATGGATAAACCGCGTCCTGCAATAAAATCCATGGATATGTAATATCTCTTAACGTTTTCCGACAAAATCAATTCGTAATCCAGGACTTCTAACTTTAATCTTCAATGTAAATTCGAATATGGTAGCTTGGTGAACAGAGCGAGGTAGGTGCATACTTATGAAATGTGCGAGACTAAATTATTTATTTAAATATGCGGATACGATTCCAATACAAAGTGTCAGAAATTAACTAAAGGATTTTAACTGAAAATTAAAGAATTTCCGGGTTCTCCCGATAGCATTCCTCGATATGTATGATTGAAAAAGACCCTTATTTCAAAGGATCGGGTATTTCTTTGCTAAGCAAGAAGTCAAGGTATGTTCGAAAGTTACGTTCCAATTATAGGGATAATTATTCTACAGCTATCTGGCGTTGCTAACCGACAAAATTCTTTTCAAACTAAACGACAAAACAGAAATAAAATGGTTGCATTTTAAACTACCGAATGTAATCTGTACTTGACCTAATAAAATATCTGAGATTGTAATCCAAATTTTCTGTAGCAATTTTGAAAAATGCTTTACTAATTAATCTACTGATATTATGAATCAGATTTACGAGGGCTGAAGAATGTAGAATTTAAATGAGATTTTTTGTATCGATCCGTTAAGAGATTAGAAAGAGTAAAAAACCTTCTTATCATACATACTATTGAACACTTTTAAAAATATCTCATATTTTAAATTGTAGAAGTAGTAAGTAAAATTAATAACCACAAGAAAACTGTTCCTGGAAAAATACTTTTCTTTTACTTGTCTGTGCGAAGCTTATGTATGGTAAAATAATAAGCCCGGATTTGTAATTTTAATTTAGTTTTCTATTGACATTAATTTCATTTTAAATAAAGCAATTAAAAATAATTGCCCTAGATTATTCTCTTGTTTCCTTCGCGTCGATAAAATAGGTTTCTAATTTTCTAAAGGTAAATGAAACTCTTCCATTAAACTTCGTTATTACATAGGTATACTTTTTAATTTTAAACCCGAGGCAATTAGAAAGGAACGTCGGGCTTTGATATTTTAATAGAACTTTTGGGAAGAATAGGAATCTTGGGTGTTTGAAATAAATTTTAAAACTGAAATGGCCTCTTAATGAAACTAATCTGAAATTCTAATTGCGAATAAATTAGGACGTGACATAATCTTTAAATAGGTCGGTTATATTGTAGAAGCTTGCCATACCTGCAACTGATTGAGTTGTAGGTAGTTAAGTTCAAGTAGAACGTGTTGAATCGATATATCTATATTAGGAGGAAGTGGCAAAGGATTAGGAAACCTGTTAGAAGTACACCAAGGTCGACAAAATATCCTCCGTTACATATTTCCTTCATTCCACTTCCATTACAACAAAATCTGATACCAACACCGAGGAGTCAGTTCAAAAAACGAAGTAAAAAATGAATTTTTCGGCTAAGGAAATGCTTATAAAGTAGAAGTTAATTTATTTTTTATTTTTTATTCTCATATTATAAATAAATCAATAGTTTTCTATAGCTCTTTTAATAAGAACGGTGTTTCTAAAGAATTTTTGTAACCAGCTTTCTTTTTAAAAGTGATTATACCGCATTTCGCTTCAAGGCAAAATGATGTTAATGAGGCATCCGTCAAAAGAAAGTATTTTTCATGTACCGGGGAAAAAAAGTTTAGCAGTTATCGTAAGCAGTCATTGCATGTTCACCTGTTTTTTTAATAATTTTGTAGGGGCCACACGGTATGAGCGGTGTCAGAACAAAAGGCCCGAAGAAGAGGAAGAAGAAGAAGAAATCCTGCCTCAAAACGATCGGATATCGACATGTCAGTGGCGTTTCACGTTTTCCAGAGAAAGTTCGGAATAATACATAATGTTACATAAAGTAACATATACATAACATAACAACATATACATAAAGTATGAGTAGTATATTTCACTGTAGTAATTTTTATGCAACATTTCCTTCCCACTTTACCCAGGCATAACACTGGCGTTTGTTAAAATTGGCGTGGTTAAAACGTTGCCAGCCTATTGAAGTTCGTTACTACTAATTACATTCTAGCAATACAATATACGAATATACAAAATTAACATTATAAATTATGTCAGTTTAAAATTCGTTGATACTTATAGTCATAATCATCTGAAAGTTCAGAGGAGCTACCATCATTATTTATTGTGATAATCAGGAGTTCTGTTATTTTATTAATGAAATTACCAAGTTCCCAAAATTTTTCCTCTTCGTTCATGGTATGATCTACAGTTTTTTACCAATTTTCGGGGGTTACACTTTTCATTCTATTTGATAACAGTACTTTTATATCTTTCAATGTAAAAGTTGTGTTGTATCTTGCAACATGGTCTTTCACTTGGGCCCATGTCAATTCGATAGAATTTAGTTGACTATGATACGGCGGAAGTCTTACAATCGTTATGCCCCGATATCGTGCCATTTCATCTAAAACATATTGTGTGTATTTCGATTTCATACAATTAACAATGAACAGTAGTTCCTTTTTGGGCCATATCAGTGCCATAGTGAATTGATTCACCATTTTTTTTTAAATCTAACCAGTTAATTATGTCAGGTTTTTTTTTCTACAATATAGTAGATGACTTCTCCACTTGTCTGGAATGATAACTCACATTATCCACCAAAATTATACCTCCTTATATTCCTTCCTTCCTTATATATTAAATTACCTCCTTTATTCCTCGTCTAAATCGTTTAATCGATCGTAAAATATTGCCGTCTCCACAAAATGATTTCATCGTTATCAGTCAAAACAGAAACTTTTTGGTTGCTTTTCTCCCAAGAAATTAATTTCTTTTAATATCTCCCGTGTAGGAAAGTAGGAAGGAAGAGTAGGAAAGTAAGAAAGTCATCACTATCATTAGTTAATTGTAGAATTTTGTCTAATGTTGGGATTTTGTTTTTAAAGGAAAAAGAATTTAATGAATAAAAAATGGACATTTCTTCTTAACGAATTAATGTCTATATTGCAACGACTACTTTTCTTCATTTACCAATTATACCTGTCCTTTGTTAACTGTCTTTTAGCAGGAATTAGAAATAAACTGTAGTGATATTTAGCTAATCCTTATCCTTATCCTACGGCCTACACCATCACCCGAGTTCTCTGTAATCGGTAACCTCCTTATATGATTACTCGCGCGTCTATGAGTTTGACTGGCACTTCATTAATATTACTTCGCTTTGAAGCGAAATATGGTATAACAAACTCTTAATGCTACTTGCTATGGCATGAAATAGCAGTAAACTATTCCATATTTAAATGATTTCTCCATTATAGCTCAATTTCTCTATTCATCAGTATCAAATTTTCTAATTAAAGCCTAATCTCGAGTAAAGGTTTTGATTTTACGCTTCCCCGTATTACAATCCGTAGGTATAGAGGTGATTTCGCGACAGTTAATTGGAGGAAATTACTCAACCAGAGCGTCAGACCGCCCGCCATCAATTAGTGCATATTCGGGACATGCCCCAAAACCGCAGAAAATCGAGCAACAATATTGATTCAACGAAGACGAACCCCCAATATCCAACAACACAAACCACGCACAGACCACTCGGAGTGGTTTAAACGTGTCACGAATCGCGATTTTCTGTAAATATAGTCTCGACGGTAGGTGATGTCTGCTGCATTCGACCAATGGAGGTATATTTTGTATGCCAGTCTTCATTCCAATCAAACGACTATTAATTGTCCGGCGTACCTTTCGCTTCGGGCTGATCCATCGAATCGAGGATATCCTTGCATAGAATCTCAAGTTAGGAAAATCATACAGAAGGAAAACTCGTCAAGATTCATTTCATTGCTACAAATTAAATGTTTTGTCATAATCCTTAAACAATCATCTCAGTAACTTTTAACCCCAAACATTTTCATTAACTTTAAGTTCCTAAATCTCCAAAACATTAACATTTAGGATTTTCGCTTTTGAAGTCAAAACTTCCAAACTACCGCGATTTGAATTATGAACCTCAAATGAATGTTTAAACTACCATTACTCTTTCAACATCACCAGTTTATAATGATTATGAAATTTTAATGGGTTACGCAAACCTACTTAGATTAATGAAATGTTAAGATGGAGTCATCCCATACTATTCTGAAAATTTTGTTAACTCCCTGTATACAAATTACAAACTTAACCCCCGAAAATTCTCAGAAATTATTGCAAATAAACGTCAAAACTACAATACTGGTTAGCCCAGATTATAGAGAGAAAAAAAAGCTGTTTTGATAGATAAAATTTAACAGCGGACTGACCAAAAATACTTTGTTCAAAAAGGATCAAAGATGATAAAAACCCAAAATCTAGACAAATCTGAGCTTTTATGTTTTTTTCAAACAACAAAAATTCAAAAAAATAGGTTGTTTTTCCGGTTTTTCACCCATAACGTGAAAATTATTGACGGAAATACAATACGTTGTACAGGCGATTTGTAGAGAATTAAGAGACCTTCAAAATGAACTTTTTTTAAAAGGTGACCGGAGCATTTTTCAACGAGAAAACTTGGAAAATCTGTTAAAATGGACCCTTTTTCAAAAATTTACAGCTTTGCCCAGTTTAAAGCTAAAGCGTTAATTTTGCATGAAATGTTAGGTTATTATTTGTACTTTAAGCATGCAAAAGTTGGATGCTGTCGGATGAATAGTTTTTGTGCAATGACTTATTAATAATATACACCGAAATTTTGTAAAATTCGACATATTAACTGAAATGGGCCGATTTTAATTTTACAAACCGTTTTTTGAAAGAGTACATCAAAACCTACATCTTGGCTATCTTCCAATTTCATATACATTTGGAGAAAGGTACGAAATATGGCCTCCAACTTTGCGCGGAACGCGCATTTTCTCATTTCAAGCCAAGTGGTGGGCGCGAGTATACTGTTTTATGCTGCTTGAAGCCGAATTTTGCAAGATTTCGATGTTTATTGTTAAAAACGTAGCTGTGCAAAAACTATTCGTTCGACAGCATACAATTTTTGCATGTTTAAAGTGGACATAATAACTTAACATTTCTCGCAAAATTAGCGCTTCAGCTTTAAACTGGGCAAAGCTGAGAAGTTTTGAAAATGGGTCAATTTTTACGGATTTTCCAAGTTTTCTCGGTGAAAAATGCTACAATCACCTTTTAGAATCTCTCATTTTGAAGGTCTCTACAAATCGTTTGTAGAATGTATTGCAATTCCGCCAATAATTTTCACGCTATGGTGAAAAGATGGAAAAATAACCTACTATTTTAAATTTTTATTGTTTAAAATGAAACCTAAAAGCTCAGATTTGTCTAGATTTTGGGTTTTATCAGCTTCGATCCATTTTAAACAAAATTTTTTGGTCCGTCTGCTGTTAAATTTTATTTACCAAAAGAAACTCTATAAACTTGTCTAGATTGGCCCTCGCAGTATACGACGTCTTCATTGTGCCCCAACTAACAAGAATCCTTAAATTACACCTCGCATCGTGAATCGAAAGCAGTTGTATAAATTCGAAAGCTTTTGTACACATTCAAGCTCCCTTATTGAAACTCCAGCCATAGCATGTGCGGTAACTTCCTTGACATGTATGCACTTTACCAGTCTGCTTGCTGGTACCGGAACGTCGACATTATTTACGTTTATAACGAGCTGTACACAGCTTTTGTTCAGACGGGGATGAGAGTAGACAATTTCTCTGTTGTGACGTGGCTCTTTTGTAAATTGAGATTATTATTGTTAACAGTTAATTTGGGATTTATTTATTGTTATATAACATTATTTATTATTACAGAAATTTGGTAGTAACCAATTTATGAGTATAGCGAATGTTTGGGTTTATGTTAAAATACTGCTATGCATGTGCATGTTACAATTCAGCTGCTTTTCTTTGCATTACAACATAGCTAATTACTAAGAACCCGACTAGAAATTTGGCTAGGCAAACCCGAAAACGTATCGGGTCCCGATCAGGAAGTGGCCGGGCATGCTCGCCTAGCATTACCTGGCCAGATCCTGGTCAGGACCCGATCAGGTAATGGCGAGGCATGCCCGCCTAGGATTACCTGCCCAGATCCTGATCAGGGCCCGACTAGGCACTGGCGCGGCATGCCCGCCTAGGATTACCTGGCCAAATCCTGATCAGGACCCGACCAGGCACTGGCGAGGCATGCCAGGGTTGGACTGACACTGGCGAGGCATGCCCGTCTAGCATTAACTGGCCAGATCCTGATCAGGACCCGACCAGGCAATAGCGAGGCATGCCCGCCTAGGATTACCTGGCCAGGACCCGATCAGGCACTGGCGAGGCATGCCCGCCTATGATTACCTGGCCAAATCCTCATCAGGACCAGACCAGGCACTGGCAAGGCAAGCCCGGCTAGCATTACCTGACCATATCCTGATCAGGACCCGACTAGGCACTGTAGAGACATGCCCGCCTAGGATTACCTGGTCAGGACCCGATCAGGCACTGGCCAGGCATGCCCGCGCAATCTATTACACCCATTATTCATAATATACGTATTATGAATGTGACAAAATTAAACACTGAGTGTAATTAAATGTGATTAAAGGTAATTAAAACTCTGTTACATTGTGAAAAAATCTAAGTAACAAAATATATTTATAATTTTCTGATTTTTCGAATTTTCTTAATTTCGAAAATCATCAATTAAATAAATCTCCGAAGTATTAACGCCGGAATAAAATAATATAAATTAATTTTGTTAATTATTTAGATCATTATCCAATATGCTCGAGAAGACAAAGGGAAAAATGTGTGATAACGGTGCAAGGCGAATTCGTGAACTTACTCACCAACGAGTTAGATTGTTCCTCGAGAGTCAAATTGAATTAGAGCGAAAAAATAGTGAATTTGGCATAACTACATATCTCAGTGTTAGTGGAGTAAATTCTTTGAATGACGATTACCGCGATAGTGACTAAGTAGCGCCGAAAAAGCAGTTGACGTAACATCATAGGACGTACGAATTTGTAAAATTATTTCTATCTTTAATATTTCACTTACGCAGTTGTTGACAAAAAAATTTCGCAGCGCTATTAATTCGACAATACCGGCATTTATGATTAGCATAACGATTATTGCTTCCGGATTAACGCTTCAGGTAAAAGCGACCCTTCGTTCGTAACCTACTATTCCGATCAGTTTTTGTTGAAGTCTTGTGATGTGAAGTTCGCCGACGGTGGATGGTGACGATGAATGATATTTTCTACGACTGTGATGAGGTAATTCATTTACTAAAACGTGAATATTTGTTAGAAAATAATTATTTCTCAATTTACAGAAGACTCTGACATTTCGAGATCCCCACTGGATAAAAGCAAACAGGTGAGGGCTTTCTCTTCTACATTAAAAAATCCAAAAGATTAGAATGGGTGCATAAAAAAAATTGGTTTTTGTTGTATTTTAACTTTTTTTGCGATTCTTTGTATTTGTACTGTGTTTTTTAGTATATTATCACTTTATTATTTTATCCTGTATATATCGTTTATATTTCATGTGTTTATATTTGTTTATTTTATTTATTCATGTATTATTATTCTTTAATATGTTTGTATTTGTACTGTCTCTTTTGTATGTCGATTTTTGGTGTATTTATTATATTGTGATATCAATAAAATATTGTATAATATAAATTAAGTTTTCTTGACGTGGCCGCGGTCAGGTCTTCCTGACCAGGACCCGGCCGGGATTGCTCGTCTAGCACCCGGCAAGGACTGTAACGCAGATGTCCCGTCGGGTCCTGATCAGGACGACCTGACGTGGACCCGGTCAGGTCCTCCCGATCAGGACCCGGCCGGGCATTCCCGTCTAGCACCCTATAACGCCGGCCCGATCGGGTCCTGGTCAGGATGGCCTGACCGGGTCCACGCCAGGAATGCCCGGTCGGGTCCACGTCAGGTCGTCCTGATCAGGACCCGACGGCACATCTGCGTTACAGTCCTTGCCGGGTGCTAGACGAGCAATCCCGGCCGGGTCCTGGTCGGGTACAGGAAATAATTTCTAGTCGGGAATAAGTGCCTATTTTAAAAATTTTGCAATACTTAAAAAAGTAACAAAGTAACTTTGTTGAGTAAGTATAGCAGATTTCAAACAACTTTTTTAATTTCAATAAGAGATGGTCGTTATAGATTCCGTCAAATTACATTTCTACGTAAATCAAATATTGCTTGTTCAATTGCGCTGTGCACTATACATACGAGTATATGGTATGAATCTGTTGGGCCACGAGAAAGTCTATATGCATGTAAATGTATGAGCGCACACACTCTCACACTAAATTAGATTTACTGTGTATTTGTCGATGATTATGCGTGACTTGTACCGACGAGTTTCGTAAGCAATAACTCAGGGATGTCGAAATTTACGACACCGCCCACGACATTTATAATAACGCCTGCATGATTAATTAACGAGAAACACTTTGCTTTAAAGTTGTGCGATGCTGTATTGACACTTAAATCTATGTTGCTTCATATAATTCTCGATATTTTGTTTACCGATAAATACATTGTATTGGTACTTTCTTGCGTGGTATCGGAATAGCGATAGTGCCTGTAATATCCAGCACACCTGGCTTTACTAAATAAAGAAGTATTGAAATGCTGCAATTTGGTATCTTAAAATTCCAGTACATTCAATACTACATTAATTGGTTGGTAACACTAATAAGATATGGCACCAAGTACGTTTAGTCCAGTGTATTAGGGGTTCTAGCTCAGAATTCCATCAACACTCATCGATTTGATTGAAATTTTAACATTAGATAGGGAAAACCTAAAAGAAAAATCTACCCTATGTGAATGTGTTTTACCCTGCTTTACCCCATACCATATCTTTAACATGGTATATTGGACTAATTAGGAAAAGAAAGTTATCAGGGAGTGAAAGGTGTTGAGATAGGACGTGAAGTGATAAATAAATAAATACATGATAAATTCGCCAAAAATAGATATCTCCGTAGGAACCTACATAAATTTGAACCTAGATCAGAATCATGAAGTGAAAATTATTACTGAAATTTCGTGGCAGTAATTCCTATTAATTAATCAATATTTTACACCAAAAATATATACGTTAAACTAAAATCGAGGTTCATTGAGTGTTACGTATGGGCACATTGGAATATAAAAATGGACCCTCAAGGCTCAGTCTATTAAAAAACTAAGTGGCTAAATGTCTAAAAATGTGGCTTTATCGTAGAAATTCAAAGATACCCTGGGCACCCACAATTACTAACGAGGAAGTCTTACGGAGAATTGGACCAAGAAAAAACTCATGACAACAATCAAACGAAAGAAGACAATATATCTTCGCCACATCCTAAGAAATGACAAATATGAACTAATACAGGCTATTGTCTGTAGCTGAGGACGCAGTAGCAGTTGCAAGGACGAGTAGCAGAAGATAGAGCAAAGGAAGAAAGAAAACATCCTGGCTGAGAAATATCCGGGAATGGACTGATATGAGTACAGAAGAAAGTTGTAATGTTGCAAGGGGCAGCGGCGGATTCAGGGAAATGGTCACCAATCTCCGTTAGGAGAAGGTACGAGAAGAAGAAGAAAAACTATACTGTTCATGGCTTAACAGCCAAAATCTGCTGCAGGAAATTAAATTACTACACGTATATACGAGAATCTTCTTTCATCTCTTGGAATCTTCTGGGGTATATATACAATTCTTTAAAATGTACATAGTTTAAGTCACTATGCAAATTGTTACGTCCGTGAGTAATTACAATTAATAACACTAACCATGAATAATTAATCGTAATTTATTCAACTATCACTAACACTATACGGACTTACTCTAATTCATAAGGTAAATTTATTTTCGAACGTGTTTGTTTTTACGCTTTTGTATCGGCTCTTCACATGAACACCTGTGTTTGACTGAATGCCGCTTATCTCTCGGTCGCCTTTTTATACTCTAACGGTGTAGCTTCCAGAAGTTCCTAGAGCTATTAAATGATTTCGCGGGACCCAACCGGTGCCAGTTTGTCTGAAGAACGATCGAGAATATTCCATTGCCTTCGATGGCCGATTAGACGAGGAGAATTCGTTACAGTATGATTTCATTTAAGCGGATATTTTTCGATTTCCACTTTCGTATGGGTATGTTAGTACATTTTTTAATGAAATAAAAAAAAAGAGAGAATTTATTTTCTGAGGCCTTACATAATTCTATGTAACTACTAAGACGCGATCTATGCTGTACGTACCTTCATTAAAAGTTGTCGACGTACACATCGCTCACTTTTGCAAAACTTTTTCTCTCTCACATCGGTACTGTTGTATTTGGTCCGACATTTTGGAGGATTGGTACTGTTTTGCGACACCAGAAGCTGCATCGGCACCTCTTACTTGAATACCTATAGGGAATTTTTGTTTGCGTTTGAAGCACGCCCTGATATTAAATCAGCAAAGAACGCTCTCGAAATGTTCAATTTCGCCGCGCGACAGGAGCGTTTGATCTACTTAAAGTGTTACACAAAAAAACCACTTATCGATGTCCCTGATTAGCGGTAGTTGCGATAAACTATCGGGTCTGGACGGTGTGAAGAGATTAATTGTGAAAAAGCTGACAAGCTTCTACATATACGAGATACGGGAAGAATTGCAGAATTACGTCGGGATCCCGTCGATCCGATAATAAAAGTGCGATACCCTCGGAGAAAACGGAATTGTTTCGAATTGAAAGCCTCGTATCCATTGGCGTTAAATCATGAAGATTGAAATGTGCTGAAAAAGATAATTTCGGAAACTGATTCTGAGGAGAGGCGAACCCGTTTTTGTCGTAACCGGAAATAACTTCTCATTAAATAAATTTGAGTCGTGGGTGAATTTCCAGAAAAAAAAAACAATTTCCTTCCATAAGTAAATATCTCCAACACATTTTAACAGAAATTCGTGTATAAAACGATGGGAGTAGAACTACTTTCGCTACGTTCTGTCTTCAATAAAACTTGGAAAGTACTTGTAAAGCTTCCGATATATCGATAATAATGTGAGACGTAAGTTTTCGAACTTGCCACAGTGACCTCATTTTAAACTTAAGAAAAACTAGTAATCAACAATATGTTACATTTAAAAGTTATAAGCGTGTGACAGTATTGTGCCAAATTAAAGATTTATCAAATCCTGCTTAGTCGAATCCATTTTAGCCTCTTAATTGATGAGACTGCAACACAAAGTGTATGGAGAAACTTGACACCACAGCGATAGCCGTCACGTGAGATCAGTTGAAATTTATAGAAATTAATTGAACTTAGCATATTTTGAATTGAGTCTTTGTAAGTCAAGAGGGAAAGTCAAGATAAATTTTGAGTACCATCACATATCTAAATAATGCTGTCATTTCTGAACACATCCTTAACAAACTGGATTATGTTCATCTTCAACTTAACGATGTTGTATTTCTCTTTTGAAATTTTTAAGAAAGGCATTAAGAAGCATATTTAATTTAGCTCTGGAATTTTATCTAGAAATTATTTATTAGTGGTTAAATTGTACTATGTTGCAATTAATTATATTGTAACACTTTTTACATAAAAAAAGGTTTACTCTCCCAAAATTTGCAGCTTTACACACAAAGAGATTTTACTCTACACATTATGTCAACATTAACATTTACAATCCTATAAACAACTACAATTGTTTTTACATAACAATAGCAACCTATACGGGGCGTTCGTTACACTATCCCTCCCCGTCTTCAGGGTCGCCCTCGACCCTCGGACGATCTACTTCCACAGCGCACCATATCAGCAAATGACTACCATATCAGCGAACTGCTACTGCCACGGCTACTGCTACTGCTAATGCTAATGCTACTGCTACTGCTGCGGCTACTGCTACTGCTAATACTACGGCTACTGCTACTGTTACTGCTACTGCTACTGCTCCTGCCACGGCTACTGCTACGGTTACGGCTACTGCTACGGTTACGGCTACTGCTACTGCTACTGCTACTGCTACTGCTAATGCTACGGCTAGGGCTACGGCTACTGCTACTGCTGCTACTGCAGCTACCACGCGCACCGCTCACGCGCACCGCCCCTCCCCTTCTTTAGAAATTCCGCCAGAACTTATCCACCGAGAGCCAGTTGTCCTCTCCAGGCGATGTTCACCTCCGGGAATCTCGCCATAGTTGATCTAAAAATCAAACAAAACACGCCAGTATCCTTGCCAAATCCATTTGCAATAAATTGCAAGTATATGTATAATTGTGTGCATGTGTATGTGTGTGATTAACTCCATTGAGCGGGTTGGACTGCAAATCCTGTACAAAAATTCGTCAGCAGCAAATCGAAACCAAGCAGGCCAATCCTTTTTCTGACCATGAAAGACACCAGGGATGATCAATCCCAAACAATGCTCCAGGTAGAAGAGGGACCTGTCTCTTGAAATCCTCCGCTGCTCCTGCAGTTACTGAAATCCCCAGCAACTGCTTCATGGCTCCAGACACACAACCCAGTGGTCAACCATCACCAATTCTTGTACTAAAGATGAACAGCGCCCGTCTCCCAATACGAGTTACGAATGTGAGTGTAGCACTCAAACGGGCCACGCGCGCCAGCCGCACGCAGTCAATCCATTCGAGTGTTTTCCTAAATCTAGACCTATTTAGGTTAACCTAAACCTTGGTGTTATAGTGGTGCGTATTTGTGTGATGGTACTTAGCTTCGGATTCTGCAGTGTTTCGAGTTGCGCCAGCCGTCCAACAACTCCACAACGCCGCACAAGTTGCACTTCTTGCCTCTCCGTTACTTCCGTACTCCATCCCAGGTCCACCAAACCTTTATCCGCTATTTCGGTTCACCAAATCCCGGACGAGCCCCCAATTGTAACACTTTTTTATACACAAAAAGGTTTACTCTCCCAAAATTTACAGCTTTACACACAAAGAGATTTTACTCTACACATTATGTCAACATTAACATTTACAATCCTATAAACAACTACAATTGTTTTTACATAACAACAGCAGCCTATACGGGGCGTTCGCTACAATACATTATTTTTATTTTGTAGGTAATTTAAATTTCAATTTTTTAATTAAGTCAATAGTGCAAAGCAGATTAAATAGTTATCAGAATATATATACTTACATTCATTATCGACTAACATCAAATCATGAAAACTATATTTCTAGTTGATAGCAGTTACAACAACAACAGTAAACGTACATTTATCCTGCGGTGCTGACTTTGAGATAAAATTCGTTAGCGCCCCATCAAAGCGAAAGTAAACAACTAATTACACTCCTGTAAATTTCAACCTATCGTTTTAGAGGGTTCGGATGTCGCTATCCGTGGAAAACAACAACACACGATTCAACGCATTTAGTTATTACAAAACCGTAGAGAATTTCATTTCGCCCGTTGAAATTAAAAAAGGCCCACCGACAATATCCACAATATCATCGGTTCGGGGCACGTAAATTTCATTTCAATTCGCTTTGATCAACTATCAACTTTATAATAAAACAGTATTCATTTTAGCTATTGTTGTATTGCGTATATGTTTAACAATACTGATTCTTTGGCTGATATAGGTAGCGGATGTGAAATATCTTTTTATTTTCGTCAAGCGATTAATTAGTAATGTGATCACTTTTGGAGAATACAAACAAGCGCAATTATCAACTTTCGAAACTTCAATTTACAAAGAATTTAACAATTTTATTTACGAATTTCTCCATTTGGAGCAACAAATACATTTATATGGGTGAGCAGAGGAATCCACCAGTACTGATTTCACTATTGGACCTTTCCTCACAAAATAAAATAACTGCAGTACGTCAGTTTGATTATAAAATCTGGTTAACGTTCTATCTCGGCAGTAATATACATTACTAGCTACAATTATAAGATTGTACGAAGTTCAATGTTATATTAATGCTCAATAGATTATTGAATAAACCTTTATAACTTATCTGATAGTGTGGTTTATACCCGCCCAGTCTTGTGAGGGGGACTGAACGAACACGGAGGAAGGGCGCGTTACGTTAGGGGGTTAATTTAAATAGTACAGAATAGACAAGCGTAGAGGAAGGTACTCACTTTCAGAAGTAAACTTTGGACTCAACACTATGATATAGACTATAGAAAGATTTTGGAAGTACCCTGGCGTAAAGTGTATTAGTGGTGCAATAAAGACGATTTAAGTAGCGAGTGATTTTTACGCGAATTTAAAAAGATTTTAGGTCAATTTGGACAGCAGTTAGCATTTTTTTTTTTTTTAAAAAATTCTTAAATAATTTGTTTATAACTATTAAGAGACTTAACTAGCGCCATTTTGAAGTCAAAGGTTCAGAGGTCAAAGGTGTTGCCTTTAAAAATATTTATATGGTGTCAACATAAGTCAAATATCATGTAGTTTCCATTTTGCCTATCAAATTGTCATAACTACATGAACTGCAGTCATAATTGTAATTGCAAGTATAAATTCCACATAAAAATGATAGGATTGCCTTTAATTTCCATTAATTCGAGCGAGTATATATATATATATACTATATATATATAGATATATATATATATATATATATATATATAAATTTTGTATTCTGAACAACACATTATTAACATTTTTGATATATTTATTAATACTTATTTTACATTACTGTGATTTTTGACATTTTTCAAATGAATTGAATAGAAGTGTTTACAAAACAGAACGCTATATTTTAAGGCAGCTTAGATATAAAACGGCACCATGACATGAAGCATGAGCATGCAACATATTAATTCCTATAGTTATACTTAAAGCAAATGAAAATATGTTTTATAAAAGAATTTTATGCCATCTAGGAAACAAAGTTACATATTTCGATGTGGTTACAAATTCGTTCAAAACATTTAAATTGAACATTGTCAATGCTGCCTTCAAAATGCAATCAAACGAACATTTAACCGCAACAGTGCCGTTCAATGTCAGTAAAAACAGTTGCCTCTGTTGGTTGATCTAAAATTACTGCATTAGATTTGTGTGATTTTTAAAAACAGCTGTAATGTTCGAAAAACCAAACTAACCGCCACATAAGATCCAGTTGGAGCGGCTTTTAAGCACCACCCCGTCGCCGTCAATCCGGAAACGCTAACCTGGAGGAAACAAATCCTGTGAGAGATTTATGGAGGCCTAAAGTTTTACCGTCGCGAGAGATTTTAATATATCTCAACCTACTTCGGAAGGGATTAATTCGCTTGTTTTCAAACTGAACCTCCTGTCGGGCGCTACGGGAGAAATATGTTGATTGTACTGAAAAATATCAATCGCAGAGATTGAGAAAGTTTGTGAAGTTGTTTTTTAGGGAGACGTCCCATCTGAATTACCCCAAAACAGTGGGAGTATTTTCTGATAATATTTATTTTTAATTACTGATTCATCATCTAATCTCCGTGATTAAACCGATTGTTTCATTTAGAAATAGGCTGATTTTTTGTGTCAGAGGGCAAATTAAAGATTAAAAAATGTTGGTAACGCAGACCCAATGGGAGTATTTCGCCATGTATTCGGAAGCAATAGGTTACAGAAACCTTCATGTAATCCGAATTAGGATTTCTCAACACAAACCTTGATCAAACTTGATGTGTGCTCTCTTAGCTTTCCCAGAGTCATAGAGCCCAAATGAAGTGTTTTTTTTTTTAAACAAGGCATTAACCTGTCAGAATGTGATTAGCTAGTCTGTCTTAATATTCTTTATGATACCACCAGGTAACATTAAAGAATACGTTAGAGGTAATATAATATACTAGGTAATATTAACACCGTCAGTATTACAATATTGAGGAATAAATTACTCGCAATTTGTGAATTCAAATAAAATATTTTGCCCAATGCGACACATAGGGGAAGCAAAGGCAGTTTGTGTTCAACCAATTTTATGCTACTGAGCACCTTTGTCGAACTTTATGCAGAAATTTAGTTTACTCGAACTCATTCTCTCGGAGTAATGGCGAAAGGAAACGTAATTCGCGTAGAAAAGAGGTAACGCTTAAATACACATGTTCACTTCCGTATACTTGATGCTCACAATTTGCCCCTTCTTCCCTTATAACTGGCGATATGTGGTAATTTTCGTAAATACTTGTACTTTCTGATGCTCTTTGAAATAAATATAGAGATAAGTCAAACAAATATTCTTCAAATATTTAAACAAATATAATTATTCTTGTTCTATTTAAATATGTTTTTAGTTTATCTTCCTTTTCATTCGGGTAGAATTATGAAGGTGTGAACCCGACACACAAGATTCGAGCTTCCCTCTTTGACCTCTGAGGATGATACTCGTATTCATCGTGTTCAGCCCACGTCGTGTCTCTCTATTTTTCTCACTGTTCGCTTTCTTACTTCAGCAAACGAATCTCTCGGTTCCTGTTTGTGTTCCTTTCTTCACCTTTACCTTCACCCACCTTTACCTTTACCACCTTCACCTTTAGACCCAGATCGGTAAGTAATTTGCTGACATTCTCCGGACGTTTTGCTCATAAACGTTCCCTTGCCCTTTTATTCATTAAAACTGTCAGGTTTACTGACAAATATCAATATCGAAAAAATAGAGCAACAAATTTGTGAGTGTAGATAATATCGATATTCGAAATATCGAAATTAACTTACTCACCATAACCTAACTTAAACTAAGAGTTAGAATGATATGAAAAGTACAGGGACTGCAAACTGGGACTAGGGCATCGCAAACTTAAGAAGTATATTGACTCAAGATTTAGTAGGTAAGATATAAAAAAGTTCTTGAAAATCACAAAACTTACAAAACTTCAGCTTCAGCTTCACAAAACTTAAGCCACTTAATTGTTTTCCAAACAAATGAAGACGACGCCAAATTGTGTGATTAATATAAATTTTTAACGATTTAATTCATTAACATTCAGATTCCTTCAAAGAACTACTTATATCAACATTTTGAAGAGAGCATTTTATAACGAATTCAGGGATGGTTTTTCTCAAACTGAATGCAAAATAGCGATTACGTACAGTGAAAATCAAGAAGTAGTCAGTGTAAATAAAACGTACATCATGCAAAAATCTTCAATCGATACCAAACAAAACTTAACACTAAAACAAATGTATCCGGTCTTTGGATTGCTCTATAGGCTAGGAAAATGGAAAAATAATTTAGCACTTTCCAAATTTGTGTAAGCAATCATTTGAACTGACAGAACAAGTAAACGAAACAAAAAAAATTGTTAGCAAATCCTACTAAGCGAGAACTGCAAAGTATAGCATGAACTTGACACCCCCACGTGGGTGCAATTTAGAAAAAACTCGACACAATAAGCCTTGACACAACTTTTGTTATGATGGCCCAGTGGCTGTTCCTGAGCTTCATTACTCCAAAAAAATTTTTAGCTACCCAAGTCCAGATCATTATCTCTACTGGTACACGCCCAGGTAATGGTAGAAATTTAACCGCTCTAAATATGCTGTAGAGTAATCTAAAACGGGCTCAGTACGGGTTGCTGACATCGTGCTTAGTCAACTTCTAGTCCTGTTCTCCTTGAGGTGCCTACCTGTTCCATATATCGGTAATCGTGATAGTTATTTTGACTTTATCAACTGCTGATCTGAACAAGCCAATCGTTGTTATATTGAACCATTGACGCACATTTTTCAGCGACAATATTCCTCGCCTCTCAATGCTTCGTTTTTGTTGGATATTTGTTTGGATGATTTGTTGCAATCATTTATTTATGGTTTCTCATTACATGGCCTAAGTATACCAGTTCCTTTATTGTAAAACGTGTCTCTTTTTCTTTGCTCAATCTTATTAAGACCTCTTCGTTGGTAATCATGGGTCCAAGAAATTTGAAAACTTTAGCGATAAAGCCACATTTTAAAGGCTTCTAGTTTTCTACACAATGCTACCGTCATTGTCCTTGATTCCAACCAATATGGTAAGACTGGAAAAGCGTAACACATTGGAATCATACTTCTGTGGCTAGTGCAAGATTTCTGGACTTTTAACATCCTTAAGAACACTGAACGTACCTTTTCAAAGCGGCATTTTATATCCACTTAGTGATCCCAGTCTTCAGTAACAATGATACTTAAGTAAGTGTTACTTTGACTCTTCGTATCGACTGACTACTGGCAGTCATTTATCATTATTAATTTTAAAACATATTTTTCCTTGTTTCAGAAACTTTGCCCTTTGAAGGGCACACGCATCCATCTAGCATATCGACAGTTATAATTTTGTCGTCTGCATATCGTATGTGGTTCATACGTCCTCCACTGATTATTTGCCTGCCCTTCATATTGCCCTTCTCGATTGCTTCACGAAATATGAACTCTGAGTAAATGTTAAATGGTAAAGGGAAAAACACGCACCTTGCCACACTCCACGTTTAATCGTCACTTCCTCAGACTTAAGATTTGATTTTCTCTAGAATTGCTAACAATTATTTTTGTGTTTTTTACTAAATAGATCTATGATAGACGTGATAGATAGATTGAATCTAGATCATAATACAAGCTTAGTACATAATACTAAGCACAAGCTTCCCTTAGACTTGGAGCATCACGGAATCCAAATTTTGTGTCACCGATTTGTCCTTTACATGCCCTATCTATTCTTTTTTGTAATATCTTTCAGAACAGTTTGGACACATTACTATTATTAACTAATTTGCTTTATATAAGCTAAATACGCTAAATGAATAAATAAGTCAGGCTAAGATGTGGAAATCTTCACCATTTCAGCCATTTGTTTTTTGTTGGATTGGTGACAAACATTGACTTAAGTCAGCTTTTTAATGTCATCCCTGACGAGTATATTTCATTAAGGATCGAAGTAAACTAATCGATAATTTCTTGATCCAGATGTGTAATAATTCGCTATATACGCCATCTGCACCTAATTCTTTTCCATTTCTCAGTAAAGTTCTAATTTTTCTGTGTTTTGCTGTATCTTGTTGTTATGATGGTAGATTTGAAAACGTATTACTACCATAAAATAGGTCGGGTTTTCAATTAAAATAAAGGGTTACTACAGTGATTAATTAGTATTGATTTAATATTTATTTTAATTTATCAGTGATAATTTGGTGTAACGATAAACAGAACAATAATCGGTCCGATGATTCGATTCATATTGCCTCTAATTGTCCCTAATAACCTTTACGGATCCTCTAATCTGATAAGCACGTAAATACCCGCTCACGTTCTAGGTATATGTAACGTCGTTTTGACGCATCACTTCACTTGTTGCTAACAAATGTATACTACCTAGCCAAATTACGTGCGACTGAAATTTACTGCGCTTTGTGCAATGATGAAAAGTTATATTTATTTAAAAGGTGTCGTAAGTAAAATGTTACGTCGAAAATTAATGAAAATATTTGCAGTTTCTGTCTAATTAGGAAATAAATAAAACACTCGCGTTGGACCAAAATCGCTTAGTATATTTAGACAAAAAAAAAGTGGAGGGAAAAGACTTAGCGGCACAAAAACCCTCAGATGTAATAATTTGTGATAAGTAAAGTTATTATTTGTCATTTACTGTTATGAGTAAAAGATTCTATTGATAACACATGGGCTGAAAATTCCCGGGCCTAACACATAGATGGCGCTAGTTTTATTGCAGTCACCTTTTTTTTTCAGTTAGTACTAACCTTCAAAAAACAGCTGTTAAAATTTCATGATATTCTATTCATTAGTTTATGAGTTATTGTGCTAAGAGTGACGCTATTTTTGTTATTTTCAAAACAATGGATCAAAAACAATTTCGTGTTTTAATTTTACACTGCTTCTTGATGGGCAAAAATACCGTTCAAGCGAAGCAATGGCTTGAAAAGTGTTATGGGGACTCCGCTCCATCAGAAACAACAATAAAACGTTGGTTTGCTGACTTAAAACGTGGTCGTAGAGAAACTGTTGATGGCAGAACACAGTGGACGTCCAAATGAGGCGGTAACACCAGAGAACATCAAAAAAATCTACAAAATCGTTTTGAATGATCGAAAAGTGAAGTTGCATGAGTTAGCTGACATCGTAAAGATACCAAAAGAACGTGTTGGCTTTATATTGCATGATCATTTGACTATGAGAAAGCTCTGCTTAAAGTGGGTGCCACGTTTGCTCACTGTTGACCAAAAACAAGTACGTGTTGATGATTCTGAGCAGTGTTTGGCCATGTTTAAATGTAACAAACCGCAATTTTTGCGTCGATATGTGACAATGGATGAACCATGGATCCATTACTTCACTCCGGAATCAAAACGATCGTCATCTGAGTGGACAGCAAGTGGTGAGCCTCGTCCAAAGCGCCCGAAAGCACAACAATCGGCTGGAAAGGTCATGGCCTCGGTATTTTCGGATGTGCGTATTGTAATATTCATCGACTATCTTGAGAAGGGAAATACCATCAATAGTGAATATTATATAGCGTTATTGGAGCGTTTGAAGGCCGAAATTGCAAAGAATCGACCGCATATGGCAAAGAAAAAAATTTTGTTTCATCAAGACAACGCACCGTGTCACAAGTCACTCAAAACAATGGCAAAACTACATGAATTAAACTTCGAATTGCTCCACATCCACCATATTCGCCAAATTTGGCTCCCAGCGACTACTGGCTGTTCGCAGACCTCAAAAAAATGCTCGCCGGTAAGAAACGGTACGAATGAAGAGGTTATCGCT
Organism: Cryptocephalus primarius; assembly: GCA_963576515.1. Lineage (NCBI taxonomy): Eukaryota > Metazoa > Arthropoda > Insecta > Coleoptera > Chrysomelidae > Cryptocephalus > Cryptocephalus primarius. The sequence continues at coordinate 1,641,509 of OY754944.1, read as the reverse complement.
GAAACAGAGGCCTATTTTGAGGCAAAAGATAAATTGTTCTACAAAAGTGGTATTGAAATGTTAGAGCGGCGCTGGAATGATTGCGTTGCTCTTGATGGAGATTACGTTGATGAATAAAGCTCATTTTGAACCAAAAAGAACCGTGTTTTCTTTGTTAGACCCGGGACTTTTCAGTCCATGTGTTATGTATGTGCGAAGTAGATGCACTTATATACTTGAATGATTGAGCTAGCTGAATGACAGCTAGTGGGAGTCCTGACTAGTGAGAGTCGTGGTTGTTACCTAATAAAACGAGAATTTCTTATAAATCTTATAAAACTATTAAACTTAATTGATAATAAATGCATGCTTGAAGCCACACAAGTGCGACGTAATAAAATGAGATTCTTGCGTAACCCCGAAGAAGAATAACCGCTTGTAATAGACTTAGTAGAGTGGTCACAGACGTCGCAAAAGAGGTTCCCTTCGATTAATCCCCTTAAAAGTGATATCACAAGCCACACAAGAATGTGTGACGACGTGGCCTTAGAGCGTTAAGTATTGCCGATAAATGCATCCGGCGTTGAACTAGACAAGCTTCAAAAACTACGTACACACTTGCATCAGAATATAGTAACGCAACAACGTAGCATACAAATGCAACTTCACAGCGATTTTAACGCGACGAAATGACATGTAACATCCGTTTCATTCGAATCAGCTGAAAGGAAACGAGAATTTTTGTAATGTTCCGTAAGGTTGTTCTGTTGCAGTTAGAATTTTAATCACTGATTAACATCGTCGGGTACAGAAAATGTTATGCGAATATGTTATGTTACGTAGTCTTATGGCTCCACCTCTTACTCGACGGTATGTGCCACCAGCCCCACTTCGCTTTTAGGTATAGGTACAGTACCATTACCGATTTACACAATAATAAATACGACGTCCTTTGTAATGCGGGGTTTTTCTGTCACCAATTACATTATTTTTTTCCACCTTATACTGATTCTGGAGGTATTAGCATTCACATTTACAACACCAGGCCCCATTCCGGCATTTCGTAACGTTTTATATCGCAGAAATTGGCCATTTTCATGCCTCGTATTGTGGAGTCTTTTAAGTAGACAATTTGCCCGGAAGCTATTTTCTTAAGGAAAGTGTGTGGTAGTGTTCTCAATTTTTTTTTTTTGGCATTTCCGACAAAACCCCAGTTTCCATTTTATTAAAGAGTATGCTTAGTCATCTAAAAGAAACTCTCCCAGGGGACGCAAAACCCTTTATAACAAAAATTTAATATTATTTAATTCGCGAAGTCAGTGCATACTTCACTTAGCACGAATGGGATGGAATCCAACTAATTTCAATTTTTTATTATCATTCCGGTCCTCTGCACACCGTTTCCAACAAAAAGAAATATATTCTTTCACTACGTGGTCCTATTGTATTTTGATTCCATTAATTCTGCCCTAATTTTTACAGGGCTAAATTTTAGCGATACGGCGAAAAGCAAAAAAGATTGCGTTTGTTGTACGACGTTGCGAGTAGCGACAAACCTCACGAAGGGAATTATCGATGCCGCTACAACCAGACCGACAGCATCAACATAAGGTTTCACACTGAAAAATTTGAATATACTCTAGTACGCCCACCCTCTTGTCGGAGTGTGAAGAATTCGCTCCGGGGGAATGCAAATGAAGTTGCCATAGATTCCATTGTCTCATTTTGCGTCCTCACTGCGAGAACTCCGTTTTATACGACGACTTTCTTTTAATTGCTCTACTGGGTTGCAGGAAAGGCGCGCCGGTTTTGTAATTCAAACAGGACGCAGCTACAAAGTGGCGTTTGTCCCTGGCAAACTTGCCGATGAGCAGTAATCTGATAGGTAAGCTGGAAAACGTGTCTTAATAACGAGCAGGTTTCAGTATACCCAATGAATTTTTGTCTCTGCAAACATGCCTCCAAAACGTATCCACTTTCGTCGAGTTATATGTTTACAGGGAATTACGCCTGAAATGAATATGAAATGTACAAAACTACCAGGTTTAAATTATACCACAGCAACAATATTTGCTAATTTAGTACATTCAATGACAGATAGCACTGAATTGTATCCAAAATGATAGCTTTATAGTTGGCCATCTAAAATATAGAATGTATATATATAATATAGTGCTGCTAGTTCCGATACCGAACGATCCTGCTGACATAATATGTGCCGCAGTCGATTGTGGATAACCGCCAAACACTCGGTAACTAACCGAACTCTTGGATATTCATATCATGTCCGTTGATTTGGGATTTAAATTACCGAATTTACCGATCTCGGCGGATTAAAACCGCGGATCTTCAGCCCTTCCCCTACCACTACACCATTACCGACCGGTTTCACGAACCACAGGCTAAACCGCCGCACTTACCGACTCCCGGGAATTAAAAAGCCAGAGTTTTCGATCTTCTTCCAACAACGAACCGTTATTGGTCGATTCCGCGTACGCCAATTAAAGTGCCGTATATACAGAAGAAATCATCGCCGAAGACCGGAGGTAATTACTCGAATTTTGACGATAACGTCATTTAATGATCTGACACAATGACGCCAAACAAGAATTAAGCTCATCCTTAATGGGCTTTATGTACGTTCTCCAAACTTGTAGAGATAATTCGAAACAAACTAGTTTAGATTAGTCCGAGTTCAAGTATTTAAAAGTATCAAAAATATTTATTATACCAACTTGGAATGCCCGAATGGGCACCATCGAGAGATTTTGTTGGTTTGACATTTGCTTACAATTTAGGATCATTGCTACAGCACTCCGCTTCAACGTATTGAAATAAATTTTCGCTGTGGAAACCATTATCTGGTGATCATAAATTTCGTGTTTCTTAGTGGTAGCAGTCCTATTAATAACTTATAATATTGTAAAGAATATTGTCACGCCTAGGGGATATGTGGTGTCCCTAGGAGTGCCCTTGGGGTTTGCTCAGAGGTAGGGAATATAAAGTGGGTACAAAACAAAGTGAATTTTATTTACACATAAAACACGTTAAATGCAAAAGACATCAAAATACTAATACGAAACAGGATAGATTGAGGGAAGAGTAACCGGAGTGAAAACCAGCAAATAAAGTTTGAAAATACAACGGTCAAACTTAAACAAATGGTTTACATAAAAAATACCTGCTTACATGGTCCAGAGGTACGAGGGAGGCTGGCACGATTGAGGGACGGTCTCAGGGATGCCGGGCGGCAGCGTGGCGACGGGCTAAAGACTACCTCCTCCCCTTATTGGGACCGACAATTTATATCCTTAATATTCGCAGGTTCAGCGGTTCTGTACTCATGTGGGTCGCCGAATTTGCGAGGTTCGGTTCACCACAGGTGAACCGATGAACCCGTGCACTAGTTAATTTCGTCATGAAGATTATTATTCGCCAATCTGCAACTCGGCACATGGCGACGAACTTGTGGCCCGGGTCATAGTAAATGTAGGTCGATAATTAACGCAATCGTGACAATATTCCACTACTTATTGGCAGTCGAAGCTACTGGAACAATCTCGATATTTCTACGGACGAGCCGGCGCCGGCCGATTCCGAGAATTGTTTAATTGTTCTAGAAAAATCACCAAGTAATACCATTAGGATCTAAAAGGGCGACCGAGAGATAAGCGAGCAGTCGAACATACAGATGTTCATGTGAAAGAGCCAACAGCCATCGTAAAAACATGCTCGGATATAAATTTACCTTCAAATGATCTAGAATAAGTCCGTATACTGTTAGTGTTAGTGAAATAAATTACGATTAATTAGTGATAGTTCATGTTATTAATTATCAAAAACCCACGAATGTAACGATATAGTTATGTAGTATTTGATAGACAATTATTACACTAGGAGGGGAACTGGGCAAGCATTTTGTTATTGCTCTGAAAATGTGAAAAATATGATTCATACATTGAATATAGATACAACTTATTTTCTTGCAAATGTTTATTAATGTTTACAAATCGCAAATGAGCTAATATTACCCCTGCAATTTATGTTTTCTCCCAATTAATATGCATTCTCCATTTTACACAACATAATAAGTTTATTTATAGAATTGGAAAGCACCTTACATCAGCTACTGTTTCTTCTCTTTTCTGTATCCTAGCTATAAGCTTCATTTTTCAAAATATAATCATTCTTTAGGAAACTTACTTATTCAAATTTTATTCAACGAGGCGTGCAGTAATTTTGTCGAAAAATTTGTATAGGGCCTAAACAACAGATGTCAAGTCCTTTATAATGCCAATATTCAAACTGAATGGAGCAAACGTTTCCTTCTGTCACATCCCAAAAAGAAGTTGTACGTTATAGGTTATGATATTTCCATTTTACAAGTATTTAACCGCCACTATTTCCTTTGCCTTTAAATTAAATTCTTCGACAAAGTGATCAGTGGCAGTGGGCATTAACAAGCCTCAAAGTAACATTTCGTAGAATAACCCCCAAAAAGGAGTCTTTCCTTTACTTTTATAGGCACAAATGTGCTTGTTGCCATATTTCACGTCCCTTTTATGTTGTTGTCTACAAGTTCTCAACATCGTTTACCACAACTGTAAACCACTCTGTTGAAGCTAACAAGCAGAAACACTTGTCGATGGTTACTATTTTTGCACTTCAGACGGCTACGTCAAAGCTCGGTGACACGATTTACTTTCGAGTCCCGTATTTCTTGTAAAAACGTCATTAGCGCCCCCACAGTCATACCTGCTGTAGAAAAATATTTTCTCTTTACAACGATGTAAGCGCGGGAAAGCTGCGCCAGTGCCCTATCTGCTATGGAGTTCCAAACCGAGAATTAGGTGCTTTTTGGAAGTTCGATTTTTCAACATTTCGTCTAATTGAACTATGAGGAACACTATCGTAGTTCTCTCGACTACTCTGATTACGGGACAAATAAAGAAAAAATTCCTTGAGGCCTAATCAAAAAAATAACAAAAGAATTTGAAATGACTTCAACTCGGTGAAGCGGTCTAGTTTCGAAACCTGTATTTCCTGTAAAAACGTCGTTAGCGCCCCTAAAGCTATCTTTTTCCTACCTTCTGTAGGAAAATGTTTGTTCTTTCCAACGGTGTAAGCGCGGGAGCACTGCGCTAAGCCATCTTTCTGCTATAAAATTTCAAACCAAGAATTAGGTGCATTTTGGAAGTTCTTTTTTCGAAATTTTCGTCTAATTTAACTTTGAATGGCACTACCATAGTTCTATTGACCACTCCGATTACGGGAAAAATAAGAAAGAAATTCCCTGAAACCTGATTAAATAAACAGCCCCTAAAAATTTGAAATGACTTCAACTCAATGACGCGGTCTAGTTTCGAGACCTGTATTTTCTGTAAAAACGTCGTTAGTGCCTCTAAAGTTATACCTCCTGTAGGAAAATGTTTGTTGTTTTCAACGGTGTATGCGCGGGAACGCTGCGCTAAGCCCTCTTTCTGCTATAAAATTTCAAACCGTCAATTTGGTGCATTTTGTAAGTTCGATTTTTCAAAATTTCGTCTAATTGAAATTTGTAGAATACTTTTCTAGTTCTATCGGCTTCTTTGATTACGAAAAAAATAAGGAAAAAATTTCATGAGGCCTAACCTGTATGCATTTGACCGTCATTATTTCCTTTACCTTTTTGTAAATATATTATTTGATAATGTTTTCAGTTTCCCCTAAATGTGCTTTTTACCTCTTAGATGGGTATATTCAAGCTGGTAGTCACTAAACAATAAAATATTTCGGGATACAGAGCAAAAAACTAATATGAAATTGTTGAAAAATGAAAGTTTTGTGTAGAAAATAATTAAAAACTGAAGAAAGCACGGAAAATGTGATTACTAAATTCTTTTAAATATTTCCCGAGGGCTTAATATTCCTTCGTAACGCGTTTCGTCGCTTCAAATCTAATTTTTTCAACTCTTAATAACTTTTTTTTGTATTTTCTACATAGGGGGAGATACCACTTGAAAAGAAGGAAAAATGGATTTTTAGATGTTTTTAGAAGTCAACATGTTAAGTTGTCTGCTTATACACATTATTCAAATCCTATACTTATTCGTTGGTGACCGGAAAATTTAAATCGAGATGTTGACAATTTATTGGTGATGTTTGACCATGGATGCTAACAAATCGATTAACCCTTCACATTTCAGTTGCAAACTTCCTGAGCTCTAATTCATAAATTGGTTAGAAATTGAAGCCCACAAATCGAAACCCTGTCTACCCGTACCAAGAAAAACCCGCGGACAATAAGGGTTAAGTAAATGAAGCGTTACAGTCAAGTTCTATGTATCAAGTGTGGGTAGCGATGACCTCACTTTTCATATACCTTGTTCGGAAGGTCCCATGGTCCCAAGCATAACAAAAAACTCATTCACCTCCACAAAAACGCATCGTTAACTTTTATCTCTACTAAAACAACGTCTTAATCCAAACTTCAACTCCATGTGCGTATCCCGGCAATTTGTCATAAAAATTTCAACGCCAGTAAAACATACCTTCAGAATAGAGAAATTTCCTGCAAAGTTCGTAGAGACGCTGACACAACATATTAGTTACCGGCCTGTAAACGTTATCACCTGCCTCATTTATGTCCCCATCGACAATTTTCCAGAAGAGGAAGGACAGGGAGAGAATTTATTCCCGGACGCCCACAAAGGGAGACAAATAAGGAGGCGCACCGGATCCAATCAGCGATCTCAGCCGGTATGGGAAAGAGAAGAAAGACTCTTTCTATCACGATATCGAATATGTACGTGTTTGAATAACGGGATATTGTGTTACTGGCAAGGAGCTACAGGACACCAATTTAATTGCCACTCCAACCAAATAGGGACTGTTAGAAGAAATACAAACAATGGCATTTTTACTATAAGGTTGGGGATAACATTTTGCCATTAAAAATGCAAGCGACGTAGTTAGGACATAGTATGTAATTAATGATACAAATTGGTATTGCCCAATAGTCAAATATTTGTTGATACCTGAGGGAAGTTGCACCAAATTCGGCTGCGAAAATTTACACTTTCCTTTTTCTCTTCTAATCTAAGGAGAAAAATCCTACCCCTATTTTCCATCCCTCACCATGAATCTATGGAAGTAGAAAATGTGCTTGTGTTACATAGCGCACAGTCTGTAGAAAAACTGGAGTTTGGTACGCAAAAGTTTGCCTGAGCTTACCTTTGCTTTAAGCTATAACTGGTCCAAAAATCATTAGGAAATACTGAAAAGCGAGTAAGAAATACGGGGTCTTATAGGGAGTGTTGAAGAAATTATGGCGGACACATTTTTGTACATTTTTAATTAAGATACATATGCCTCACTTATTTTCCTTAAGAAGTCATAGGTCTTTAAAAATCGTATGTATTGGTGTTCCACACTGACTGCCAACAGGTTCTGATGATTTAAAAAATATTTGATCTCAAAGAGTTCTCAGCTAAGAAAAATCTTATCTTAAATATTTCTTAGCCACGATTAGTTCAAGAAAAGAAATCGTCCCTCACTTTTAAATTAAGAAAAATCTTAACTTGGGAAAAAAAAACAGGAAATATTTAAGTATCGTTTCTGAATACCATCCGATGAATCAAACTTTAGAATATTTGGCGGTGGCATTTGCTGCCGCGCCATTTTATTTGTTCGGTATTCCAAATGTACGATGGAAGATGCTCCTTGGTTTTATTGAATTTTAAAAGAGTAAACAGCCATAAATAGTAGTAAACATGTTTTAATGTTTCTCCCAGTCTAGCACCTAAATAACAGCTTTAGTAGCTTTTCCTTTATATGCTAAATATTAAAGGAAAAAATTACATGGGAGAGAGCGAGCAGTTATAATATACGGAAATAGATACGCATCAGATAAAAAAATGTTATTACAAATTTTTAATAATTCGGCATTAAATTACCAAAAGTTCCCCAAATGAAGAACTTGACATTCGTATTATTCTAGAGTTTTGTAATTCAGGCACGATACGACATCAGAAATGAGTAGATGTTTGCATATGTAAACGATGACGAGAATACGATCAAAATTTCTGTGCAGTACGGAACACCAAAGAAAGAGTAAAAGCACAGCTAAACCTAATAGTGAATAAATACTTTTACTTCCAATTTTTGACATGAAGAAGGTGACGTCTGTTACGCATTTAGTTTTTCCGTCCGCCGAAAAAAATAAAACTTCCATCTCGGTCTGAACTTCGAAAGCTTAAGTTATCACTAAGTAAAGAAAATCCTTAATGATTCAGGTTACACTGATCTGATTCTAGTCAAATTTACAACGCAGCTAGATACTAAATCAATAAATAATTCTGGAAAGTTTGAACTAGGAGCGATCAAGAGCTGAAGCGTAATAGCGATGAGAGATTTTCGGCAAGGCACGGTCACATTATAATGCCTTAATTATGGTCAACACGACGAGAAGACGAGAGATGGACTCGGGTGTGCAAGAGGGAGTGAGGAAAGGCGACGTCGTCGCATCGACGATAGATGCAAGAAATTAAAAGGAGGAATTCTGGCGGTGTGTCGTGAGAGAGATAGACGATTTAAGGCAAATATTTAAAGGGGAAGTTCGATAAAAATTTCAAAGGGGGGTTTGCAAAGGGGTGTAAAAATCGAAAGCAAGAAAGGAAATGAAGCATCCTAAAAATTGAGATACCTTTTGTTGTACCTGTGCTGCGTGTACGTTCCCTGGAGGATCGGTGAGCTGGGACCTGGACAGCTTCATTCAACGAACATCTCCTCCTGGATGTGGATCACGTCGCCTAACGATAAGGCGAACTCCCTATGTGATACGTGACTTAGTGGGGTTATTCTTTAGGCCTTAAGGTACGTTTTTAATTATCTTGTTGGCAAGTAGGTATAAACAATGATTAAAAGCGTTAACTGTTTAATTATGCTGTAACTTCAGTATGAAGATTTAATTTTGTTCAGACTTATTTCGATTATATCGTTTATTTCGATTATATCGTAATGTTTCATACATTTCACAACTGGGAAAGTCCTAGTAGTTCTCCGCCAAAGATAAATTTGCACCTAATGACTATCCATAAGCTCCTACAGTTTTGAAGTTTCTTTTTTGTGAAAATCACAAACTGAAAGCTTTATTGCGACTCTCATTCCCAAGATCCGTATGTGCCATCAACATATTTCATACCTGTACGCATTGTAAACAGTTAGGAGGTTACAGAAATTCCCTCCAAATTTCCTGAGTGCGGGATGCAAATTACTCGCATGGGAAACACGATTATGTACCGAATGTTTGCAGTTGCTGAAGAATCGATATGTGCATCTTCATCTCGAATGGGCGCATCGGTCATGAAATGCTTCGGAATGACGAAACACTTGGAGGTTTATTTTATTTGCCTCAGAGGAGCGTTTACGTATATCAAGCTCGGGTAAATGTGGGGGAGCATTGAGAATTTATGCGGCGCTGAATTTTTTTAAAGCTCTTTTGTCTGAGTGGTAAAAAGAAAAGTGGCCGTATCGACGGCGAAAAGATGATTAATGTCCTGGGAAAATTCATCGAGAGGAAAAAATGGGATGGTTTAAGAGAAATAAAAGAAAATGGTAAAATTTATCAATTACTTATCTCATTTTCTGGAAATTAACACGGCCACCCACTTTAATTCTCGACCCTAATTATTTTTTATGGAATTTTCAGCACTTGATTTATTATGTTTTCGTGCAGAACATCATGAGCATCTGCAACGATTCCTCGAATTACGCCAAGTAAGAAGTTATATTTTCTCAACTTTCGCCTTCATCTTCTAACCTCCAATGTGAATTTAATTTCGGAACATCAGTATGTATTCGTTGCTGATTCAATTCCTTTCATGAAAGTTTTCCCACAAACGCTATTGACTATTCATCTACGTATTACCTACTCTTTGTTCCGTGCCTTATTGAATTTCAAAAAGGGAAAGAAAAATATTTGAGCCAAGCCGAGTGATTTTAAATCGTCGACTTGTTGATATACGGTTTGTGCCTCGGGTGATTGAATTTTTGGAACACACTGCCAACGAGGTTTTGGGGCAAATCTGTGCTCATGTAGCATTTCTAATATAAGACCTTAGTAAATCGCTCATTATACTTTTACTCTGCCAAGTGTTATCATTGGAGCAATCATAAACATGGGCTTTATGATACAACATGGAAACGAATATGCACGAAACATGTATGAAATGTACACTCCGATTCATAATTTTGCCTTATTACCTTAATTTAATTTCACACGTTAAGTCCTGCAATGATCATACATTGTGCCGGTAAAAATATATAAAAGACTATTAGTTGAATGGAAATGATCGTGAGAATAAATAGAAAGTAAAAGTTTGAATTTTTCAAATTTGATATCGATGATTATCATCGATTAGTCCACAAAAGAGACTTCCCATGGAAAAGTTGGTACAAAATATTCGAATATTTTCCATCTTTAAAACGATGCTGTAACTATAATAAATCTCTACCAGCAAAAAAATTCAACTAAAAGTGATGCAACACCATTTATGCCAAACAGATTACTATTTTTTCAAGAAGCAGAAATAAACGAGAAAATCCAAAGGATATCTGTCATCGGCATTATTAAAGAAAGCGAATGAACTTCGCCACTTTTAATTATACCGTGAAAAGGCGACAATAACGACAAAGAGAAATCTAGAGATGTATTAGATTACCGATGATAAAATAAACAGATTAAAGGCGATTCATTTCCTTTATAGTACATTTCAGAAATTATGTGTTGCTTGTCAGGAACAATGCATATCTCACATTTAAATTTGTCATAAGGACATTAATTACAGTTAGACAAAACAGGGATGGAAATGGTTTTGAAAATTACCCCAAGTGTTTTTTTCTAAACTTATGAGTGAAGCGTCATCAGAATTACATTATGAATCATGTTTTATATACTTACACGATGTAATTATTTTTGGTAATAATTACAGAATTGTAATTCAAATTTTGTTAAAATTACAACGACTCAGAAAAACAAATTAAAAATTAATCCTTCTATGTACGCTTTTCAAAAAAGGACTCATATAATTGAGTCACATTATATCTATAAATGATATAAATCCAGATCAAAAAAAAAACAATTTCTGACTATCGAGCCCAACAAGACGCTAACCGATTTGTCACGTTGACAAACCATTACGAAAATTTAAAAACATTTTATTCAATGGAAAATACGTTTAAACGAACATATGTGCCAAGTTGCATTTGATGCATGAAAATAAACTGTTATGACACTACTAATCTTGTGATATTCAGACTTCTCAGAAAATCTTCGTGGAGTTTCAACCAGCCCAACTATCAAGCTAGAGCTACGGCGACATTTCTCTAAACCGGAGAGAAACATTTCTCGTGTAGGAGGACGTAAGTAGAGTTTTTAGTTCACATGTTCTTTAATCCCCTTATACTTCTCCACAGTTTTTTTAAAAACAAATCTCTCTTAACTAAATCTCATATCGTTTTTAACTAAAACTTATATCATCAGAAAAGTTGCGTTTGTTACATATTTGACTAATTTTCCGCGTATTGCATATTTCAGTGATTTTAAACATTTTGTGCCTATTTTTGCCAATTCACTAATAATTAATACTGTTTTACAAATTTATATATATTCATGACATTGTTCTGACTGCTTGAGGAGAGTGATGACATTCTAAAACCTACAGTCTTGATGGAAACCCGACGATGCGCATAAGGGTTCCAGCTCAAAGGAAGAAGAGAAGAGTGGTTCAACAAAAATTAATAATACATTTATCTGGTTCTGTCATACATTCCCCAGTCCTGTAAAACACAATGGACCTTAGTGGCGGAAATGTTAGTATAATGATTAGCTAGGTAGGGCAATATGAAAGAAGAAATGAGAGCAAGTAGCTTATTAAACGTATGTTTTGCGGGTTACAAGGAGTGAACTGTGATGGGGCCTCTGCTGCAGAAATCCCAAATATAACCGACTTCAAATACGATAAATGAAACCTGATCAACCTCTGTCCATGATTGCTGCTGTTATATAAATAAGGAAATCGGCTCGAGTTTGTCTGTTATTCCTTCGGTGATAGAAAAATTCGCGCCATTCTAAAGGTTGTCTTATCCATTAATATGTTTATTTGATAGAGATAGACAAATGCGACCGTCACTTTCCAAGATAACAGCGTGGTTTTAAGTCGTGTCACTTTATTTTGAAACATGTTTTAATTGAGACCATGCGTCCACGTGACAATGTATGGTTTATCAATGATCAATGATGGATTGCGGGTTGGTACCGCCATGCCGGACGGTACGGTCGAAGATACGCTCCGAAAGAAGTGTGAATTCTGTAATGAAAGTGCGAGAAGTAGCTCCATAAAGTGCAATAATGTGTCATGTAACGTTAATCTACACGCGAAATGTTTCAATCACCTGTCCAAAGTTGTGTGGATAGAAAATCAAAATTGGTTGTGTAAAAACTGTGCAGCGGAAACGTTTATCGACAAAACCTCATTAATGAAAGAAAATGAATGTCTAAAAAGAGAACTTGAAGTTTACAAGAAATTAGTTACTGAACAACAAGAAGTGAATGGGTTGCAGAAATTAAAAATCGAACAACTGGAAACAGAAACAGTCGTAAACAAACCCTTCGGGGGTCTTCCGTCGTTAAAAATCCTAAAACAAATAAGCGATAAGAAAATACTATTGTACAAAAACTATCAACAAAATAACTCAGCAGTTACTTATAAAAAGTGATAAAGCCGAATCTAATGAGATACTGGGTGAACTAAAATCAGTAGTTAATCCCATAAAAAATGGCGTAATGATGACCTGCTCAAGCAGAGACATGCTCAACAAAGTTAAGGATACTCTTACGCATAGCCTTGGAAACAAATAATCTATCAAGGAAAAACCCAAGAATAAAAATTCGACGAGTTCATCAATCTTCCATAAAAAGGGGTCGTTTGTAGAAGATTTAATCAAACAGAATATGCAACTGGCAATATTCAACACTGATGAAATCAAAATAATCTTCAGCTATCCCACCGAAGCAACCCAGGCCGACATCGTCTCAGAAGTATCCCCATCAGTAAGAAACGCCTTAATGATATCTGGATATGCTGAATCTGAACCATGCAGGACCTCATTCATCCAGATCCTGCACAGTACATGATTTTAAGTGTATAAATTGTTTAGAACATAACTCCCGATATAGAACTAACTGTCCTGTAGATCATAACATAAAAGACAGTTGTTGCAATGTGTACATAAATCGAGTGAAGAATATTATTTCTAGAACTTGTTATGGTGATTAATTTGGAATGTAATAATTTTCATATCGCACATTTAAATTGTCGATCTGTTTTCCTTGGTTTTAATGAATTATATCACTTAGTTAAATTACATTCCTTACATATTCTCGTAGTAACAGAGGCGTGGTTAAATGTTAACAATTTTTCAGCTAGTGTCAATATTGAGGGATTCAAAAACATGGGAGAACGTGGCGGTAGCATTGGTTTTTATGTAAGCAACTCAGTTGGCTACGAAATAATAAATTTACCTATTGAGTGTTATGATGGCCTTGAATATCTTTGGACCAAATTAAAATTAGGCAAAACCGTTTTTGTAATAGGAGCAGTTTATCGTCCTCGCAGAAATGTGCAGTTTACTATAAAATACTTTGACAATGTATTGCGGGTGTGTGCAATGTTGTACAAGTGTATCATGTTCAGGGTGCTAATATCGATCCTCATCTACTATCCAATTTCCTTGCAAACCTGTAGAGTAGCATTCTGGGATGTAATAGTTCTGAGTGAATCTCACAGACCAGAAACTTATATCAAATTTTACACTCCTAGTTGCAATACATTCTCGGTGATACTGTGGCTGCGATGAGCGTGATGTGAACTATGAGTAAAGTAAATTCACCTCATACTCGCGGTAGTAATAGCTACATAAAAATATCCCATATCAATGTTAGATCAATCTTAACTGGCTTTAATGAGCTGACTAATTTAATCCTGGATAATGATTATGACGTTATAATGGTAACAGAAACATAGCTATCATATAAGATTGATACAAGCATAGTTAATATACCAGGATATAGTTTTTTTCCGTAGAGATAGATATGGCAGAGGTGGAGGAGTGGGGGGTTATGTTAAGTCCGAACTAAACTGTCAAATAATTAGTTTCAATTTCAACATAACCGACACGTTGGGATTATTATTCTTAAAAATGAAGTTACGTAGCAAAACTTTAGTTACCGGAGTATTTTATAGACCCCTCAACACAAGTATAAATCATTACATTTCAGATCTAGACAATCAGTAAGGGGAAATTTTTTCAACGACCGATATACTTATATGCTTAGGAGATTTGAATGTTAACTTCTTTAATTTAAACAACCCGGTCTTGAACACTTTTGAATCATACGGTCTCTCTCAGCTGTTGAAGGAACCAACAAGGGTAAACAGCAAATCAAGCACACTTATTGATCCAATCTTTGTAAGTGACCGAGAATTGGTACACCAATATGGTACAATCTCAGCTGAGGATATCTCTGATCACAATTTGGTTTACGTTCATTTAAATCTTCAATCAGACAAATCACCTCCCACAAAAATTAAATACCGATGTTTCAAAAACTTAAACTACAGCAGCTTCGAAAATGACCTGAATAATCTGAACTGGTATGACCTTCTTCGAGAAAAAAATGTAGACAATAAAATATTGATATTTAATAAGTTAATCACTGATTTGTTTGATAGACATGCGCCTCTACGGGAAGTCAGGGTCACAAAACAAAGGGCTCCCTGGTTGAATGATGGAATCAGACATCTAAAAAAACTAAGAAATCGTTCATGATTTCAGATGACAGATCGTGATAAGTACAGGGCACTACGCAATCGTGTTGTTTCTGCCACAAACTCAGCAAAAAAACTCTTTTTATCCAACATTGCTTCTAACAATAACCCATCCAAAACTTGGAAAGCCCTTGCCAGTTTAAATATTCGTTGTAGTAAATCCAACACTCTACCAAGCAATCTTACCGATCCAACGAGCATTAGTAAATATTTCGCACCGTTTTTACAAAATGTGTCTGACAAATGTAACAGCAGAATTGACTCCTATAATAATAATTCGTATAGTACGCAGCAAATATTTACGTTCTCTTTAGCAACGATCAGTGATATCCGCGTGGTACTAAATAGCATTAAAACTAATGCCGTAGGAGTTGACGGTATTCCACCTTAAAATGCTCTGCTGCCCATTTATAGAACACGTCATTATGCACATTGTTAATAGTGTTATAGAAAACAACTTCTTCCCTTCCTTGTGGAAAACAGCGGTAGGCAAGCCCCTACCAAAAATAAACAATCCTAAAAACTTCTCAGACCTAAGAATAATCAGCATTCTACCCACAATTTCTAAAGTGCTAGAAAAAATCTTGCATGAACAGATGTTAGCTTTCTTCACAAAACATAAAATAATCCCGGACTCTCAATGTGATTTTAGGACAAACTATAGTACAGCGACGACATTAGTGTCAATCATAGATGATGCAATAAAAGTGATCAATGAAGAAATGGTGAACGTTCTTATACTGCTGGACTACGCTAAAGCGTTTGACACAATTAATCACAGAATGCTATGTGCAAAATTAAAGTATTATGGATTCAGCGCAGATGCTTAAAAATTAATTAATTCGTTTCTATCAAATCGTTCTCAAAAAATTGTATGCGGTGGTAATGAATCTTGCAGTACATGCATCCATTCTGGAGTACCGCAAGACTCCGTCCTCTCCCCATTATTGTTTATAATCTATACTGTAGACAAGGGCGTCGCCAAGGGGGGGCAGGGAGGGGCAGCTGCCCCCCCCTAGAGATTCTAAAAAAGTTGCCAAATATAATGCAACCAAAGTCCTAAGTATTTGAGTTGATTTGCTTGAAGTTCAAGCCTTGAACAATCATTCCCGTGCGTCGAAACTCGAATGAAGTCACCAATTCCACTCTTAAAAGTTTTTTATTGCATAGTCGAGAGCTCGTGCTCGTGTAGCTTTACACATTGGACTCTGTACTGTCACAGAATACCTACAATTCATACCTACTTTTCTCATTCATAGAGAATGAGAAAAGTATGAATTGTAGTTTGTAAAGTCAACTTGCCCCCCCCCCCCCCCTGCGCCATCGGCTGGCGACGCCCTTGACTGTAGATATAATAACTTCGACAACTCATTGCAAAACACAAGCATATGCAGATGATACACAACTCTGCTATTCATTTCCACAATCAAACTTACGTTAAGCTACTCAGAATATTAATTATGATCTGGAAAAAGTTAGGTCACTTTCAGAAGAACACAGTCTAATCTTGAACCCTAAAAAAACGCAGTTGATGTGCATAGGGACTAAGGCCAAAAGAAATTTTGTGAAGAAAAGTTTAAATTTGCATATCTCAAATACACCGCTAAATTTTGTCAGTTACGTCAGGGACTTGGGCCTAACTATCGACGAAGATTTGCGCTTCCATGAACATATTAAAAACCTTAATAAAAAAGCATTTGGCTCACTTAAAGTTTTATATAATAATCGCCGTATTTTATCATACGAGTTAAAAAGAACTCTTTGTGAAAGCCTGGTATTGTCCCACTTCACCTACTCTGACTTCATATACGGTCCGTGCCTCCGTGTAGAGGAAAAGCATAAAATACAAAAAGTACAAAACGCATGTTGTAGATTAATATATGGTCTCCGTAAGTATGACCGCATTTCACAGAAGATTAACGAGTGCTATTGGCTTAACATGAGCAACCTCCATCTTCTCCACCTCGGTAATTTTGTGCATAACATGCTTACTACAAAGGACTCCTCCAATTTGATACTAAGAAAATTCATACCGAGATCAACTATACACAATAGAGATATAAGATCCAAAAAAAAAGTTCTCTATTCCTGAATACAGAACTGCCATAGTCAAGAGAAGTTTTCTATTTAATGCCGTTAATTTATATAATTGCTTACCAGAAGAATTCAAGCGTTACAATATCAACAAATTTAAATTTAAGTTTCGTAATCTATTACTAAATAGGCAACGCGAGGAGACCTTATAATAGTACAGAAGTATAAATGCATGTATATCTATAAACAAAATAATAACAACTACAGGAAAGTTAGAACTGATGAAGTTTGCTGATAACATATATAGCTTGGATAATACTTGCGATATATATACTTATATGTATGGGCATACGTACGTATGCATGTGTGCGTGTGCGTGGGCGTGGGCGTGGGCGTGCGCCCTATGTGCCTGTGTCTTTGGGGGGAACTGAGACTCAACCCAGTTCCCTATTTTGTTGATTTCGTTTAAAGTTTTGCCGTAGTTTGGAGCGGCAAAACACGTAATTTAAATATTCCAAGCCGGTGGCAGCGCTATCTGATAGCCCTTTAAAGAACGACCGACCGGGTGAGAGAGTATGAGTGGTGGACGATTGTGGCTGAACAGAAACCAACCCTCTGCACACCCGAGCGGACGTTACATCAGTGTTGAATGTTGCTAGCTGCACGTTCTGTTTAATTAAATCTTCTACAAACGACCCCTCTTTTATGGAAGATTGATGAACTCGTCGGATTTTTATTCTTGGGTTTAATTTCATATTTTCCTTGATAGAGTATTTCTTTCCAAGGCTGTGCGTAAGAGTATCCTTAACTTTGTTGAGCATGTCTTTGCTTGAGCAAGTCATCATTACGCCATTTTTTATGGGCTTAGTGTTGACTATACAAAGATTTGTTTCGGCAGGATTAACCACTAATTTTAGCTGACACAGTATCTCATTAGATTCGGCTTTATCACTTTTTATAAGTAACTGCTGAGTTATTTTGTTGATAGTTTTTGTACAATGGTATTTTCTTATCGCTTATCGTTTTTGTCTTAGGATTTTTAACGACGGAAGACCAGAGTGGTTTGTTTACGACTGTTACTGTTTCCAGTTGTTCGATTTTTAATTTCTGCAACCCATTCACTTCTTGTTGTTCAGTAACTAATTTCTTGTAAGCTTCAAGTTCCCTTTTTAGACATTCATTTTCTTTCATTAATGAGGTTTTGTCGATAAACGTTTCCGCTGCACAGTTTTTACACAACCAATTTTGATTTTCTATCCACGCAACTTTGGATAGGTGATTGAAACATTTCGCGTGTAGATTAACGTTACATGACACAATCTTGCACTTTATGGAGCTACTTCTCACACTTTCATTACAGAATTCACACTTCTTTCGGAGCGTATCTTCGACCGTACTGTCCGGCATGGCGGTACCAACCCGCAATCCATCATTGATCATTGATAAACCAAACATTGTCACGTGGACGCATGGTCTCAATTAAAACATGCTTCAAAATAAAGTGACACGACTTAAATGCACGCTGTTATCTTGGAAAGTGACGGTCGCGTGCGCGTGCGTGTGCGTGTGCGTGTGCGTGTGCGTGTGCGTGTGCGTGTGCGTGTGCGTGTGCGTGTGCGTGTGCGTGTGCGTGTGCGTGTGCGTGTGCGTGTGCGTGTGCGTGTGCGTGTGCGTGTGCGTGTGCGTGTGCGTGTGCGTGTGCGTGTGCGTGTGCGTGTGCGTGTGCGTGTGCGTGTGCGTGTGCGTGTGCGTGTGCGTGTGCGTGTGCGTGTGCGTGTGCGTGTGTGTGTGTGTGTGTGTGTGTGTGTGTGGGCGCGCGTGCTCGTGCATGT
Organism: Cryptocephalus primarius; assembly: GCA_963576515.1. Classification (NCBI taxonomy): domain Eukaryota; kingdom Metazoa; phylum Arthropoda; class Insecta; order Coleoptera; family Chrysomelidae; genus Cryptocephalus; species Cryptocephalus primarius. The sequence continues at coordinate 1,622,797 of OY754944.1, read as the reverse complement.
ACGGGCGCGCATACATAAACCTGAGTCAGTTTTTGGTTGAGTAAGAGTAGCCAATGTAGCTAGACTCCGCCAGAACGGGCTCGCTTTACTCCTTACCACTGGTGTACCTTTTTCTTGTTCTTGTTTGTAATTCTTGTAACCCGATGTAATTGAACATTACCCATTAAAAAGCCATTATTATTATTATTTTTATTTTTATTATTATTATTATTATTATTATTATCCTACATTGATGTTTATTTATCGGCAGAGTTTAGTTAGTGCATAATTCCAAAAACTCGTTTGACTCTTGTTCTTCATTTTGTGCATCATATAAACCTTTGTTAAATTAAGAGGTTTTGGGGCCGATGTTTCGCTTGGTAAAGTTTGCTAAGACTGGAGTTTTTAACACTTTTTAACTGGCGGCATTAACATTGCATAATATGCAGATCGTAATCGTAAAGCAATTCCCTTGGAATATTTTTCTTTCCCAATTATTCTATTATTTGTTATATACTCACTAAGTAAGGTGGTACTAATCTGAGGTTTACCCTATAATTGTTTCATCTGGAGGCTAACAGGAAACCCATAATGAAATATTCTTTATTATAGAACTATAGAATTTTGTAGGAGAACATGAATATCGTACTATATTCTTTGCTTACATGCTTTAATTACACATTTGAGCAAGTATTGGAACGTACCATTTCTGTATGCAATATACAAATGTATATAATTTCCTTATACTTACCTCCTTATATGAAATTTTTGTAAGATCAGAGGAGCAGAGCGTCGTTAACTCTATTCATCTCTTAGGCAAAATAAATGCGTCAATCGTGACTATAGTGGAGTTTGAATTTATTGTAGAGAAACAGAAAAGTGTCTTACAATTTTTACCTTCCACCTTAAAAAAATTTTTTGGCGTTTTATATACGTAATTAAAAATATTTTCACGGAAAATGGGGAACAAATAATAATAATAGTAATCAGTATAATTTCTTTCCTGACTTTAATTTACCCAATAGTAAAATAGTATAAACTGTAAGTTTGTACTATTAAAAAAATAATTATAAACTGTAAGTAAAATATAAAACTAGAATAGTAAAAACTGACATGTTCCAGTGAAGTGAAATAGACGCAGACCTATTTTTTATTAGAGCGATTGGACTTTCCAGAATTCCTCGTTTGTACAAATGAATACACTTTTTCTCAAAGCGCCTGTTAGATTCAGTCAATAGAGCCATTGTACCCAAACCGGATTCGTCCTATAAATCTACCTAACCCGGAAAATATGAACTTTACACCTCACCCCAACGCACCCCTTTGTAAAACGCGAGTAATTCTTTTGTTGGCTATTTTTCATGAACGCCATGAAATCGACATAATTTCACTTTTTGCAAAACTACACGTGTTATCGAAAAATACATTTTTATAATTCTTTTATGAGCGCACGTAACGCATGAGTTGCACAAAAATGTCCAACTTCGCGGAATTAAATTTAAACGGCTTAGCCAGCGGACCATATCGGCTTTTTCGTCATGTTTAACAATACCGGACTGGGATGTTAGTTTATTCCGAACGAAATAACCCTTTGGTCTAATTTAGTGGACGGAACAATCCATCGACTCCGGCCATGACTAACATTTGGTGTTAGTATTTCAATGAAAATCTCGTAGTTACATTTAAACACTACGTCTCAGAAAAGCGCCCGAATCACGTTTCTTTAAGGTGAATTTATGTGCGTCGGGGATATAAGCCTATTATCAAGCCAAAGAAATATGTTTATTTAACATATGAAACACCTGTGGCACCACATGGTATATGAAAACAAACGGTTGGATTAGGCACATGTGTACAGCTTAGGGTTATTCAGACCCCATTTTTAAACTACCTGTTACCATCAATTCGAATAGTAGACGTCAGATAAAACTGCGGAAGTTTTAAAAAATGACACGATATTCTGTTGATAATGCGTTCTGCAGTTGAAAAAGTTCCAAAAACGAAAGGATTTAGAGATTGATGCGATCCATGGGTACAAAAGACTATTACTGAATTTCCCCGACTTGAATCCAGAAGCACACAACATGCATCAACCGTGATTAATCGAACGTGGGCCTCCATTTTTCAAAAGGACGTTAAAACGAAAATAGTTTAAGCCCTTAGATTTCAAGATTAAACGGTGAATTTAAAAAGCACGACCCGAGACAAGGGAAATAATATGTGCTGATTCTCAATTCATAGGTTGAAAGAGTAAAGGTACTTCCGAGGCATATTTGTACTCAACGTAAATTTTAGCATTTTCACTTCACTTTTCTAAAACTAAATCTATAAGATAAACACTAGCGAGACACACTATTCGAATAAAGCACAGAGCAAAGATTTTTATTGTATCAGAGCAAACATAAAACCGAACAATAGACTTCGAAGTCGCAGTCCTTTATTTGGAAGAGGGCGAAGGGTGTCGAACGTATAAAGCGTTCAGTAAGCCGTTCAGGCTATATGATACAGATCCTTATTATACTTCAAGCCAAGTATCTGGCCGAAATATTACAATCTCTACAAAGTCGGCCGTTTTCGTGCTTAGTTTGCAAGAACAATTATGTACTGACAATTCAATTTTACGCTTTAAAGTCGAAATATCTCATATTGTCACAACGACGAGATTTCCACAGTTCTCAACAAAGCAAGAAACGGGGCCAAGGCAAGGCCAAGGTGACGGTATAAATGTAAACTGCTGTAAACGCGCTGACTATCAAGGTGCGAAATGTCGCTTCTCCTTGGCCTGAGCTGTGATCCCATTTCTTGTTTTATTGGAAGTTGTAAAAATCTCGTGGTCGTGACAATGTAATTCTAACGACATCGTCCAAGAAATTAAATCCCAATGCCTGAGAAGGGCTAGCAATGTCCATAGGCTCTCTAATCACCGCCATGACAAGTTAATTCAGAAGCAGGCCCAACAGAGAAAGCGCCCTTAGGACGACCAGGAAAGCGGTGGAAAGATAACGTCTGGTCAGATTTAAGAACAATGGGTCACCCACCGGCCCAATTATCATGGACCACCGAGGTAGATGGAAGCAAGATCCATCTCGTGTTATAGTACTACGAAAAGAAGAAGAATCCTTATCATTAATTGAACACGACAAATGCTATTTACAACTATTTCCAGAATTACTGGCCTAAAATGTTTACACTAGTACTATTTGCCTTCTTATTATACTAATAAATTTACTCATAATTTTAGAAATGACGTTAATTTAAAAGTGAATATTCAGAGATATACACCTTGTGCCCAAAAGAATCTCCAACAAATATGCTTTGTGATCATATACTGATGGAAGACTCATGTAAAAAATAACATTACTTAAAGTAATAAGAGGAAACTATTTTGGATACCTCGACACAAAAATTTTCATGGAAATGGAACGGCAAGTATATTAGTAACCATATGCCCTTATTTCAATATTCTTAAGATCCCATCGATTACAAGTTAGATCGCTAGAAAGTTATACCGTTAATTAAACGATACAGAGAAAACATTCTATAAACCGTGGTTGAAAGGTATGAAACATTCTACAGCTGAGTAATAAGTAAATATGGGGACAAGCATTGGTATACCCTGACATGCCAAGAATTACCTCCACATGCTTAAGTAGACTTCTCTCAAGACATACAAGATGTCCATTACATTTTTTTAGTATAAACCTTATGGATAAAGCTTCTGCGAATGTAGAAACGTGGTAAGTCTGACTTGTACATTACCGTAATGCAAAGTGGGTAAAGCAGACATACTATACAAAGAGTTGTCGAAAATAGTACAAAACCCATCTCCATTGTCACCATTTTATGTTAACTAAATTCGCAAGTAGTTAACACAATATAGAGGAACTTATATAGAGATAAATCAAGTTATAAGAAAACATCTCGGACAGTAAATTCAGGAATTATGGTCAAAACGATGAACAAAATAAAAAATGTTCGTCAAAATAGTCTCAAAATTTTATACCTATAACTCATAAGACCTGAATTTTACGCCAGAAGGAGTTCAAAAATGGAAATCAAACTTTACAAATTAAAAAAGTTCCCAAAACCATCAAACTTTGCTATTGAAACATTGTACCTGTCCGTATGTCCATATCACATAAGATATTATACCTGTCAATACTGTCACGACCACGAGATTTTCACAGTTCTCAACAAAACAAGAAACGGGGTCACCGCTCGGCCAAGGTGAAGTAATGTAAACTTTGATAAACGCGCTGACGAAGCACACTACCAAGGTCAGAAATGGTTTGATAAACGACACACCTTATACTAACAAGCGAGGAAAACCTATCGCCCCGAAGATGCTCTCTAGCCCGCCTCGCACTGTAGAAATTGTGGCCACCAAACCCCTACCTCACGTAGCCCCTGACAATATGAGTAGGCCACGCAGTAATTGCAAAATCTAATATCGCTACAAATATTCTTAGAAACAATGCCAATTCGATGAATGTGACGTGAGTCGACACAATTCAAAAAATCTGAAAACATTAGAATCCACTACAAGTGCAGCGTGGTATTTCCTTTTGAAAACTACAATTTGATAGAAATGTGATGAGTTCAAATAAAGTAACAGGGTTTTATACAACACACGAAAAGGGCGCTATAAAGCAAACACTGCTATAAATTACCTTGAAAATATCTCTAATTCAAAAATGAGTCAAAGTATATTCAGATATGTTTAAGCACTTCACGATTACCTGGAAACTTGAAACTGGCCCCATCCTTCATTATCCCCATCATCATTCCCCCATCCAAGGAATGAAAAATAGTGGAGAATTTTAGTGAGCAATGTCCGAATTGCTATAATCTTGAACTTTAAAAATTTAGAATTATAGATACCGAGGGAGTGGAAAAATGAATGAAGTTTACACAATAGTTAGGTTAGGTTGAGTTAGATAAGGTTAGGTTAATAAGTTAATAATTGATTTTTAAATCTCATGTTCAAAATGCATTGAATTGTGCGTTAAAGAAATAAATTATGATATTACGGATAGGAGGACACACATATCTCATATCTCACATTTATGGACTTCATAACGATAAAGTTAGTCGTTTAGAGAAATTATTGATAAAAATTTTCGATTCTATAGAAATTCTGCTGAAGTATTTTACACCTCGAATGCTTTTCATTGTATAGACTTTCTTTTATGACAGATTTGAGTTATAATTCCTTAACCCAACTATATCCAGAATTAAATGAATTTTCATAAAAATAAAAGTTCAGGTATAAATACACAGATTTAATAAAGAGAATTCCCTAGTTCCACCAGATTCAAAATTCATAGTTAATTCAGAAATCCTCAATTTCCCTAATCATTTAGATTTTAAATGATTTCCATAATCATTTAGATTTAAAATAATTTTCTAGTCGTATCAGTTCCAAGTAAGATTGAATAAATAGTGTAAATCTGAAAATTTCATTTGGGGCATGGCTCACAAAATAGATGTGAAGCCTTCACAATAATTCCAGGGCTCTAAAGGAATGAAGATTCATGAATACTCTAAAAGAAACTTAAAAGACAAACAAAGTGAAGTTTGTAAATCTTTGTGGGGTCAAGTAGATTTAACATTCAAATTTTCTTTTACAAACTTAAAATACTACATAGTTTTTGCAACTTCTGTGGAGTGGACACCAAAAAAAAGCGTTTGATCAAAATTTGGTAGAAAATATTATATCCTAATTATTCATAAACAACGAATTAAAATTGCATTGTTTACTATAAGTAAATAATTTGACTGAAATAACCTTAAAAAGTGCATGTGATAATAATTTTATATTCTAGTTTCAGTGGTAGTGCATAACTTTATTAATATGTTAAAGTAACTTAGACATTAGAAATACACTAAATCACTCTTCTTGTCAAAGTACTCCTTAACCCTCTCCACACAATCCCTGTTCATTTGATTTTGCGCAAGAAACAACATCTTAACCCCATGAAAGCTCCTTATCGTATCGTTATTAAAACAAATAAACTTGTTCGTGTTCATGTACAAACTCAACAAAAACTCAAACCTACCGAAGACCTCCGCGGGGAGTTCCAGGACCTGATTGTTGCTCAAGCTGACTATCCCGAAATTCCGCAAGTTCCCAAAAGCGTCCGGATGGATAAACTTTATGTTGTTGTTATCGAAATCGACGCAACCGTACATTTTGAAGAACTTCTTCTGCAGTGACTCGACCATATTCCTGGTAGAACCTTCCGGAAGTTCCTCCAGCTCGTTGTGACTCAACAGGATCTCGTAGAGGACTCGCGCCCCGTCAAACCAGGTGGTATCGAGGACCTTGATCTTGTTGTACTCCAAGGCTATCGCCTCCAGTTTGGTCATGTTCTCGAACGCTTTCCTGTCTATGTGTTCAATATTGTTGTCGCTCAGTACCAGACTTTTGATCCCGGTGTTGCCGAACACGCCTCTTTGTATGCGCTTCAGGTTGTTGTATTGTATGTAGACTTGCTCCAATAAGTCACTTTGGAAAAAACCCGGCTCTATGTACTCCAGCTTTATGTCCAGGAATATTACTTCCATGACGGTGCCCGGCATGTAGAACTTACACAAGTGCTTAACGTCTTGTTTTTCAAGCGAGAGGAATCTAACTTTGCCTTCCAACGTCTGGAACGTGCGCCAGTTGTAGTAGTGGAAGTTCTCATTGGTGCCCAGCAGGATGATGGCATCTTTTAGATAGTTTTGGTTGCAGCGTTTGGTGGATATTTCGGGGATGACTAGGATTGGGACTACCAATGAGAGGAACAGTGTTTTCGACAACATACTCGCCCGCGGTCTGCTTTCTACGTATACTTGTGTACATATGCACATATGTACATTCGTAATACTTCGTTTTTGTGATGATAATCCTGTGACCTTTCGATTAAAGGAAGGCGGCGATGTATGAATGGAGCGCGTGCAGAGAGCGGAACAAACGTACCAGTTGCGTATATTTTTAATGTAGGCGAGATTTATATGGTATACCGAGCGTCCCATCAAGAAATATTTTATACGAATTCAAACTCATATGAAGCGATCAAAAATATGGCACAGAACTAATCGATTTTCAACAAATCCTGAAACAGGTAGATTTCATTTAGACTTACTTAGATATAGACATAGGCTAATAGTGAGAATAGAATAATGGGACCTCTGAAGAATTTCATTGCAGTTTTTCGTTTTGGAGTCCCTAAATGCCAAAACAATCTCCATTGCGAAAGGGTGTATATATATTTCGATGTGTTTAAATTTGTTTATAAATTTAAATGTTTAAATAAATATAATTTCGATACCGAACCAAATCGGCCTACTAAAAACAAAATGGCGGCCTTTCAGATTAAATAGAAATTCATTATTCTTTTGATTTCGATCAGCTGCAGAAATGTTATAAGCTTCTTTGAATGACGTGTGACAAAAAATGTTAAATAAAAAGGTTGTTGAATAAATTAAGGTCTACAAAAAACTTTATAACATTTCGGCACCAAATTGAAAAAAAAATAATTGAGAATTTTTATTGACGTTCGCAAGTTGCCATTTTGTTTTCACTGAACCGATTTGATTCGTTAACGAACTTAACAGACATCTGCCCAAATTATTTTTGTGCAGTTTTTCATTTGGATAATTTACAAAATGTCAAACTTTAATAATTCATCCGTCTAAGAATCTCCGTCTCCTATTCGGTTTCGTATTCGTAACGCCACCTAGCGAACAGCAGCGACCCTCCTGAAGCGGTTACGCAAATTACCTATTTTTACATCGAATGCCGGAATACGAAACACGCGACCGTTCTGACATTAGGCTAGTTCTATTGTACAACATTTTATGTGTTTTAGATAGATAATTACAATTTTTTCATGAATTTATTTATGCATGTTATTATAGTCTGACCATAACGCGGGGACTAACTGTCTCTTGCGAGATTGTATACTCTCTTCAAATCTGGGAAGGGCATTTAATGGTTCCGTGAGTTGCTGTATGGTGATCTTGCCGTTCAGAGGTTGACAAGTGATTTGAAGTAAAACCTTTTCTCTTTTTGTCTTCTTTAGACATTAATAAAAATCCATTGTCCTAGTACCAACTCCGAAACTGTTCTGAAAGCGCCATTTTGTCGGAGGCGGAAAACTACATTGAAATTTTTCCGAAGTCCCGTCATGGTACTCTCCGCAATAGCATATATTTCTATACAAATGAGCCTAAAAGCTTTGAGGATACGAACATTAACGAAAACCCCATAAATATAACAGATATATAAGTAGAAAATTTCACAAATTTGTGGAACGCCAAGCATGTAAGTGAACATGAGGCTAAAAACCAAATTCAAAGTTTTGGAAAAAACTTGCTTTAGATCAGATAATTAATAACCAGCTGCCTCTACACGTATTGTAATGAAAATGCCACCAAAAAAATCAGAAAATGAAGGCGTGAAAAAGTTGTATACTGAATTATTAGAAAATAATAATTGATTTAATATTCAAGTTTACATCCAAGATGAGTAAGGAAAATAAGAAAACAGGCTATGCTCTAACAGGTGGCTTAAAACGTTCATTAAATAATGCTTGTAGGTTGGTTGAGTGAGGGTAGTTCTAGGGGGTTTGAAAAGGGAAAATTGCTTCCTACTACGCAAATAAATGTTTGTTGTCGACGTTTTATTCATGAATGGAAACAAGGCGTTCTTAGTTGAAAAAGAATGAGGTAACAATATTCCTTTTAATTGAATAAATCTATCAATTAATCTAAATACTGATAAAGTAAGAAGCAACAAATTCTTTTTACTTTCGACCTAGAAGTATGACATAAGTAATTACGTACGTATATTGCTTTATTGTTGGTGCTGTATTGTACATATATAGGTGTATGGTACTCTTAATTTATAATTATAAGGATTACTGTCATAATAAATTACGCTAGTGAACAGTTTTCCGTCTTCATATTTAAAAAATAATTATTTTATATAGCAATTTAATCCTAAAAGTCATAGAGAAAACCCTTAGTGTGTAATATATTTATTTCATTGTAACATGACATAAATACATAATTATACAATATAATATAACTGTCAGGAATTACCCAAAAAATGGTACAAAAATACCTTGAGAAAGCCTGATTCGGTATTCATTCCTGAAAATCACCAAACTCATGGTTACAAAAAAGATAGTAACTATTTATTCGTTCCCAATATTCCCTACACAACAATCGAGTTGTTTTTGTCTCATTTAGCTTAATAATATTATTATGCCATAAATGCGTCGTAAACAAAATATTGTTATGTTAACATATATGATAGAGGTGCTTGGAGTAAAGTTTTATAATATGATCCAGTTTTTAAGTTAGTTAGTTACATTATACCTCCATTACAATGTTCGAAATGTCGCAACTCTATATTTAAATTTAACAGTTTTGGTGACGCAAATACCATTTTGAACATATTGAAACCAGAAATTAGAGCAGTCTCTGTAGTGCTGAAAATATTTAATGCGCTTATTATATAGGATATAAAACCGTCCCTGAGTGGATTTCTATCGAATACGAAGTAAAAGTGTACAAGTTCCAAAGAGCAAGTTCAACTGGAAATTATAAATCCGTTTATATGGTTAAAATGTGTAGAATTGTGTTCCACTATTTACCTCTTATTTTAATCTTGGAAGTTCCCGTCGAATTTGGATTGTAGGGATTTTGTCACCTTAACAAGTAAGCCCAAAAGAACAATAATTGACTGCTCGAAATAGTTATTCTAGTATTTATACTTTCCAATCAATTAATTAATTACATGTCTAACAATTCAAAGCATAAATACACTAGCGAAAACTACACTTAACTACATAAATTTCAGGGGTTCTTTTGAGGCCGGCAAATATGTACAAACTCATCGTCAAGTGGAAATTTTCCATTACCCTTTGAACTGCTTTAATAATGTCTTCGTCCTGATTGTCTGTAGCGAGATCCTGCGACGTGCAGAAGGGATATTTGAGTAATTATCACGCGACGTCATCTATTTTCTGGATTGTATTTCTTAGCGGTTTATGTTAAAAATACAATTTTAATCAAGCCGTTTTAGTTTCACAGGAGGTATGTAGTAATAATCGCGGTAGAACGTGTGTTTACTTCGTCGTATCGATCATCCTGCGGGATCTTGTGTTGTGTCAATTTTTTCTGTACACTCCCCAAAGGGACTTTCATAAACAAATAGTAAAGCAAAATAGAGCATTCCGTAAAAATTTCCCATTAGCCTGAGAGTAAATACAGCGACTGCTACAGAAGAGGTAAGAACCGCAGATAAACTGTTTGCCTTCCACTCATTTTATGTGCCCTTTGATAGCGGATATAAATTAGTATACGAGGTGAGTTCGGATTTCCAACGTGCTGATCGCAGAATGTGCAGTCCAATCGATCGGACGACGTTTCGACCCATTTCATCCCCATTCGGTCCGGACAAAGTTGATCGACGAAATAGAGACAGAATGCTAGAAACCAAACCCGATCCCGTCTCCTCTAATCGCATTAACTTTCATTAAGTAGGGTAATAAAACGAAATTTGTACTGCAGGGCTGCTTTGTTTCAACTGCTAATCCTGTGCTCTGAAAACTATACTCACTCTAATCGTGGAAATGAAAATTGTTACAGGAAATTTTTCGTTACATTTTTCGAGTAAATAATTAAAATATGATGATATTCTTATGCTGCTTTTATGGTATGTGCATTTTTTTATTCAAGTGAATGTAGAAATTGTTTTAAATTTTAGTCATTTTGGATTTATTTGCAGTTCTCTGTTTGTTTCAAACGTTTTGTGGAATTAAAAGATACATTAATACTGTGTATAGCACATTCGATTTTAACTTAATTGAAAAATATGAGGCAGGATATGAACTGAATGTGGTGAAGAGCTACAATAAAAAAACCAAATATAGTGATGATATTTTCCCCTGTATAGCTGTAACTAGGTGCACTAGCTATAGAAATTTACCTCCTCGCATAAACACCTTTAAAATGACTTGAGCTTTACTACTTCTTTAGGTATGTACTTATTTCGAAATTTTAACAATTTGTTTGTAAGTATTGTCACGGCTACGTGAGATAGGGGGTTGGTAGCCACGGGGGTAGAGCTTGGTGTGAATAAAACAAATGATCGAAGCAAAAGCAGAAAAGGTTTTATTCTCGCCTGAATCGGAGAATCTATAAGGCGGGGCACTAAAATAGATAAAAATGGGAAAAAGAGAAAAGAGATTTCTGGCACAGCGAATCCTATGGGCTGGAGCGTGAAAGGCGTCGGTAGCGACTTACATAATAGTAGGATGTTGCCTGGAGCTAAGGATTTTTACAGTGCGAGGCGGGTCAAAGAGCATCTTCGGTGCGGTAGGTTATCTCCGTCTTATCGCCAGCAGAGTGACTTCGCTGGTCGGCCACTCTCTGTGACCGCACCCTGTTTCCCGCCTTTCCTCTGCCTATATTAGTATTTGTGTCTTTTGTTTCCGGCGCTTTTTGATACGTATCGTTTATCAAGGCATTTCGCACCTTGGTAGTGTGCTTCGTCAGCGCGTTTATCAAAGTTTACATTACTTCATCTTGGCCGAGCCGTGATCCCGTTTCTTGTTTTGTTGAGAACTGTGGAAATCTCGTGGTCGTGACAGTATTGACAGGTATAATATCTTAGATGATATGGACATACAGATAGGCACAATGTTTCAATAGCAAAGTTTGGTGGTTTTGGGAACTTTTTTAATTTGTAAAGTTTTATTTCCATTTTTGAACTCCTTCTGACATAAAATTCGGGCCTTATGAGTTATAGGTATAAAATTTTGAGACTATTTTGTCGAATATTTTTTATTTTGTTCATCGTTTTGACCATAATTCCTGAATTTACTGTCCGAGATGTTTTCTTATAACTTGATTTATCTCTATATAAGTTCCTCTATATTGTGTTAACTACTTGCGAATTTAGTTAACGTAAAATGGTGACAATGGAGATGGGTTTTGTACTATTTTCGACAACTCTTTGTATAGTATGTCTGCTTTACCCATTTTGCATTACGGTAATGTACAAGTCAGACTTACCACCTTTCTACATTCGCAGAAGCGTCATCTATAAGGTTTATACTAAAAAAATGTAATGGACATCTTGTATGTCTTGAGAGAAGTCTACTTAAGCATGTGGAGGTAATTCTTGGCATGTCAGGGTATACCAATGCTTGTCCCCATATTTACTTATTACTCAGCTGGAGAATGTTTCATACCTTTCAACCACGGTTTATAGAATGTTTTCTCTGTGTCGTTTAATTAACGGTATAACTTCCTAGCGATCTAACTTGTAATCGATGGGATCTTAAGAATATTGAAATAAGGGCATATGGTTACTAATTTACTTGCCGTTCCATTGCCATGGAAATTTTTGTGTCGAGGTATCCAAAATAGTGTTCTCTTATTACTTTAAGTAATGTTATTTTTTACATGAGTCTTCCATCAGTATATGATCACAAAACATATTTGTTGGAGATTCTTTTGGGCACAAGGTGAAGATCTCTGAATATTCACTTTTAATTTAACGTCATTCCTAAAATTATGAGTAAATTTATGAGTATAATAAGAAAGCAAATAGTACTATTGTAAACATTTTAGGCCAGTAATTCTGGAAATAGTTGTAAATAGCAATTGTCGTGTTCAATTAATGATAAGGATTCTTCTTCTTTTCGTAGCACTATAACACGGGATGGATCTTGCTTCCATCTACCTCTGTGGTCCATGATAATTGGGCCGGTGGGTAACCCATTGTTCTTAAATCTGACCAGACGTTATCTTTCCACCGCTTTCGTGGTCGTCCTAAGGGCGGCCTTCTCTGTTGGGGATTGCTTCCGAATAACTTGTCATGGCGGTTATTAAAGAGCCTATGGACATTGCTAGCCCATCTCAGGTATCGGGATTTAATTTCTTGGACGATGTCGCTAGAATTATATTGTCACGACCACGAGATTTTTACAACTACCAACAAAACCAGAAATGGGATCACGGCTCAGGCCAAGGAGAAGCGATATTTTAGCTTTTATGAACATGCTGACAATCAAAGTGAGAAGTGTTTAAGTAAACGACACGCTTTATACCAACAAGCGCAAAGAACACAAAACAAAATATGAATATAAACAGAAAAAGTGAAGGCGAGGCGATGGAGTGTTGTCCAGATGGGTCAATCCTGACGGCCGGATGGGAGAGAGAGTGTCCTGCCTAAGAAGTTGGTCTGTCGACGAAGAGACCGACGAGAACCTACCGCCCCGAAGGTGCTCTCTGACCCGCCGCGCACTGTGGAGATCCGAAGGTCCGAACGACAGCCTTATGTAAGTCACCACCGTCGCCTCACGCGCCCCTGCCTTTTGGATTCACTGTGCCCAAAAATCTCTCTATAAGAAAGTACCCATTAAAATTTCTAGAGTTACAGATAGATAACAATCTATCCTGCGTTTTGGTGTGTATCCACCGCACATCGGAGTTGTATATTGTTTGATGGATTTTGCTGCCGTTGCGCTTTTCGAGCCTGGTACAAAATTCACTATCCAACTTCGGGCTTGAATGCCATAGTGATTTCATGTCTTGATAAGTAATTAGTGCAGATTCGTGAAAGGCATTTCGAGCGTTTTCCGTTTTTTTGTACACACTTTTGTCTATAAATTCGTCGCTTTAATGGCACAATATTATCTGGATGTACAAATCGACAGATAAAACGCCAGCCGTCGCCCTTCGTCTAATCCATAACGATCTTAATAATTCTCATAACATAGCAAACAATAGCGGCGACGTTTCCGAAGTGTAATGCTGAAAACATCAAATTTATTCGAGCGTTTTCAGTCATATCCTCTCTCGAATATATCCGAAGGAAACGCTGCTTCTGCCCCGGGACAGTGTGTCTTGCCTCGGACGACAAATCAAGTTCGCTCTGCTCGTCCTACCCCACGGCCCCCAATCGATATGTCTAACATCTCATCGACTCCGTTTGGAAGATCTCTATTTTCGTGTTTTCCTTCCGCCTAGCGGCGGGAGAATCGGAAAATTTCCGAAATCTGCAATTCCCGATGAATATTGCATGACCCGCGGAATAAACGCAAACACTGAATAACACCGATAACATTTTAAACTTGAATATCGATCTAACACCGCAAGCGTAAGAATTGCAATACACCGGCACTTTTAAAACGATCATCTCTTCAGCATAGCAATCGATGTTACCAACTATTGTAGGCTACTCTTAGCTTAGCTTTTACGACCGTAGCTGTTCTGACTGAGTGTAAAATTAAAATCAAAATTCCATGAGGAATGAATAACTCAAATCACCATTTTTCAATCAAGCACATATTTTCTAAAAGTTCCGAAAAACAGTCGTCTTCTACATCCAACAGTAAAGTAAAGGTATTCATCAACAACTCTAGCAAACAAAATAAATTCTAAATATTTTTATATGTAGTAGCAGAATCTCAGGTAATATTTTGTAAAGGGTAATCAATTTTCGACGCGATATATTCGTAATAATTTTAATTACAAAACGGATGAAATATGGCCTTTACTTTTTTCCGACTAAACGGCTCCTGAAATATTTCCTCGATAAATCTTATATCGACTTTGTAATTAGATTCTAACTCGCACCTCTCAATCCAACATTATTTTGATCGGAATTTCTCTCAGCATCATATCGTGCCGGAGTTAAAGTTGATTGATGAAAATAATATTCGAATCTTTAGAAGGTATCAAACTTAAAAATAATTATTACATATGAACTACAGATGTAGTTTCAACGCAGTATGAAGTTGTTGATACAGGTATTAAGAGTCTATACTTATACTATACTATTATAGTCGTATGTTGCAGTGGCATAATGATTGTTCAAAATTTTGAAAAATCATACATGATAACGTACTGGCAAAGGTAAAAGCGGACAATAGCATTTTCCCATATTCATTAACAACCCCTTTTAATAAGCATTATACCTATGTTATTAAAATAAGGGATATGTCCGGTCTGTCGTGCTTAAAAAGCTTAACGTGAGCTTCCTGAATAATCCCCATTAATGAAGCGTTACGTAACGTTCAATTTATTCTCGCAAAATAAACCTTCCCTTCATTTCATCAAAAACAAATACCTCGACTTCCCGTTAGTGCCCATTCAGCGTATTCTGAGAAAAAACTTGCGCTTGTGTGCGTGTTATTTAAAAGAGGGAGATTTTTCCAATTCGGGGAAAACTTTGTTTTCTATTGGGTTTAGCTTTCTACCCATATATATTCTTTTAGGTCTATACGTACGTGTTCATAGAGAACTAAAGAGAAATGGAGATTCACTAAACCAAAGAAGCTGAGAAGTATCGATCGAAGTAGGGTCGGTTTTCGAATTGCGATACCGGGGAATGTAAGGGACGAATCGAACGATAAAAGGAGGACGATACGCGCGACACTCAAAGGATATTTTTTATAAAGGTTGTAGTGGATGTAGAACAAAATGGTCAGAGATCAAAGCGGGATAATAAATGTTATGGAAGAAGGCTTGTCATGCACCCTTGTGTAATGCAATATTTCCGATCAATATCAAAACGAATCAATTCCTCTTATCAGTGATTTCTCTAGCCAATTTTATAAATGCTGAGAGCTTCTACATGATCAAAAAAATTATGCAGAGTCATGCAGATACACGATGTGTAAGTGTGAATGCAAAGCTTTTCTGCGAAATAACTATAATGCGTTAGCAACTCAAAAAATTCACTTTACTCAAAAAATAAATTTTCTTCAAATTTGCGATCTACAGTTAACATGAAATTAAAACAAAGTTACCGCGTATTTTTTATTTTATTAATTTAAACAATAATGAATTTTAACAGTTTGAAGCTAACAATAAATCTTATTTATTTCATATGAATGTAATCATATGAGGAATTGGTTTATGTGGTCTGACCTCACATATAAGAGACATAAATATAAATAGAGAAAAAGAGTATAAGTATGAGAGAGAAGTAATGAGCTATTGAATATCATTCATTATACATAACGACCCTGGTTGAATCACTGTTCATCCTTCGCAAAAAAGCTCAGCTTCAATAAAAATCGAAATTTTACATCGAAATATTAATCAGAATTTAATGGATAATTAAAACGCCTACATATTAATTTTCAATTAAATGTCAATTCCGGTCATTATGAGTCTGTGCGAATGCGATATTTCGGATTCCTAAGACGATGTTTGGGACTGAAATTGATTAAAATTATTTCAGAATGTTCGGGATCATATTATTCGACGGTTTCGGACAGCACCCAAACGAAATAATTTATGGGATTTATAGGACCTAGAGAGCCAATTAATATTTATATCGGGGTAGCTGTACAACACGTTTCCCAATATGGAGCTACCTGGCAATTTAAACAAGTAAGTAGGCATTATTTCAGAAGAAAATTTGTATCAATACAAAATTGTTACTCTTGGGTTAGGAGTGTAACGGCCATATTGTCACGTGTCGGGAGGTTTTCACCCTGTGTTACGGCCGCCTGAGGTGGGGGGTTGGTAGCCACAGGGGGTAGAGGTTGCTAAAACAGATCGAAAACAAAAAGAAGAAAAGGTTTTATTTCTCGTCTGGAACGGAGAATCTGTAGGTCGAGGAAACAAAACAAAAAAAAAGCCAAAAAGAAAAAGAGATTTTCAGGCATAGCGAATCCTAAGGGTTGGAGCGCGAGAGACGAGGAAGGTGACTTACAAAATAGACGACTGTTGTCCGGACCTTCTGACTTCCACAGAGGGCGACGGGGCGGAGAGCATCTTCGGATGGTAGCTTCATCTTCGGACCTTTCGTCGACAGACCACTTTTTGAGGCCAGATACTCTCTCTACTCTCTCCCTAACCGATCCTCTCGTGGTCATGACAATATTCCATCCCTGACGCCTTCCTTGCTTTTAACAGCTTTGGAGTTTTCGTATCTAACTACCTTAGTACTGGTCGAAATAGATCCAAATTCGAGATGTGCCGTTATGGCACTAGTTGCTAACGATTGGGCCGTTGTTCTATTTACTAAGTCACATATTAATTATTATATTATCGTCAATATTATATTATTCTGGCAGCTGCCCTGAAATGCGTAATAATTTTGCGGCGGCCACTGCTGTGCACCGTTCTGAGTTTCCTACACTAGTAGTCATGCGGTGTATTATTGACATAACGAGAGCACAAAAAGGTATTAAATTGGTCACAATAGGTGTACTGTACTATGGTCGTAAGATGTAAGAAATTCGTTTCTAAAACTCACGGCATTACCCCTATTGTTTCGGCATATTAGGAACGTTCAAATAAGTTGTAGTTAAACATATTTTTTGAACCAATAAATCATGTAAACGAAATTATATCGTATCCTTCATATTTCTGAACCCCTGATTGATGAGCCACATTAATTTATAGGGCCTTTTACTAAAAGCTAGCTGAGGTTCCTGTTGATTAAATTTGAAATATTATTAATGATTTAATTGTTATTATTAATTATTAAGATATTATTAATGTTTAGTATTATGAGATTAAGTATGTTGAGTAAATGTTCCAATTCTTCAGACCCCTTAAATTAAAACTGAGATATTAAAGTAGCGTGATTTACATGTATCTAGACAGTTATAAATAAATTTAAATATCATTCCCTATTATTCCTTAAGGTGATTAGTGGGTTTAGGAGAAAAAAATTCATATTTCTCGCATTTTGTAAATCGCCTACATTTCGATCTCTATGTTACTTCTTCGTCATGGCTATAAATACAAGAAAAACGTCTTACAACTGGGACAGTTCAAAAGCTTTAACAAATTGTAGGTTTAACAAAGTTTTAAGATACAGATCGAAATGTCGACGTTTTAGAAAACGCAAGAAGTTGGATTTATTCGCTCTAATCCCGCTATCAATCCGAACAAATAGTTGAGAAAGGCACAGATTAGGACTATTTCAAAAAGAATGGGATTTTTCCAACGTGTCCGCCACACTTACGGGAAAGAAGCCTTGCGATTATTAAAGATAATCATCCTTACATTCATCATGAAAAATTATGGTTATATCTCAAAAGTCGATATTACATTTGAAAATTAAATTAACCATTTGTATACTTATGAGAATGGGGAAACCATATTAATATTATTAAAAACAGCCTCGAGGAACTTTTACCTGCTGATGTTTTTAAACAGTTCGGTAACTCGTGCATGAGGAGCTACGAATATTATTTTTCCATAATTAAATAGCATAAGCGTAAGCAAATTTCAAACCCACAAAAATACAGCCGCTTTTAAATGAGAAACACAGATAAAAATATTATACAATTTTTCTGATGGAAACTTGCCAAATGAAGTTCAAAGAATCCTTCGTGCTGGTGATGAATTTGCGTTACGACTCTCGCATTACCAATTTTTACCATAATTAGGGATCTTGAATTTTACATTTAGGCGCAAAACTTAGTCACAGGAAGAATCTAATCATATAAGGGCACCCAATTTCAACAGTTTAACTGGTTACTTGCTAGCATCGAAAAATCCTGTCGATAAGCCTAACGTGATTTAAGTTCAATCAAAAATTATTAATTCTTCACGTTGACAAAGACACGAATAATTTATTAGACAACCCAATATTATATATGGTAATACGTAGTGGTCCTACTACACGTTATCAGAACGAATCCAATAATATTGTTAAAAAACTTACTATAATTGATACACAAGCAGCAATATTATAAACTTCTCATTAACAATGGGGATTCTTTCAAATTATACCATTTGTTACTGTCCTATTTATTCAAAAAATATCTAATACTTCAGTTCTACTGGTTCGACTTTGTACCAGGGATAAATAATTAATAACACCTCACTTCTAAAAATTTCAACCCTGAGGCACAAACTTACTTTTCGCTAAGAAATATTATTTTAATCCCTTTCCAATAGGTTTGTTTACATTTTATTCCAGATGCCAGATACATACCGCGAAACAATTATTGAAAAGGGACCGTTGAATCGAGCAGGTGAAATAATAATAGGTGGCAGAGAATACGGAATTTAAATTTAAGGGTGCTACTCTTAAACTAGATTTGAGTTGGCGGCAGGGCCCTACGTCCGAAGTTGGGCTCGGAGAAGAGGTCGATTGAAGTAATCCGGGGGGTTTAGGCTCTCAAAGACATTTTTAATTCTCAAAGTGACTTAGTTAAAATTAAAAGGGGCAGTCTGAGAAGTTTAGAAGCTGAAAGCAAGGGGAAGATTTAGGCTTCCTCTAATCTAAAGGAACGTCTTGTTCGTCAAGCGGCTAATTGCGACCAATGATGTGCCTCGAGAACTACTGAAGCCCATATAGTGCAACCCAGCCGCAGCCCTAAGAAAAACAGCCCGGAGCAACCCTATCCCAAGCCTTTAGAAAGGCAATTGCCACCACAATCTCATCTTGCTATTTAGGTAATAGTGCCATTGAAAGGTATGAGTTTTGTAATACCTTGTCAAAAAGTTGAAGCACTTGCGATTCCGTGATATTTATTGATTTGAACTTAAAGGAAATAATTTGGGCGTAAACATTTTGTGGGGATTGGTTGAGACCTCGTACGATTTGCATATATTTAAACTTTTATGTGAACCTGTGTGTAATGATTTAGGTATAGACATCTTCTGGGATAAAGAAATCACGTGAGCGAATTAACTTGATTGCTTTCTCTACCACGACCTGTAACGAGAGGAGTCGATCAGGCTGTTTTAAGCTAGTTGAGCCTGATCAATATCACGAAGAATTGATCATAACGCACTCCTCCTGTTTATGCATCATTCTCCTGCTTCAGAGTTGAAGCAACTACGCATATCCACATTTTTCGCGATAACACATTAACACCTTTAAGGCGAACGAACAGAACTGAAGTAAAACCTGGAGAAATTAAACGAGAGGCCGAGCTGTGTCCAGTTAATCATCCAATTTATTCTTCCAATTGGGTTCAGGTAAACTGCCACATATAATGAGTGGGGCTCGTTATGTTACTTTGTATCTTTTAACATAGTGACCTTATGTTTTAAAAAACGACCAGAAGTAAGAATGAATATCGTTTGAGAGGGAAATCTGAATGCATGTTAAAACCACATAAAAATGGTCTTTAGATATTTTCCCGAGGAAACTTTATCAGAGTCGTGTTGGGAACAAAATGTACGAGTTAACAACAGCTGGAAAGTTGGTAAATTTTCATATACATCAAAGTGTAAAAAAGCTGCTTCTGACTTATAGAAAACGTGTTATTAAGAGCGAAAATAATTGTAAGTGAAAGGTACAGACTGCGACACGGCTAAATGGGAGGTCGAGAGGCAGTTACACGTTTCAAACATGCTACTGTGGCCAGCCGCTGCAAGAGATGAGAGGCGAAATTTCAATTTGGAAATTAGCACGTTCAGGAAACTCGTTGAGATTTCAAAATTATTATATCAAAGTCGAGATTTCTGATTCATTTCGAGGTGGAAGGTTGTAGAAGATTTACAAATATTTCTACATGTATTGGCCCAACGCATTTTTATTTGTAAAATAATTTATTGTAGCTTTCTACAACTTCTCTCGGCAAGTCCCATCATCGCCACACATGGTGTTATAGTTTATACAGGGTGTTTGGTAAACATGCAGCAAAAATTTAAAGAGCTATTTCTTGGAGTATTCTAAGAATATTTTATTCTTTGCTGATTTTTGAAAAACAGTTTCATTTCGAAAATACAGGGTGAAAAATATTTTCGAATCTTATGAACCGAAATCTGAAAATAAGAAATGAATAATTGCATTTTTAAAATGTAGCACATTGCGGAAATTGAACTTCTGGATTTAAATGGTATTCTAATTATACATTCGGATATGACAGCGTAACTAGGAAAATGCAATTTTGGTATTCACCTTTGTATACAATAAATTCATTTTTGTACTATCGTATAATAAATATATTATTGAAGTCATTATCATAGAGATGTCGTATAGAAATCTGTATCATATAGAAATATCATTAAAAAAAATTGTTACTTATAATTTTTTTTAAAGAAATGTCATATCATTCCTTGAAGTTTTCCAAATATTGCAAACATTTCTAAAATGACACAGAATAGAACGTTATTGAAACGACAAAATGGTTGGCACTAGATATTAAATAAACTATTTCAGAATTCAAAAATCGCTACGGGCATTAGAAAAAAACACCAAACCCTTCTTAAAACCATTTGTATGTCTAGACGAATACTTATTTACAGTTCATTCAACATAAATCTGGTATCACGTGACCCGGTGACGTCATATATATATATATATATATATATATATATATGTATACAACAGCTGTAGCAGGACGTGAGTAAACCACTGTTATAAGCAAACTCAACTTCGCGCGTTTATTTTATGGGGGTATACCTCGATCCAAAATTAACCTGGAAAAGACACACACAATACGCGAAACAAAAAGCCAACGCCATAAGATCACTCCTTCACCCACTCATTAACAGAAAAAGCCATCTCTCATTACAAAACAAACTTACACTCATTAAATCCATTATCAGACCCAGCCTAACCTACGCTTCCACGACGTGGGGGTACGCCGCCACCACACACATCAAACCACTCGAAATACTCGAAAACCGCATCATCAGACAATCACTAAACATGCCATGGTTCATTTCAAACGCACAGATTCAACACGAATTTAAACACCCCTCACTCACCACATAGGTACATCGAAACACGCGCCACAAAACACTCATCACACAAGCCTCTGACTATGACCCTGACCCAGGCACCATCCGACCACATAAACGACCCAAACTGCTACTAATCACATAAACAGATCACAAAAACACGCACAAATGACACACACACATACATACACAACCTAAACCTACATTCCGATTCCACAACCACGTCCTGCCTCACGGCTCCAAGACCAAACCTTTCCCGATCGAGTGCCAGCCCCCGGGCGGATGCACTCGTCCCTTTAAACCTGGAGAGGGGGTTTTAGTGAGGTAAAAACCCACCCACACTGTTGGGCCCGGCGCACCTACCGGGCCTTTCGCCTTTTGAAGGTTTCCCCCTCGCTACCAAAAAAAAACGCGTTTATTTTAGTTGGCAATAGTGAGCGTAGACGGCGGATCTTAATGTATGTTTACATTACAGTTCGTGTCCTTTTAATAACGTATCTGTGAATAGCTTATACTGAATCCATGTGTATTTAACATGCCAAAAAAGTAAGTAACATTTTAAGCAAATTGGCTTTTGAAAACCTCGACAACAGTGTTAACCTTTCTATGAATGACGTCATATCATATATTTTTGTGGGAACTGAATGTATAGCAACGTGTGTGGGAACCAAATAACGTGCACGAGGGTACAAAACACTCCATATTAAGCATAATATATTACTTAATATCAAACGAAGTGAAATGTCTGATCGATATTTGTCGATGTTTGCGAACTATTACTATTACGAAGATGTGCATTGCGTCTCTGCGCGCATCACACTGCGCAATAGGCAATGCACACGAGTGAAAACCCGGTTGGCCCAAGATATTGTGCCAAACTATTAGGCTAATGCATGAAGAGCGCGTTGGTCACGGTTCTTTGTTGCCACCATGAGTTGACTTGAGAGAGAATAATGGAAACGACGGCGCCTGCGCCAACGTTTAGGTATGTTGTTGTTGGTCGAACATTAGTGAACGAAGTGCCAACGTGTAGTAAAGGGTAGGCGTGAGTTTTACAACAAGACAGCTGGCAAAGAGGCCATCTTGACGGTGGTAGTAAAGGTTTTCCCACTCACCTGAAAAGCGGAGCAAGTGGGAAGTCCGGCTGCGCCCGATGAGGCCGGGTGAAGGTGCGACGCCGACGTCGATCCGTAGTTCAGCTGGGAGGCTGTAGCCAGGATCTTCTTGTGCGCGGACGCGTGGGCGCGGTACGCAGACACGCTCAGCTTCATGCCTCAGCTCCCTCAGCCGAGTCTCATCGCGGACGCTCTTCGATTGGAAGAGAGGAAACGGATCGCTTCGACGACGGTACGTGGGCGCAACGAGGTCCGACGCACTACCGCACCGAAGAGGGGACGCGCGTCACGGTTCCGATGATGAGAACGGTTTTGACTGAAACGAAGGAATGTATGAGTAACTGTAGAACGCGAATCTGCGCCAAAAAGACGCATAAATTGGAATTCAAGGGAGTATGGAAAGAATAAGGATGTGTAATGAAAGGGCGCTTAACTGAAATGGACAAAACGAAAAAGCTTGCATGAAAAAAAGACGTATAAAAAGGCATATATATATATATATATATATATATATATATATATATATATATATATATATATAGGTTAGGTATATATATATATACCTAACCTATAACTGCCTTCGTGGTGATGCTTTAACAATCCCATAATCCTCGGATATTTGACCGAAAATCCAAATGTGCGTCTTACCCTAACCTTCGCTGGCTCCAAATCCTACCGAACAGGCTGCACGTTACTGATGAAGACCAAAAGTCAGAAACACGTATTTAATTATTTTCTTGCTATTTTAATGTCATTCATTTTAGCTTTTATTTACTCATTGCCCTCTCCATTAGATGTTATTTTTACGCTCGAGTATATTAAACTTTCAGTATATTTTATAGCTTTTTATATGCATTTTGCCTATAAATCCGAGCTTTAGTCATAAGTAATTTCTACACTAGGCAACTGAGTGTCTCATTCGTTTTGTTCCACTAATGAGTCAATGTAATCTTCCTCGTCGTTGCCTCCTTGATTTTCTTCGGACAGACCAGTAGTTCCTTATTTATTCTCTACGTTATTTACTATAAACATATAAATCATTTAATCAAGGTATTTTACATGAATAATTACTTTTACAACCTTTTTGCAATAACATCTAATAATTTCCATAAACTCATCTAGAAACAAATTGGCTTGAATATAAATTGGGCCATAATAATAAAATCATATAGAAAAATAATCAATTGTAGACTTAGTTCGAAATGGAGCATCTTAAAAAAGTCAATTTTCGGAGATCGAAATTAATTTTCAAAAAAATATTTGGTTACCTCGACACTCAATTCACATACACAAATTGAACTTTTTAATGAGTCCCAGAGCATAACTTTATTGGTGCGTCCATCACAGTTATAGCCCAAAAGCGTATCAGACCAGGTGAAGAGACTAGAGTATATTAAGAAATACATTACATATTCGCAATAAGTTAATTTTCGAAAGAAACAGGCAAATTTCACCACCACAATCTTTTCAGCTAAGAACCATTATTCTCATATTTCAGTCGTTTTTCAAACTTGACGTTGAACTCTATCCCGGCTCATAAGAAATTTCATCCGTTTTTCTTGTAGTGCATGCTACATTACCCCTCTAGTTACGCGGGGGCAAAAACTAAAAACTTGGCAAGGCAACTAACTGGAATGGCGAAGCTATGAAGGCACCACCTGATCGTGACATCGGATAAGGGATTGTTACGAGCAGAGAACGTTTCAATAATACAAGGGACGGGTGAGTATATACTTACGTTTCTTTTCGTGGATAGAAAGAAAGTTGTGATGTAAAGTTTACATTTGCCAAAAAGGGGGAAAGTTTTCAAACAGGCTTACAAGTAATTAAAATTTTCTTTCGTATTTAGAAGTTTTTAAAACAGAGTATCTCTGGGAAATACAACAATTGGTTGAGTTAAGGAGTTAAGACTCCCGAAGAAAGTATAGTTAGAGAACATTGTATGAAATTCAATTTTTGATTTATGAAATGATTAACTGAATGTTGATGATTATCTGAAGTTGATAAGAAGTTATCGAAGCATCAATAATGAATTAAAATACATTCCTAACCATATAACGATAAGGATTTGGATTTAATGCCCCAATTTGAATCATTATTTATTCAGGTAATAATTAACCTCTAATCCGGTCTTATCCTCGAATCCGCATAGCGTCTAATGACGAAATCTGTTACTCCTATCAAAAAGCGGCAATCCTACTTCTCAATAATTAAACTCGATCGTTTCCTCATTTTCCTACCCTCGAATACAAGATACGACATCCCCTCTAACAAACTCCGGGAGGGGGGTAAGGCGTACCAGCCATAAGAAACAAGATTAATTAATTATGACAGGCCATTAATTTCGAACATATTCCGGGACGCGGACGTTAAATTCGCGCATTATGGAAACGCATCAACGATCATTACTACAATCGGTCTCGAGGTGAACTTTCAGAAGTTTTGTGCAACACACTTCAAAATTTATGAACGTCCCAATTATACGAGTAATCGATAATTTTTAATTATCGAAAGACTCGACGCGAGATACTTCACGCTTTAATGGGATCAAGTGACGTTTTCCCTTACAGAAGGTTTTGTACTGAAATCTACAATTCGAACGGATCAGAACAGGTTTAATCAATCGTAATGAGGAACGAAACAAAAATTAAAGAAGGGTATTGAAATAAGAGCTTTATCACGAACGTAATAAATTCTTGAAGGATGATTGTTTCAAGTTCGATGGAAAGAATAAAATAGCCGATAAATGCCCATTTATCTAAGTAAAGAAAGCACCGTTTAATGAGTGTTATCTTCGCATATGTAAATGCTTTTTGTTTCACAAGTTTTCTGTCTTTAAATAGTTTTATATGGCTGCGTAATTAGATCTATTCTCTTCATGTATACATTTGGCCATGTATTTCTATTACGGGGCATTTATATTGTTTCATCCACGTGTTTCTCACTTTTAGATTTCATCAGAACGATGCAGGCCTGTTAAGAAGGGTTTAGAACAAGCGATGGTGAAACATACAACAAAACAATATTTTCACTTCAAGATTGGCTTTTTTCACACACTTTTGGCGGTCTATCAATTGCTTTATCACATTATTCTATTTTCATTTGTATATATATTGTATTATATAGATATATACGTGTATTTAGATTTTATTAAAATTTATGTTGTTTTGTTAAAACCTCTTACATCTGAGTTATGTATATAAGTATATAATAGGTTCATTGTTAAACAACACAACATGTAGATTGCATACTCAGCATCTAAAAACTATAAATACGTTTGAAATTGTATTAAGTACGACTTTTGCATTGTGACTAGAGACTTTGCCATTTCATATCGCTCGCTGTAAGCTTTTGTTCGGAAAATAAAGTTTTTAAAAAACTTAAAATACGGAGTAATTTCCAAAATTTCTGCAAATACTTTTATTATTATTATTATTTTACTTATTTATACTTTTTATAATTTTTAACGATATAATTTTATTTATTGAAATGCAGGTTTACCCAGCAACAGTTGATAGAATTCTTTACATCCTACTTTTAATAACAAATAATTTTTTTAAATTAATCACACTAATATAAAATATAAATTGATTACAGTATATAAACACTCACTTTTTAAGTATACTTTTAAAGTGCACTTTTGTAAATTTTTGTTTTCCCCTGTAATTTTTAACTTTTCAGCTTTTTATTGAATATTTTTTTAATTTCATTTAATTTAACATTGTATTTTACATTTAAAAATTTATTCACCGCATTTCACTAAATAAACTAGAGTATAATTATAAAATAAAGACATATTAATTTCCTCTGATACCTATGTGTTCGGCTATACCAGGATATAAGTGTAAGAATTATCTGGCTTTGGCCTGCTCAAACTCACATTCCATTTCTCCTTCATTCTCCTTTCCTCCTTCTTCTTTTTTCTCGCGACCCTCTCTCTCACCGACTCGCCTACATCACAACTTTGTCCCTGTCGTGGTATATCTAATCTTATGACTATTCGTAACGATAAATAGGGTAACCGATGAGATCTGACGGGAAACTCTATGTTTTTCTCCATCTATAAAGTGTTCATACAGGCGCGGCTATAAAAGTTTTCACTTTAAAAATTGATGTATGTGGGTTACGCAGGTCGGAAGTGAATATTTATTAAAGCGTCACATTCTTTACTTGGAGCTCACCTCGTATCCTTTCCACGTGTAAAATTTGCATGAGATGGAAATCATTAGCAATGGGTTTTAGAAAATCACTTTTGAACGTTTCATGTATAACGTTTTACTGTATTCACTATTATGTTGGTGTTTGTATAACTGAATCTGAAAAATGCGCACCAAAAATGGTCGGTCCGCAAATCACAAGGAAATGGCGCCTACGAAGCACGTATTGTGGTTGAACGATAAAGAACTACCAAGTTTCATGATTTTTCGAACAAATTTTCCGTTGAATTTTCCATATTCGTTGTAAGTGCAGCATCTGTTTTGATTGTTAAATTCTTTGAATACCTAATTGTTGCACATTGCGTTACAATTTAGACACTTAGAACAAAGTCGCGTTGAAGTAGAATAAATGAAACCGACCATCTAGCTCGATGAATCTCGCCCTCGCATCATGTCCTCTCTGTCTCTCATCTTTCAGACAATTCAGGTAAAGCCAGTACGGCCTCTATTACTGCCTAGCACCTAGTCTTTCGCTCTCACATCATGCTATCACATTCCTTGTCCATGCCTTTCACACAGAGAACCTCTGGATCCGCCATTTCAAAGGCTCCGCAATTTTAATGCTCCGCCATTTTACACTCATTGGTCTGGTATCGTTAAACAAGTATTCACTTCAAAGTCAAAAAGAAAGTTCACTGAACAAAAAGAATACTCATATGGTACAAGGGGCGGTCCTTCTGTGGACAATATGGACACAGAACTGGACTTTCATATTTTTATCAATTTTACCTCATATCCTTTGCACATTGTACATTCTCTTCAAATCTGGAAGGGCGTTACTTGGTCCGAGCATTGTTGTATCGTGATCTTGCCGTTCACTTCAAGACGTAAGATGTTTCAGTGAAATGTCCTCACTTCGATGGTGCAGGTGGTCGTCTTCTCCAAAACCATTCTGGTAACACCATTTTGTCGAGGCGGATATAGGTTTTGAGGGAAGCTTAGAGACTTGAGCATACTATGTTTGGATTTGCACGAGTTGCTTTTCGGAGTTCGTTGCCGTCACCTCCGAACTTCCTGCGCAGAAAGAACCATGAACGCATGCTTGGGAACCATGATAACGTCCTTTTCTGGGCTTGGAGTGAGTTATTTTTTTCTTTGAGTACATATCAGAAATGTGGCTGGAATTACGTAACATAACCTCAAACTGATAACGATATTTCACCTTCCATGTGGTGCTTTGGACGAAGCTACGACCATACTGATTACTGTTTTAGACAGAGGCCAAGTTCCTAGGGACAACAGCTTTAGATCGGGGCCCATGTGATACGGGCCTAGTTGTACGGATCGTTGTAGGTGTTAGTTAATTCCTCTGTCGCCGCACAAAGTGGACCAGGCTTGGCCCTTTCCGAGGCTCAGGAACGATTGTATGGTCTGTGCATTTGAAACAACTTTCTCACTGGTTTACCATAATACATGTCCATTTATTGACCATTTACCCCTGAAGGTGACTATTGCTCTGCGAATCATCCTCAAGCTCGGAAGGTTCCATTGTTTTAACACAAAAAATATGGCGCTGTATAACCGTACTCACGAGCTGGCAGGCAATGCCCGTGCTACCCAATTTGCTGAGCTCTGGTCAAACCTTCTGTGTCCACTCTTTATTTTTCATTTTTGGTATTTTGAAGTTTCACCAACGAAGAGTCTTTGTACTCTCGACTAAAAATAGGAGTTGATAGTATATATTGAAATTGAGAAACATACGTAGCACCAAGGTACATTATGGACCTAAAATTCGTCCATGATAGAGCCATATGAAATTCAGATTTCTCACTATGTGAGGTAACATTTTCATATTGAGGATGTCTAAACTGAGAAAATGTGTTATAGGCTTATATTGACGCTGAAATTAATGATTTTCTTAAACCACATTTAAAAATTTTAAGCACAAGTATTCAGTTGCAAACAGTGCATATTTCTCTGAAGGAATGTACGAAAGAGGTTGTCGTTTTATGAGGGTCGGACGTATATGTACTCCGCTTTTCCTCTAATGTTATCTTTTAACGTTGGGACCGTCACAAACTAAAATTCCGGATGAAGTATCTCCCCCCTGCCGTTGATGGAAATTGTAAATTTCACCTCCGAAATCCGGAGATATGGCAAGTTAATTAGAAACTCGAAGTACGCGCTATCTCTCATCACTCGGAAATTCTGGTCCCCGTGCCTTAGCCTACCTCCGCTTCCTAAAAAGAAACTTCCCGAGGATGTTTGATTAATACGTAAAAATCGACTTAACGACGCCGCTCTCAGATTTCGCTTTTTTGGCGAATTAATTAATGACTGTGTACGTTTCCAATTCGAATGAATGCTCCATCATAATTTCATCCCATCGGAGTGATTTTCGAAATTTCCTGGTCAGCATTACGTCAGATTAACCCTAATAATCCCGAGCATAAGCCTCGCAATAAACTCAATTAGCATGGAACAAGGGCAAAATGAATCCATAAAATAAACAACTTCTCCCAGTTGTGGGGTGCATAACAATTTTAACGCCGCTGTTAGTCCCCTAACAATTATTTATTTGAAAGATGTGTTGTCGGAGTTTATTCGTCCGAAAATATTGAAAAAGCAGGCATTCGCCTACTCCCCATGGACTTAACCCCCCCCCCCCCAGTTTAATCAACGTTGATTGTAATTTAGTTCAAACTTTAATTAAATAATTGATTAAATATTTA
Source organism: Cryptocephalus primarius (assembly GCA_963576515.1). NCBI lineage: Eukaryota > Metazoa > Arthropoda > Insecta > Coleoptera > Chrysomelidae > Cryptocephalus > Cryptocephalus primarius. The sequence goes on along the minus strand of OY754944.1, from coordinate 1,593,136 downwards.
TAAACCAAATATGTCACTGTATTTTCAACCCAATAATTTTAATAAGAATTCGGTTTATTGCCATATAATAATAAGTGTTGTGAAAAAAATATTTATATCATATTAGTTGTTGCCCCATTTTGATATAATTAACAACTTGGCTACTATAACTAGGTCTGCCTGTGTTCATAACTGTAATTTTAATTTGAATTAAATCGAATAGAATTATTACTGAATTTATACCAAAAAATCATTTGTCGTTGACTGTTGTTAGAGACCATGTAACTGCCACGTTATGCCGATATGTTTCCTTTACATTTTTATTTGTGTTGTAACCATTTCACTTATTGTTGCCCTTAAAATTATGGTTATTCGGCCATTTAATTTTAGTGTCTATAAAACAGAACTACAGGTAATAAAATGGTTCACGCCACTTTTTCCCTCTAGAAGAAATATTTATATTTATGCTTATACGGAAGAATGGAAAAATGAATTAGGTTTTAATAGGAAAGCAATGAAAATAAATGCTGAAAATGGATGATACAGGATAATGAATTATCTCACTGACAAATCAGGACAGAGGCACAAAGTTCCACAGCTGAAATATGGTAATATACTCTGCATATAAAGCAGAGTGTCCCTATGCGTGTATGTATATCCAGAAATGTTAAGGCACTCTCGGATTATATGTAATATTAAAACATTTCACGCTTATAGCTTCGGTCTAAGACAAGGTCACAAAAATCCGAAAACTCCAATTTTTGCCTTTCCGTAGGGATGGAGTAGTTACGATTATAGCTTGTGCCCCAAAGGAAAAAACCCTTTGAGGATGAGTGAGAATCTCGACCGATTATAGAAAACGAAGAGACACTAATCGTTTACCTTGGCGTCTTGCCAATGGTGCTGTTTTAATGATGGCCAGCGCGAAAAAGTTCAATGGATAATTTAAATGTAAGATAACAAAATAACGTTCACAAGCGTCCTCTCTGTGCGGCGTGCAAAAAACGATTCCTTTCGTCTCTCGTCCCCTTCGACCGACATACCAACGGTCGAAAAAGCAGATTCCAAAATTAAACAAAAGCTATTTCGTTTTAACATGAGATCGCTACAGCGAATGAATAGCTAGATACTGTAAACTTGGTACGCTTACAGCTCAGGCTTTAGGACGATTCAAAAAGATACAAGAATAATAAATTCTTACCTCCGAAGGGGTGAAAATAGGGGTTTTGCGGTTATTATTTCGACGTATTTGTCGAACAGATAGATTGAAACACTAGAATTTACATTCTTTAGTTCTAAAGCCCGGCAAGGCTTAAAATGTCTTTACTGTGGGCGAAGAATAATAAGATTTAAGGGCACGACCTTAAGGGAGCCATCTGCCAATGAAAATAACTCTCTTCTTCAAATATTTGAATTAGATTGGACTCGTAAGCATATGATTTGGGCATAAGTATGATTTTGGAAATTCTGAATTATGGACTTAAAATGGATTTATTCTGGACGTTATACTGAGATACGGAATACCTTATTCTGGACATCTGATGGATATTCTAAGACCTTAATATGCACATAGTCTGGTTATAGTTATTCTGGTGACATATGGATATAAAGCGAGCTTATACTGGATGGGTAATGGCTATTCTTAGGTCATATTTTGGACTAATTCGGACCCTTAAATGGATATCAAATGGACCTATTCTGGACGTTGATGGACGTTTTCAACCCTTTATGGACCCATATATGGGTATAACTTGGATCTACTCTGGATATCTTTTGAAGGTCCTGGCCTAGATATCTCATGAACATTCTGATCTAAACATCTTATGGATGTCTATACCTGGACATTATGGACGTCCAGAAAAACTCGTATCATCCTGTGGACATCCATTGGACGTCCTCAGTAGAAAACTGAACGTCCAATCAACGGTTGCTTTGGACCTACTTGGACGTGCATCAGACGTGCATTGAACGTTAATTATGTTAATTATGGGTATTAGGGTTACTACAGCAATAAGCAGGTGTCACTATTGTATAAAAATTTGGATCCCAGTTAGTTCGAAAAATCATAAAATCTCTAATTTCACTGCCTGAGGGGATGGAAGAAAAGGGTGAGGGTAAGTGGACCTCAGAGCGACCTCACAGCATCATCTTGTTTTAAAATAAAGACCAAGGCGATTAGTTAATTAGATAGTAAATCGCTCAAACTTGCAGAACACTTTCCGCCTTTAAAATTTGAACTCGTTTAGATGTTTCCGTCAAACTTGAGAATTCGGCGTTCGAAACCCTTTTTTGCGCGAAACGTGCCAGAAAAAAGTGAATATAATTGCTCCTCGTCTCGTTCGATTCACGAATAATTCCTTCTTCATCGTCCTCAATTAATAAGAGTTTTGAGTAATCATGAACCAGCAAAAACGTTAAATATAGCTTTCACTTTCAAGAGGAGGAGACGGCAGCAGTGGATATAAATGATATCGGACAATTAACGTCTCGATGACTGTTTTAATCCGAATGAAAAATTACCCAAGGTCGCTCTACGTATTGAATTCATTAAACTGATATTTCGCACATTCCCCGACACTTCCGGGTCTTTTACATTCAAATACGTTAAGATCCCCCTTGATATTTTTCACTTTGATCTATGCTACCGCTCCTAAAATGGAGAGCGTTGTTGTGCCGAGAGCTCTCCGTTTCGGCTTAAAGTTTCTAATTTATCGTCGGCTGTAAATTAAAAGCGAACAGAAAATGACGCTCTATCCTTTTGTTTACCTCCCACGAGGGGACGCTAGAAATTGGCTATTAAGCAGACCACTTTTCGAGGATACAGCAACCAGACAGGCTAGTTCTATACTGCGGTCGGATCGACCTTAAGGGTAATTGCTCGGATTAAAACATTCAAACAAATATACCTATTAAAATATTTAAGCTTCTGTGAATAATTGAAGAATCGAAAGGAGGTTTTCCTTGATATCGATTTATTATCGTATTTATCGGTCATTGTAGATATTCACCGGTCGATATGACGTCCATTTTCTCATTTATGGCACCAACTCTCGGCGTTTACTCTATAATATAATGGCGATTTTTCACGTCATCTGACACCAATATTTCCTGTTTTAAGATATATAGCTTTCGCAAACAATATCGTAGTAAGTGCAGTCTATGACAAACAGGAAAGGTGATAGCGACGACTTTTAAGAAATTCAAACATGTTTGTCCTCCGGAGTGCTCGCTCTTAAAGCATTTGCATATGTATTGAAGTAGATTTTGTGATATATGAAATATGTGTCCCATAAAATGTGTACAATAAATGTATATTTACTTATAAATTAGTAAGTTTAGAGGAAAAATAACATTCACTCGATATTTTTTAGTAAATATTGGCAAAAATGAAAAATTACTGGTTTTCAGATTTTGGTTAATAAATAAAATTATTTCCTTATCATATAGAAATCTGAATATACAGAAAATGTGATATTTTAATATCGGGAACCTTATTAACTAGTTAACTGAGGCATATGTTAGTATTCATAACGGCAATTGTGATGAAACATGTAGAAAATTTTAAGTTAAAGTGTCAATATTTTTTCATAGACCTCTCTGATGCATTTGTCCACACTTTTCATTATTTTAATGAATCCACCCGCTCCCTAGACAGAGTTTTAGAGATTAACTTATTATATTGTTACATAATAGTTTATAAAAAAAACATAGGTAGCTCAAGTTTTAAAATGAAACCTCTGCCAAAATTTAGCTCTTAAAACATTTTTTATCAGGCCTCGGGCAATATTTAGCAATAAAGGCAATCACGCGACCCATGTTCACCTATGCGGTGATCGTCTGATAGACAGGGCTGCAACGTGACAGCGCCTGGCATGAGTAAGCATAACAGGAGCTATGAGAGCAATCCCTTCTTGTAGCCGTAGAGGTGACACTTGACCTGCTCCCTTTGCACTTGGTGGTGGAAAGCGAGGCGGTGAAAGCCGCCTGCAGGCTGCAGGATTGCACATTATAGAAATAAAGGACGAGTGCATACCTATCAACAGTTTCGACAAGAGCTATTCCATGATCATCCTCAAAAGGGAGGACTGGGAAACTCTGGAGAACATAATCAGGGAACGTGGTTCATGGGTGGGTCATACACGGAGCAAAGCTGCGGGGCAAGGGTCGCAGGAGTCAAGCAGCTGGTATCAAAATCGATACCCCTAGGGACTCACTGCACAACTTTCCAAGCGAAGATCTTCGCGATCCTTGATTGTGCACATTAGAACCTTACTAGGATCTACCTCAAACAGAGCATAGACATATGCTCTGATAGTCAGGGGACGCTAAAGGCTCTGGAGTCACACAGTACCTCATCCAAGCTTACCCTACAGTGTCAGAGAACCTTAGAGAAGCTGGCTAAGCAAAACAGGGTTTGCCTGATATGGGTACCAGGGCATAGTGGCATCGAAGGTAATGAACGGGCTAATCGACTAGCCCAACTAGGGGCGGAAACTCTCCTCGCCGGGCCCGAGCCTGCCTGTGGAATTACCAAAGCAATTACAGTAAGACACATCAAAAAGCCCCTGCGAGCGGATTTCGAAAAACACTGGAGTCAACTGGACCATCTTCGACAATCAAGAGCTTTCATTAAGGAACTCCACCAGAGGAAGGTGAGAGAACTTCTTAGTTTAGGCAAGAAGCATATACGCACGGTAATCGGAGTTCTGACATGGCACTGGACGCTGAACTACCATGTGCACAATATGGGGCTGAAAGACGACTCACTGTGCAGGTTCTGTTGGGAGGAACATGAAACTTCCTATCACATCTTGTGCGGCTGTGAGACACTCGCAGGGGCCTGGTGAACAATCATCGGAATAGAAAAGATCTCCCCGGAGGAAGGGAGGAACCTCTCACTAGGAAGCATCAGTACCTTCATGGGGAAGGTGCGACTAGGCTGAGACCATAGCGGCGGGGACGACACAATGGACTCCAGTCTAAGTGTGGCCTGAAGGCACCCCAGTTTCTTTCATTCATTCAGTTCATCTTCAGCAATAACCTTAAAATGCATGAAACCCATCTCTTAGTCCACAGCAACCGGTAAATAAACAGCTATTTAGGTACATATTCCGAATGACTTCTTCAGAAATCAAAGCAGATTGCTTTCACTGCCAATTAATTTTTTTCACAAAATCTCGACTTGTAAACGACTCATAAACGTTTTCAAACCAAGTTCCAGTATCCTAGCGAAAGGGACCTACACCAACAACGCCAATTAGTACTTCTACCAGAAATACCAACGCAACCATGACCATTCAACCATTCTTTGCTGAAGAACTGTGCAACGCTCTCAACAAACCTACCTTATGGAATTTTGTCGGCCATTATAATAAAACCGTGTGCTAAACATGCTAGTGGGGTAGTAAATTTGGGAATAATATCAATAATATTGACATGACGATTGTTTGAGCATAACAACGAATAACATATATTTTTTTTTAATATTAACTTAGTCGTATATCAAAAATTTTTCAAGGAACGCTTTCGCTATCAAATAATTTTTGTTTCACAATTAGCCCCAATCCAATTTTTCAAAAAAGTTAATTTAAATTTAGCATGTTTTGCACTTTCAAAGTGCGCTTTAATAAAACAAATTTCTTTGGACTACATGCTGCAGCAGTAAAAGGATAACTCAATATTAGTTTAGTTCCCTATACCCAATAAAGTGCAGTGAAAATTAAATATTTAAATATTTAACTTATATTTTAGCAATATTTAATACTTTATTCAATATTCTAAAGTTAACATTTCAGATTCATTGCGCATATCAGCAGGAAAACTTTTTTTTTCAAGAATAACATGTTTCACTAATTTTATTGACCATATATGTGTATTCTTGACGTTGGTAAAACCTACCGTTATATATTCATATTAACTATCAAAAGAAAGGAAAGTAAGGAACTGTTAACACCTGCTATATATGCACAAAATACTATAAAATAGAATTTTTTAAATATATTATATATTAAATAAAATAATATATAATAATATTAGTAATTTTGATAAAAAATAAAAAATTGCCTTCAAACAAGCAAGCATGCATTATAATATGGATTCTAAATAACTCACTAAATATGTATCATATGCACCAAAGAAAATGATGAAAATCCAAATTTTAAGACGACATATGAAAATGTGCAATATTTAACTCACCAGCCGCTAGTTATAATTGATACAGTTAATATTAAGTTTAGGATATAACTGGCCAAATTTGGGTTTTCAAAATTCCTGCAGGTTTCATAACAAGAAGTTATAATTTCATTTGCCATCGTCACCAACAGTAGTGAATAGTATCCATGTGGAAATTCGACGTATAAAAAATCGACTTCTACTCTTTCCACGTTTTCGGTATTATGGTTTTTCCGGATATAAAACAGATTAAATTTGCATCAACATCAGCTTAAATACCTAAAAACCGATATTGAAATTAATAATTACAGTACGAAGTGCAATTTTTATTCACCGTCATAGCATGATTAGAATTTCCTGTAATACACGTGATAATATAAATGCTAATTTTTAATGCCACATGGGTATTTTCAGGTTCATACATGTTTAATAAAGTTATCAAAAAGTGGTCATCGAAATGAGAAAATGGGATTAATAAGTTCGACGTTAATCTATGATTTGTCAGTGAAGTGTAGGTTACATTACACAGCTTGGTTTCATTATCTGTATTGTATTCCTGCCAGTTCCATACCCAGTAATCTTAAATTACATGCATTCCTGACAAAAATGGTGGAAAGTCGACCTGCGCATTCGCCACTTTTCCCGAAATGCACAATATGGCGGCAACTTAACTACTTATGCATAACTGGAAATATTCCTACTTTTGTTATAGCAGTATCCTATAGCAGTTATAGCAGTTATTCTATGGCAAAATGGCAAAAACTATTAAACAAAACTATGAGACGCCATTTTAGTTCTCAGACGAAAACATCTGTAGCATAAGCCTCTATGAGGATAAACAATGTTAAACGAAAAGCTGCATTTACAATAAATCTGAGAAAATGGATTTGAGACAGCCGTAATACAGGAGACGAGCACGACGGTTAACTTCTACATACCATCAGTCCCATGATTTAATGTTTTTAAATGATGTGCTCCAACTTTCTATTTGGTGTTATTACAGTTTTAAAGTCAGTTAACTCTTATGTAAAATTACCGCTCAGTTAAGATGATTCTTGGGATATACGGCATTTAAATTGAAGAAAAACCATTATGTCTTTTTACAGTTTACTGCAAAGCATTTTGGATCTTCATTACTCGAGTTTTTCTTAGTGAAGCGATAAAGGAAATGGAAAACGAAAAAGCATTACATCTTAATTTCTGAAAAGTGTAATGGGCCGGCGGTATAAATCTGGCTACCGTCCGTAAAACCCAATAAAATAGAAACAGTTTCGTCAACATTCGTCGGAAAACATAGTAGTACGTTCCGTCGTTAAAGTTGATAGCGTTTTCATGTTGAATTAGATTTACTCGAACAAAAGTCGATTAGGATCTCCACATTTACGACCTTCGAATGAAATTTAACTAAAATTCCAATTAAGCGCGATAAGCAGACATCGACGAAAGCGATGCAGAGTTATAAAATATTTTACGCATTCTCATCGTAGCCGTATTTACATACCTCACTACAATATACGGGGTCATTTGCTGTAAGTTTTAACAAGGGAAACGTTGCAAAACATACATCTGCATACCCTTCGGCGATCTCAAACTCATGCATAATAATGAATTTCCAAAATCCGAAAGACACAAAAAGCGAGACCGCTCAAAATCCCCGGCGGATTAATAAAACCCTAAAGCATTACGGAATTAGGGTAATTTGGGTCACGTTTTATTAAATGCATTATGTAACACTTTGGGTATTCAATCAACAGGTACAGTGCTTAGGGACATGCCTGGAAATCAGGAATTCAGAAGGAAATTTCTGATATAAAAAAAAATCATTTTCAAGCCAAAATCGAGAGAGAGAATGATAGATAGATAGATAGAAAAAAATGAAGTATACTGTTTTGTAAATTAAACAAAAATGTTAATGTCAAAAACAAAAATTAAATCGAAATATAAGATGCCGCTATGACAGATGGACAGGTGAACGTGAATAGTAGAATGAATTCACTGAATACATAGGCTAAGATGAGAGTAAGAGGGTGACAGTGCGTCGTGATTGGTATAGGCGATTCGATGAAGGGCGAATGTGGAAATGAAACCGATTGACGCTTGTAGGGGAAAAGAAGAAGGAAGTTAGTGCAAGTATAGTTATGGGTACATAGAATTAGGGAAATTCTCTGTTGAACATCTATTTGAAAAGATGACACTTAAATGAATTATGAACTGTGAAATTCCTTATAGTGGGGCCTAGCCTCTCCTATTGCAGGACGGGAACAAGAACACCAGCTGCAAGAAATTAGGGTTGTCTGTTCTTTGCAGTTTGCGCAAAAGGCAGAATTTCAGTCAACTATCCCAACTCCCTCCTATTAAGAGTGATATTAACATCTTTCCTCACGCCACAGTAATAACAGACTCTGGAGTTTAGAGCCCTCTGTAACCTACCCGACTAGAAATTATTTCCTGTACCCGACCAGGACCCGGCCGGGATTGCTCGTCTAGCACCCGGCAAGGACTGTAACGCAGATGTGCCGTCGGGTCCTGATCAGGACGACCTGACGTGGACCCGACCGGGCATTCCTGGCGTGGACCCGGTCAGGTCATCCTGACCAGGACCCGATCGGGCCGGCGTTATACGGTGCTAGACGGGCATGCCTGGCCGGGACCTGATCGGGAGGACCTGACCGGGTCCACGTCAAGTCGTCCTGATCAGGACCCGACGGGACATCTGCGTTACAGTCCTTACAGGGTGCTAGACGGGCAATCCCGACCGGGTCCTGGTCAGGAAGACCTGACCGGGGCCACGTCAAGAAAACTTAATTTATATTATACAATATTTTATTGATATCACAATATAATAAATACACCAAAAATCGACATACAAAAGAGACAGTACAAACACAAACATATTAAAGAATAATAATACATGAATAAATAAAATAAACAAATATAAACACATGAAATATAAACGATATATACAGGATAAAATAATAAAGTGATAATATACTAAAAAACACAGTACAAATACAAAGAAACGCAAAAAAAGTTAAAATACAACAAAAACCAATTTTTTTTATGCACCCATTCCAATCTTTAGGATTTTTTAATGTAGAAGAGAAAGCCCTCACCTGTTTGCTTTTATCCAGTGGGGATCTCGAAATGTCAGAGTCTTCTGTAAATTGAGAAATAATTATTTTCTAACAAATATTCACGTTTTAGTAAATTAATTACCTCATCACAGTCGTAGAAAATATCATGCATCGTCACCATCCACCGTCAGCGAACTTCACATCACAAGGCTTGAACAAAAACTGATCGGAATAGTAGGTCACGAACGAAGGGTCGCTTTTACCTGAAGCGTTAATCCGGAAGCAATAATCGTTATGCTAATCATAAATGCCGGTATTGTCGAATTAATAGCGCTGCGAAATTTTTTTGTCAACAACTGCGTAAGTAAAATATTAAAGATAGAAATAATTTTACAAATTCGTACTTCCTATGATGTTACGTCAACTGCTTTTTCGGCACTACTTAGTCACTATCGCGGTAATCGTCATTCAAAGAGTTTACTCCACCAACACTGAGATATCTAGTTATGCCAAATTCACTATTTTTTCGCTCTAATTCAATTTGACTCTCGAGGAACAATCTAACTCGTTGGTGAGTAAGTTCACGAATTCGCCTTGCACGGTTATCACACATTTTTCCCTTTGTCTTCTCGAGCATATTGGATAATGATCTAAATAATTAACAAAATTAATTTATATTATTTTATTCCGGCGTTAATACTTCGGAGATTTATTTAATTGATGATTTTCGAAATTAAGAAAATTCGAAAAATCAGAAAATTATAAATATATTTTGTTACTTAGATTTTTACACAATGTAACAGAGTTTTAATTACCTTTAATCACATTTAATTACACTCAGTGTTTAATTTTGTCACATTCATAATACGTATATTATGAATAATGGGTGTAATGATAGATTGCGCGGGCTTGCCTTGCCAGTGCCTGGTCTGGTCCTGATGAGGATTTGGCCAGGTAATCATAGGCGGGCATGCCTCGCCAGTGCCTGATCGGGTCCTGGTCAGGTAATCCTAGGCGGGCATGCCTCGCTATTGCCTGGTCGGGTCCTGATCAGGATCTGGCCAGGTAATGCTAGACGGGCATGCCTCGCCATTGTCAGTCCTACCCTGGCATGCCTCGCCAGTGCCTGGTCGGGTCCTGATCAGGATTTGGTCAGGTAATCCTAGGCGGGCATGCCGCGCCAGTGCCTAGTCGGGTCCTGATCAGGATCTGGGCAGGTAATCCTAGGCGGGCATGCCTCGCCATTACCTGATCGGGTCCTGACCAGGATCTGGCCAGGTAATCCTAGGCGAGCATGCCCGGCCACTTCCTGATCGGGACCCGATACGTTTTCGGGTTTGCCTACCCAAATTTCTAGTCGGGTAGTACTGTGCATTAGTAGAGGGGTCACTAAAAACAACTGATCAGTAGTAAACTAAGGGTAATAGCATTGCTTGTACCAAATGCCTTCTTAACTCAGGAGTGGTACTGCTCCTAAAATAGTTGAGTCTTGCATAAGAGTTGGCTTTTTTGCAGATATTTGATACATAAGCTCTTCCAATTCAGTTTGGAATCGAGTATTACCCCTAGAATCCGTACTGAGAACTGAAATTCGACTTAGTAACCCCTAAGAGCGCTCCCGGACTCTTCTCTAGTGCTCTGTGCCTAACACTATACTGATATATAGCCTGCTGTGTGCCGTGTTGAAGCCATAATCCGTATTGGTAATTTACGACAGACTGAGTCACAATCAACTGATTTTGATATACATACGTTTAGTAATAACTTTAATACGAAGTATGTTGAACAGATTGAGAAAAATTATATGTCTTTAATGACCTTAAAAGAGAAAAAAGTCAATAATCCGTTCGATATCCGAAAAAGGGCAAATCAACACGTAATAACCTATTGCGGCAATAAAAGAAATTACAAGAGAAATACATTCCAACAATTATTTTCTACTATGAATGACCGTACCAGGCGTTGATCGTACACAAAACAAAATTATTTTCTTGCTTCATTACATATTTATCCCAAATGCTGCATGCCTCCTTATAAACTCAAAACACAAACATGAGACTAGTTTATTATCTTGAATACCTCTGTTGCCTATTTTGCTCATTTATATTTATCTTGTTTACAGCTTGAATGCATCAACTTTACAATGGGTATTATTTGTATCGTGGAAATTCATTTTTTGTAATTAATTTTTTCAATATTGTGTTTCGCCTTATTTTCCCAATCTCATCGAAAGATCATATAACTCTAAACCCAAATATCCTTTTTTATTTGCTCCAAACACTCCACAACTTATTCTTTCCCCAAATCTGTTATATTTTATTTTATCAAAGCCGATAATTCACTGCACCAAATCTGCCAGAAATGAAAATTGCTTACCCCTTGGAGTGCAAATTAACTGAGCTTAACCCAAACACCATTGAGCCTGTAATCGCTTTCAGATATTTAGACGTAGAAATATTAAATTATGAGGGTGTTAATAATGGAAAGGGACGAGATAGGAGGGTGCTTGAACAACGTCAAGTCAAGAATATTTCAAGCAAATGGAAATAGTAGGAAAGGCACAGGAAGGGGTAAAAATATTAATTATTTATTAAACCTACAGGTGAACGGAAAAGAGGCTGAAAAATTAAAGATGGGAACAAATTTAAAACAATACCAATGTGAAGCTATCTGTTGTCAGAATTTGTACCTTTCACATTTTAGTAACCAAAAAAAGTTGCATCATAACGTCAATATTCGGTACTAATGAATTAGAAGCAATTTCTCATGCCAGGGTCAATATGCGATGTTGTTTTTTGAGGCACACTATGTTAGCTACATTTTTCAATTCTGACCTAAAAAACCTTGCATTTATCCTCATCGATATGACAGAGTAAAAATTTAAACACCCAGTCAAAAATTCAAATCTAACTCAAGTGAACTAAATTTTCAATATACTCGATCTAAAATAACCTTAATCGCGTTAAAAATTTCTTGTAGGCGCTTCCTTTTCGATTCAGATTACTTGCTTTACTCGCTTGCTTTATCCTGTGCCCCCTTTTCAATCTAACTTTTTTCCTTCTGCCCGTGAAAAGAAAAAAAGCTCTTCATTGTTACCTCGCCAAATCATCTTTAGATTTAAAATACGTTACGCGAAATACGCTCCGTCTAAAAGTAGAAAGGTAAAGAATCACGCTGATGTAGGTTAAGAGATTTGAATTCTGTGTTTGCCCCACGCAGTAATTTATTTTGGTGACGCGTCGGTGAGGAATTTCATTCTTTAGATTATACGGGATGAATATTGAAAAAATATTTTTAATTTAATGTAGAAAAAAAGGGAATGATGTGGGAAACAAATCTTTCGAAAGAGTAAGAGGAATGTAAATTTGGGAAAAATCATCAAAAAAATTGGTTTCAATAAACAGTATCAGTTTGGAGTGTTTTTTAATTGTACAAAAGTGACAATTTTAGGTAAGAATATTTTTAAGTCTGGAAACTTATATTGTGAAATAATCCATTAAAAAATTTAAGTTATTTGATCAAAAATTTTCGAACAAGAAAACTGTTACTATTAAGTAACAATGAATAAATTAGAGTAAAATCAAAGTAGTTGTACCAAATATTGTCACGGGCTAAGTGAGGTAAGTGGTCGGTAGCCACAAGGGGTAGAGCTTGCTATGAAATAAAACAACAGATCGAAAACAAAAAAAGAAGAAAAGGCTTTATTCTCGTCTGGAGCGGAGAACCTGTAGTAGAAGCGACATAGATAAAAGACGTCTGTTGTCCGAACCTTCGGATTTCCACAGTGCGAGGCGGGTTGGATAGCATCTTCGTGGCCGTAGGTTTTCCTCGGTGTCTTCGCCGACAGAGTAACTTCTCAGGCCGGCAACTATCTCCCTGTTCCTTAATCAACCGTCCGACCAGCCATCAGGCTGGACCGTCTGAACTTCCCTGTCCTCTTCTCGCCTTTCTTATTTCCATTTATATTCGTATTTTGTTTTGTGTTCTCCGCGCTTGTTGGTACAAGGTGTGTCGTTTATCAAAACATTTCCCACCTTGGTAATCAGCGCATTTATAAAAGTTTACATAACTTGACCTTGACCGGGCCATGGTAACGTTTCTTATTTTGTTGAGAATTGTGGACATTTCGTGGTCGTCACAACATTTTATATGTAATTTTGTCTTGAGAAACTTTTAATAAAAAAAAATCAATCCGTTCTGAGAACGTATATCTGATTATAACCTATAAGTTGCTTTACATAAGATACTTTTATCAACGAGTGTACAGGCGCACGTTTAATGAGACAATGTCCTTCCTACGAAATGTAAGCAAATAAGGTTTGTTACCCAGTCGCTAGTGGCGCTGATGTTCTATTATAGGCTCTATGGGTTCTATTATAAGTAAATTTAGTTCATTAGGTACGAACGCACTAGTGGTAGACTGTGTACACGATTCTCAGTCTTAGGCGCCCTGGATCCAGTCGTCCTACCTAAAATTCATTTTTAGTATTTTAGTGCTAATTAATTTCATATTTTTATGTATTAATTTTTTTATAAGTAAGTACTAATGTTATTAACATTAGATGTGGATTACAAGGAGATTAGATTGGTAGCGCAGCACTTTATCACTCGGCCACTAATAGGTGTCCAACTGTTGAACTAAAGTTCCTATATAAACTGCGCCAAATTTGATACATCGGCGCCACTAGTGACAGGGTATCAAACGTTGTTGTAGCCGTAGTAACAAAGGACATTTATTCCGTAAGACGTGCACCTCCATATGCGTCTATACTCGTTGCTATTATTGAATTTAAATAACAAGGCATTTGAGGGAAAACTTTGATTTTCAAGTTGAGTGTAGCGAGGGTTTTACTCAATAATTGAGTGTGGGGTAAGTGGAATTTATAAATTTGATACGTGATCCAGACAAAGCTGTAGAACATCACTGGTAGGGACGTTTTAAATCGAATTTATGGAATTTTCCTAAATAGCCCATATGAGACAACATTGTGTATACTGAGGCGTGACGTCAGGCGCTTTGATTGGTATTTTCGATCACGTCAGTAATGGCTGTCAATTTATGTTTTTATTTTATTGAAGATGATATAGCTTTACCACTTCTTCACCATATAATTTTGATTTTTGCTATCTTCACAACTCAATCTATCATTGGAAAACAAAATTCGTTGGTTTTTTATTACGATCATCTGTAATATCGAAACTGGCCAAAGTGTTTGAAAAACTACTACGGCCTAAGGTAACATACTTTCTAAATAATTTAAAATACTTTCTAAATTTCGGTATAGCTTTAATAAAGGAATAAGTACAAAAGATAGTATAGCTGATCTCAAAAAATTATAGTATGGTTCGTTGAAGGTTAATTGTGAAGATCACTTGATCTTCACTTGAAGAAATTCACAGGTCATAGCCATAACCTATCTAAAGATTTAAAATTATTATTAGGAAATTCAACAATCTTTCTCTTCTCTTTACGAGTCTCAAAGGCAAACCCCTTGCTCCATTAAAGAAAGAAGGTGCCATAGTCGGTTGGTTTTCACATTCATGCCTACAGAAGTTAGCTAACTAAGTATAATTGCATACTATTCACAGTATTCACGTATACAAACCTATAAGGGTATTATTCACCCGTCGTGTGATATTCCCTCAAGTTTTGTATTATAATTAGTTTAATTTGTACCCTTTTGGTGTAAGAAATTAACTAAATGAAAATAATTCGAAGCACAATCAAATGGATTCCAACAGATTAAGTCGTGGAGCAGAAAATCTACAGTTAATACATTTAATTCTCGGATCACAATGGCCATAATAAGTTTAGTACTGATCCTATGAACGGTTTGGGATTTTTATAAAGGAACAAGTTTCCCCCTTTCCAAGCTAATGGACTGTAGATAATTAGATTAAAAGTTAACTAAGGAACAGTTATGTAGGGTGTTTTTATGAAGCTAATGTTTCGTCTTTCTCATAAGATACCTTCCTGTTTTGCGCGTGTAATTGATGGTCGGCAATTTACTGGCGCTTAAGAGGCAATTCATCAAAAAACATAGCGATGGAGTCGTAGAACGTGGCGTTCTCTTTATATCTCTCATCCGAATTCTCAGCGTGCGATGCAGTGAATCCAGGTATCCACAAGAGATTCCTGCCTTAAAACTGACGCGTTTAGACCCTTCTCAATCATTGTTAACATTTAACTTCAGGGAACAGCACCTTATTCTCGGCGAACCGCAGATGAGTAATTCCCGGAAAAGGGGAAGGGTTTTCTGGAGGGCTAGGTTAACATTTATTTTTTCGCTCCACGTCTACTTTACACCACGATGAGAAGAAACCGAAATAAATCGAACGAGGCGCCGACGATCGATCTGCGATGTTTAAAGTAATCGGTGTCGGTTTTTCTTTCGATTGGAAAACGTATTTAATTCGGATAAACATCACGTAGAGGAACGGAAACCTTATATACACTCCGCTAAGAGCTAATATTTATTCTAATTGAACACGTGGCGACAAGCAATCGATCCTATAAGTACTGTATTATATCTGCGGGAATATGGTCTCCCGTGTAGTCGAAGGGATAGGCCATTTTCACTCTATGAATCACCCATTACTGATTACATTTGCTACGTAATTGATACAGTTTGTATCCAAGCGTGTAACGAATTAGATCTAGCATAGATGAATAACTAAAAGGCCACGTGCTGGCAAATCGATTTAGCACCTTATAATTGGTGTATACTCTTTCGTTAGGTTCTCATACATAACTGATCTGATTCTGAATAACCATGAATTAATTAAGCAACCCAAACAATGCATACCAAGTTTGGCGTTGTCTTTCCATTTTTATAAAATCTGTGATTACCTGAATAATATAGTTATAATATGTATAAGTAGGGTTCAAATGACAGTTTTGCTTTGTTTTTTGCTTTTTATAAACAGTTGTGATTATCTCTTCATAACTAAGACGGTCATGTACAAATGAACGGATTTAACACCTCACGTGTTGAAAAAATACGATTTTTATTCTCAGCTATGTTCTACCATTTCTATAGAGAATTGGCTTTAACTGATTACAATCAAGTAAAGCTGAAGTCCAAATGCAGATTGAAATTGAAAAATATTTAAAATTCGGCTTTGCTTTTGCTTTCTCATATAAGGTGCTCATATAATGAGAAAGTATTGTTTTGGGGACGATTTTCACGTCTATTACGGTAGAATATCTATTTTAGAGTTTCTCTTCGTAAGTTGTTGCAATTTTGTTGCTAATTTGTGACGTCAAAATTAATTTTGTTGCAAAATCCGTTTACGAGAAACAGTAGAGATTTCATAGTAATAATACGCAAAAATAGCAATCATTTTATCTCCTGAATGGGATAAGATATCGATGTTTCAAGCAGCATATTTTGTTGAGCGTATCCCTCAAAACTACCCTTATGACAATTACGCATGAAAAATCCTGCGTAAAACAAAGTGATTTCAGAATAAAAGCATCATCATGGAATTTGTTTCTGTTCCTTTTTATCCCAGAAAATTGCAAAATTTCCCTCTTCAACACCTCTTCAGATACACACCCTGTATCCAGTAAAAGAAAAACAGAAATATACCATCAGTAAGGTTGTGGAAGTGTATGGTTTTTAGAGGGAAATATTTTAAGTAATTTGTCTGATATATGCAAAATTGAAATAATGAAAAATATTGGGAAAAGTAAATAGAAAAAAATAAACGTTGGGATTTATTGAGAATTAATCTTTTAAACGAAAACGCTACCATTGAAATTAAAATTTTTCCAAAACGACATGAGTTTTGTGCCTATGATTAGGTTTTGTAATTATAACAGGTTTACACCCATTTTCATCAGAATTGTATTTATGTCTAATAAATAATTTTGTTACAGAAGTATTTTAAACGCTTTTAATCTCGGCGCGCTTTCAACACCTTGCTTTTGCATCAGTTTATTTCTTTGAAACTCGATCCCAAACGCAATTACGTTGCCATTAATTTTTGTTGATAATAGCAGGGAAAGTGGCGCGAATCGGATATGCCGAAGGTTTCTCGAACAAATCTAGGCGAATAATCTTATAAGAGGAATTATTGTATGGCGCAATGAAACCCATTTTGTGAATTAGATTTTTTCTATAATATACATACATATGCACAGTTTTGTTTCACACAGCTTTATAAATCATGTCAGGTAGGTGACGCCCCCATTGTCCATACACTGAACAAGCCGATTTCTGGTGTTTTTCATAACCGTTTCTAGCATGACAACGGGTATGTTGGCAATTTCGGCCCGAATATTGACCTTGAGATCTTCTAGCGTCCTTGGACGGTTGACATAAACGTCAAAAAATCTCACAAGAAAGGGCCAAATCGGGGGAGCGAGCTGGTCACTTCAAATCGCCCCTTATTGAGAGGAGGCGCTCCGGGAAGTGTTCCCTCAAAAAAGCCATCGATGCCTTGGAAGTTTGAACCGTTGCACCGTCTTGTTGAAACCAAACGTGCCCTAAATCAAATTCGTCAAGTCGATGGTAAAAAATTCTTCGAACCGGTCAGAATTCACTGTCATTGCTACCTCATTTTCTTCAAAAAACAAGGGATGATATTCCCAGCTGAGGAGACTGCGCACCATATTGTAACTTTAGGAGAATACAGAGGCCTTTGATACAACTCACGGGGGTTGTTCTCAGCCCAGTAATGCATGTTTTGTTTAATAACGTATCCATTCTAGTGGAAATGGGCCTCATCAACGTAAAAAACAATCTCATCCTCAGGAACGTTTTCGAGAAGTGCCTTATAGGAGTTCCTCTGAGAACTGAAGTCACGCTAACAGAATTCTTGAACAAACGCCAACTTGTATGGATGGTAATGAAGATCATCGTGAAGAATTCCCCTCACCGAATGATAGGAAAGTCTAAGGGTATACGCAGAACGCCGAGGAGATCGCAGTATTGAGGCTCTCACTGCATCAATGTTCTCTGTTGTTCTAATACGCCGACGGACTCCAGTTCTTGGTTTTGTCGCTCTCCCGGTTTACCTGAACGAAGTCGCTTATTTAACAATCGATTTCCGATCTAGAACAGGGCATACCGGGGCTTCATTGAACCAATTTCGTAAGGCGCTGTTCACGCTGTTCACTGTTCCAACGCAACTGACAGGGTGGGCAACAAAACTTTAGAAGTATGCCTGCCGAATAAGACCATTCTCCGCCTACAGATTGAATGTCACGCATTTAAAAAAAGGAAGTTATGATGCCGCCCCCTGTATAACTGAGGCAGAAAAAATTTAATAAAACTTCTTGTGAGCTTCTGTTCTTACTCTCATGGGCCCACGATTTTCTCCTTAATATATACTAGCCGCGAATACTAGACTTCTACTACTCTATAACAGTTGATGCCCAAAAATCCGTTTTCCGCCGCCTCGTATATAGAAATATAACCTAGGAGCATAGAAATATAACCTAGGAGCATAGAAATATAGCATAGGAATATAACGGATGAAGCTAGACCGCCGCACCCTTATTTAAAACCCCACCCCCAGGCGCCAACGCGAACAAAACAACCCTTCTGTCAGACGGTTACCGTCCAAAGACGAACGAAAGACTAACAGTCTACTCTCACGTTCCAAAATTTTTAACAATTTAAGCTGAGTTCAAATAAATTCGCTGCTTGAAACAACAAACAACAATATAAAACAAAGGGACGATTGTCTGTAAACACTTTTCAATGAATCTGACTCTGAATCTATAATTCGAATGAATTATAGGCAAATAAAAACAAAACGAAAAACGGGTGTCTACCACTTCCACCAATTCAACAAAAAACGACATTATGCAATACGCAACAATGTCGAGCCATTTTATACTTCATAGATTCGTTAATCCTATTATAAGCACAGAATACACAATTATTATATTATTATAATAATTACAATAATCATCGTAATATATATTAGTATGCAAAAATGTTTACTTTGTTTATATGACTTTGTTTATGAAACTCATTTACGTACGAGCCAAGTGTACACCAAAATGATTATAATTCAACAAAACTTTGTTTTCATAATGAAGCTCCTGCTTTAAAGCAGGACAGCTTGAAAAAATCGTTTTGGCAAATATGTTTTCGCAAACTTTTTTTTACATGTTGTTTTAATAACAGAATATCGGTCTGTAATTTTTTAATACATTTATACATGCCCTAAATATCATTTCTCTCATCATAAATAGTACAAGGTAAGGGTATCAGGACAATAACCCGCGACATAAACACCTCCCGGACATATCCCCCGGACATTCACCCCCTGGACATTTACCCCCAGTACCAGATACCCGCGAGGGTACCCCAGATGTTTTGCGAGGATTAAGCATATCCTTATTATCCATCCTAATCCGATAAGGCGGTAATGAATTCCGTTGTAGTTTAAAATGAACACATTAAAAGCCTATTACAGCCATTGGTAGCCTAATTCCGAGTAAAAATTAAACGATTGGTTATGTTTATGATAAGTGCAGTAGTTACTATTTAATGGCTCGTTTATTGATACAAATGACCCTCATGGTCCTTTACACCAGAGGTGTCCACTAACCGTGTTTCCCGAACTCCCGGGAGCAAACGCTTTATCAGTGGTACCGGTAATTTATGGCACCTGTAAAGCTATTACCGCCTGTCTTTTGGGGCATTTTCGTGATTTTTACGTCAGGAAATCCAGGGTTGATTTAATATGATTTTAGTTTCTTTGAGATTTTAGAATTTTTATTTTTAGAAAAATATTTTTACTTGTTTCTAAATAGTTAGAGACAAAATCGTGTACAAGTAGTTAAGTAATTGTTCCCAGTAACTAGTAAGTGTAAGGATGATTGAGAATTAACGTGTTATCCTTTATCCTTCAAGGAAAATGTACCCAATACGTCGTTATGATCAGGTAAAAATAGGGCAAGTAATTGAGTGATTACCATAAAATCTTGACGTCACTAGAAAAATCGAAAAATTGCCACCTTAAGGTTAATATTAGTCTGCGAGTGACTGTACTAGTGTGCTTTGTATGGGTAAAAGATTTCACAGAGTATTTGTTATATTCCAGTTCTGTCTGTCAATTTTGATTTGAAACGATTTTCATTTCCTCATTTTTTTTTAATAACCTGTGCGTAATGAAATCAGAAGCGGGGCAAGATTACAATAATAAATGGAGGGATTTATTTGGGGTTTTCAATATATATAACACCATTTTGTGCTTCATACGTGGGCAAAATTTTGTAATATTCAAAAAATATAACATTCAGCGGCATTAACAAAAACAGCATCAGAATTTTTATAGAGATTTTCCATTAGATAATGTGTCAAGATCCAGGTCTGGATGCGTCTGGATACCAGAAAGCCTGGAAAAGTGTGAAGGTAAAATGACAAATGGACCCAGTGGTTTTTTTTAATTTAACGAAATAAGTTTATTTTGAAACATAACGTTACGTATAATTTTCATTAATCATTCCCATATACAACAGGTTAGAATTACTAGTTAATATAGTCATCATTTTGGTATTTACAAAATCTGTAAATTAGTACCTATTTACAATTATACCAGTATTAGGTTATCGATTTTCATAGCTTCTCCTCGGTAAGAGTTCAACTCGCTTTCTGAGTCCAACACTTTTCGTGTTGTACCGCAACGGCATTCTCTTAAAGAATTCCACAATGCAACAGACACAAGATATAAAACCAATTGGCTATGGAAAACTAGTTAGCATGCCCGCACTGAAGAGAGTTTTAAAAATATTTCAGACTTTAAACCATTGTTTAAACTTTGTTTTTAAATGGCAGTTCAGAACGCTATCTTTTAATCCAAGTACAGTTAGATACTTTTCATCAAGCCGTATTGAAGATTGAGGGACAAATTGCAAAGGAAATTAATCGACCCGAAAATAATTTGACACTAATTATGAACCAAAATTTATTCCCTCTTCCCCACGCCACCCGCAATATATTTTGGAAATTGCAGAAAACTGGTTTTCTAAATGAGGGAAAGGTGTTTAACATAGAATTAGATGTGTTTGAACGCGCGAATTTAATCACGGTCCCCACGCAGGAGCAGATTCAAATTGTAATGGATTTGCTAACAGGGAAGGGATTTCTTAGTAACAGTCAAGATACAGGAATATTTGACGACCCGACTAGAAATTATTTCCTGTACCCGACCAGGACCCGGCCGGGATTGCTCGTCTAGCACCCGGCAAGGACTGTAACGCAGATGTGCCGTCGGGTCCTGATCAGGACGACCTGACGTGGACCCGACCGGGCATTCCTGGCGTGGACCCGGTCAGGTCATCCTGACCAGGACCCGATCGGGCGGACGTTATAGGGTGCTAGACGGGCATGCCCGCCCGGGTCCTGATCGGGAGGACCTGACCGGGTCCACGTCAGGTCGTCCTGATTAGGACCCGACGGGACATCTGCGTTACAGTCCTTACAGGGCGCTAGACGTGCAATCCCGGCCGGGTCCTGGTCAGGAAGACCTGACCGGGTCCACGTCAAGAAAACTTAATTTATATTATACAATATTTTATTGATATCACAATATAATAAATACACCAAAAATCGACATACAAAAGAGACGGTACAAACACAAACATATTAAAGAATAATAATACATGAATAAATAAAATAAATAAAATAAACAAATATAAACACATGAAATATAAACGATATATACAGGATAAAATAATAAAGTGATAATATACTAAAAAACACAGTACAAATACAAAGAATCGCAAAAAAAAGTTAAAATAAAACAAAAACCAATTTTTTTTACCCATTCTAATCTTTAGGATTTTTTAATGTAGAAGAGAAAGCCCTCACCTGTTTGCTTTTATCCAGTGGGGACCTCGAAATGTCAGAGTCTTCTGTAAATTGAGAAATAATTATTTTCTAACAAATATTCACGTTTTAGTAAATGAATTACCTCATCACAGTCGTAGAAAATACAATGCATCGGCACCATCCACCGTCGGCGAACTTCACATCACAAGACTTGAATAAAAACTGATCGGAATAGTAGGTTACGAACGAAGGGTCGCTTTTACCTGAAGCGTTAATCCGGAAGCAATAATCGTTATGCTAATCATAAATGCCGGTATTGTCGAATTAATAGCGCTGCGAAATTTTTTTGTCAACAACTGCGTAAGTGAAATATTAAAGATAGAAATAATTTTACAAATTCGTACTTCCTATGATGTTACGTCAACTGCTTTTTCGGCGCTACTTGGTCACTATCGCGGTAATCGTCATTCAAAGAATTTACTCCACTAACACTGAGATATGTAGTTATGCCAAATTCACTATTTTTTCGCTCTAATTCAATTTGACTCTCGAGGAACAATCTAACTCGTTGGTGAGTAAGTTCACGAATTCGCCTTGCACGGTTATCACACATTTTTCCCTTTGTCTTCTCGAGCATATTGGATAATGATCTAAATAATTAATAAAATTAATTTATATTATTTTATTCCGGCGTTAATACTTCGGAGATTTATTTAATTGATGATTTTCGAAATTAAGAAAATTCGAAAAATCAGAAAATTATAAATATATTTTGTTACTTAGATTTTTACACAATGTAACAGAGTTTTAATTACCTTTAATCACATTTAATTACACTCAGTGTTTAATTTTGTCACATTCATAATACGTATATTATGAATAATGGGTGTAATGATAGATTGCGCGGGCATTCCTGGCCAGTGCCTGATCGGGTCCTGACCAGGTAATCCTAGGCGGGCATGTCTCTACAGTGCCTAGTCGGGTCCTGATCAGGATATGGTCAGGTAATGCTAGCCGGGCTTGCCTTGCCAGTGCCTGGTCTGGTCCTGATGAGGATTTGGCCAGGTAATCATAGGCGGGCATGCCTCGCCAGTGCCTGATCGGGTCCTGGCCAGGTAATCCTAGGCGGGCATGCCTCGCTATTGCCTGGTCGGGTCCTGATCAGGATCTGGCCAGGTAATGCTAGACGGGCATGCCTCGCCAGTGTCAGTCCTACCCTGGCATGCCTCGCCAGTGCCTGGTCGGGTCCTGATCAGGATTTGGCCAGGTAATCCTAGGCGGGCATGCCGCGCCAGTGCCTAGTCGGGCCCTGATCAGGATCTGGGCAGGTAATCCTAGGCGGGCATGCCTCGCCATTACCTGATCGGGTCCTGAGCAGGATCTGGCCAGGTAATGCTAGGCGAGCATGCCCGGCCACTTCCTGATCGGGACCCGATACGTTTTCGGGTTTGCCTAGCCAAATTTCTAGTCGGGGAGTTTTTATTGATTTCTCATTAAGTCGCAGCTTCGAAAATGACAGGATGGAATGCTAAGAATATTATTAATGAAAAGTTAGCTAATTAGTAGCCGTTTTGATAACAAAGGTGTAACTTGGTTTTATCCAATGATTTAAGGAAATAAATGGTCATATAATGTATACATTGAATAAGTGTAGCAACCATCGAGAAACGAATTTTTCTATATGTAACATAAACCGTTTAAATCAAAGCATTCTTGGGAAGTATTTTACAACTTAAGAACTTTTTGTAGCACCTTATGTATCCATTTATAAGAAGCTATTACGCACAATTGTTTCATAGTAAACGAAAACTCTTTTTACTCATATCCATCCTCTTTTATTGGTTTCATTGGAAAATTATTACTTCCAGACTTTCGTGGCAACTTAATTCTAATTACAAAATTATTAAACTTTATGCAGAATTTCTCTGCACCAAATTGCAAATAAGGACTAATCAAACGGCCTTTTATCAAAAGAAAAAATAAAAATTTTATCATTTCATCCAGGTCATTTCACAAAAATAAACACAAAAATTGAATAAAATAATGTAAAAGGTTCTTTATCAATGACACAGGAGACTTTCATTTTAAACTAAATTTTTCAAAATATTTTCAAATAGTAGCTGAAAGTATATAGAATCGTGCAATCTCTTTCATCCTCTTGACATAATTTATTATTTGCCCTTATATAGACCACGATTAGTTGAAAATAGACTCAAGTGGTCAGAAATTTGTCCTAGATACTTTCTCTAAATAAAAGCTAGTTTGACAAGCCATTAATTTTGATCTGATGCAGTGACTGCTAGAAAATAGACTTCCAGAAAGGCGAAAAGTTATCAAGTCCCCGCACTATAAAACATGTAAGGGTAATAATTCCGTTCAACATACATATCTAATAAATTACATTGCGACAATGCTATCTAAAATTCTCTTTGTTAGCGAGATTATCCAGGCAAATGCTTGAATAATTCACTTCGAATTCATTTTAGTGTAACACGATCGTCACTTGTTCAAAATTAATCAAAATTTGATATTCCGTAGGGATAATAGTGATAAAAAAGTTATATTGCATGATATACTTCCTTTCTTCTCTCGTAAGCCTGAATTTTTTCACTCGAAATAACTGTTTTCAAGGGTTATTTTGTGTGAGTTTACATTACCTTGAGTTGTTTTTTACTAGACATTCCTACGTAATCTGAAGAAAGGGTCGTTAACGAAATATATTTGAATGTATTGAATTCGGAATTGTGTTACGCAGGAAATGGTGGTAAAACTATTTTCCCAAAAATAAATTACGACGCACCACTCTACCTTTCGAAAGCAATTGAAACTCATAAATTTTACAAAGAACCGAATTCTTCTTAATAAAATAGTTAATGTATTATGGTGTTAACGAAATGGTAGGATTGACACATATACGCTGGTTATTATTACGTCACAGCGCGCAATTGTATTATCCTTGCGGGACACTGTTATTAACCTACTAAAATTATCAAATTCAAACAAGGTTTTAGAATCGTGTTTGGTTTAAATCAACAGCATAAATAAAAACAGCATGAATAAAGATGATATAATTTTAGAAACATTTTTTAAACGCGAATTTAAAAAAATTATATTATTTTATAAAGGGCATTATGATCAGAAGACTTTACAATAAAATAAATTTGTTCCAGTAGTCCTAGAAATCTCAAAATGTTGTACCTACGTACTTTGTAAAATCTGAATAATATATTTCACCATTTTCACGTGTACGAGTAACATAATGAGAAATTTCGTTATACGAATGAGTTAAAATTTTTGGCGCATAACTTCCTAAAAGTTTGAAGCAATAACTTAACTTATTAATTTGTAACGAAGCAACGGATGTATATTTCGGTGTCCGCAAGTGCAATTTACTATTTTTAAGTTCCTTGTGACATGCGCGATTTTTTTTATATGTCCAACGACATTACTCTACGTATATACAAAATAAAACATAAGTACACAATAAATATTTTTTTTTCAGTTTCTATTGACTCACCGGTATTTATCACAATATCCATATCAGCACGTAGGGGGATCACAGTTTCCACATAAAAACGAAAACGTCGGTGGCGTCGAATCCGAGAGAGCTTTTGGATTGTAGAACTTTGGCCGCGGTTTTAACGCACTGTGTTACGCGCAAAATTTCCACCCTTACTGACTCCAACTCCGAGGAGTTCGGGTTTTCCTGGAAGAGAACTCTCGACGCGATGATTCGTCGCCGGCCCCACAGATGGCAATCGGGCGGATGTTCGGAAAAAACGACGGGGTGAAAAATGACAACAAATGCGTATTTTTTCGTTTAACGCGCAATAAGCAAAATTGCATCCTACAGTTAATTTTTACTCGTTTCGGTGGTGTGTTTATTAATGGTTTTGTAGATGTAATTGCTACTCTGCAAATATCATCTTAAAATCCCTATGCTAAGTTGTTAATTTAATTTATTATTATCAATATCTTGAAATAAATGTAATTCCACCACTTGAACAGGAGGTAAAGGTATGGGGTATTCAGTAATATACAACGCGAGTCTCTAACTTGGAATAAATTCAGTAAGACAAAGATAATTTTCTTGCTGGAAATATGCTCGGACAGGTCGATTAGTGTTTTGAATTGCGCTCTTTTTAATGTAAGAAAATGTTATACAGCGTGTACCAAATTTGAGCTATGACGACATCGACTATTTTTTTAAATAGCAATACTAATTTTTTTATGAATATTCTTAAAAGGTATATCAGGTTACACATGCGTACCAAATATCGAATTATTATATCTTGTCGTTTAAAAGATATTTAACAAACATCAACTAATTCGAAAAATGAACGATTCTAATTCAACTCAATGAATTTTTGTCAAACTGGGTTGATGTTGATAATGTCAAACAGAAAAGTTAAATGAATACAAGTAAGGAGAGTAGCATCGTATCGAACGAGGGTATTTATTAGTTTGTCGTTTCGTAAGAAATAACGTTTGTTGAAATTTCGAACAAAATGCCATACTTAACTGAACCCATAAGATAATTTTAATGATGATTGGCTACAAAGATAGGACAGGAACACAAAATGAAATTATTTATTAATTCAGAGAGAAGTATCCAGATTTACCAGCCATATCGTAGAGTACCATAAGTATAAGTGAATAACAGTTTCGGGAAAATGGGCATTTAAGAGAAACAAATAATCATCATCAGAGTGCCTTCAGTGAAAATGTCAAAGTGAATGTACTCCTCTCTGTTCAAGAAAATGCTCATGTTCTCACTAGGCAGATAACTAGGGAACTCAAAATTAGGCAGCCATCAGTGACGAGAATTCTTCAAATCCAAAAATTTCATCCAATGGTTTCAGTTTTCTTTACCTGGTGAACGGTACCATCTCAGTTTGCTGGGGTTTACAGATAGATAGACACCATTCTTCAATTAAACAAAGTGCACTTTGCATTTTGTTGCAGAGTATGCCTTCGTATTTACTATTAATCAGGATTGTACTACTATCACTACTGAAAATGCTTAATGCGCATGCGTTCCTGTCAAAATAAGGTAAACGATAATAGTGTCCGACGTTATGTGAAATGCAAAAACTCTATTAAGTACCATTACACCTTGTATCACACATCAGTATACTTCAACGTTTCGTACCGTCAATATTGACAACTACAGTGTAATCCTTTAAACACGAAATGTAACATCCGATTTTTTTTTCCCAAAAACTATTGATGTGATAATTTTCATTTTTGCTTTCCGACAAACTGCGCCCAACCCGACTTTCGCTCTAAATCAGCAATCACAAATTTAATGTGATTAGTTATCACAAATTTTCTTAACTGCCATCGATGGATTCCTTCCCAGATATTTTCCTACAGAAAGACAGGTACGACCAGACCAGCAAATCGTGCACGAGCGGCAAAACAGACGCGGGGATCTTCCTCTCCCACAGGAACGTCATCCGGCTGAGTTACGAGGACCTCGAAACGTTGAAGTGGCTGAGGAACACGTGCGACGCGAAAAAGATGAGAATGATGTTCGGAGAGGTCGACCTGGAGCGACTTCTGTAAGTGTTTGGCAGATACATGATCGGTCTCACGTTTCGGCCTGACAGAACTTCTCGTGCTCTTATTACAGGTTATTTATTGGTGTCCCTAGAAAAGCCTCGAAAAATGTTAAAAATGCATCTCTGAACTTTCGCCGTACAGATATCACTTCACTTATATAGCGCCATTTAAGTAACTGGTGGGTATTCTGGAACGCTCTGAGTCGTCCGCCCGATGGATATTTCGTAAAGTGCCTTAAAGTTTATTGGCAAATAAGTCATAAACTAATTTGCTCCGCCCGCTTTTCTTCCTTGTCATTAACGGATTATTTACAGCATTATATGGCTTCTGAAACGTTGCCAATTCAATCAAAAAGTAGCTATTGCAACATGAACAGAAAACACGAATTTTTGCTTTCTTGAATGTGTTAAGTTTATAATTTTAAAGCCCAACAACTCGATAAAGAAAGCCCTCTAGACATTTTGGAAACACTGGTATTATTTCAACTCCAACCACTCTTTCTCCATGGTTTTTACTAGGTGTTCCTTGGACATCCTGTATATCCATGTCATCATCGTGTTATCTAACATCATCTTATCGACATTATATCATCATCACATCATAACTATCAAATCGTACGATAATATCATGTCATTATCTTTCCACTATCTTTTATTTATTCTTATTTATAAGTATTTTTATGATGTGCATATGATGACGTATGCATGATGTGTAATAGGTATTATTGGAGATTGTTTGCCATCATTGTGATTTTGTAATCTCTAATATTGTTTATTTTTATTTATTGCTATATTTGATTTCGTTGTATTTTATTTTCATTCATTGTTATACACAACGTCCCGTAAGTAGTGGTCGATAATTAAGGTGCATTTATGGAAAGGGAAAATATCATGAAATGTTCATGTCAATATTGGTACAAATATTGTTCCCTAAGTAATTACAACCCTTGAAGTGGAAACTAAAATTTCTTTCTAGGATTTCTCCAACAAAAAATTTGGTATATGGAGATTTTTGGTGACATCGTTATGCGATGTTAAAAATAGGACCTGTATACAATAGCGTGATGCGTAGCGTGAGAAGTAATGTATGATATATTTGTTCTGTTAAGGAACATTTTAGATTTTGTTACACAGAAAGACTGAAAACATTTTTATTTAAAAAAAATATCTTTGTTTAAAATCATAAGGGCGCCACCTTGAATTTTTGAAAAATTCTCGGCGTTATTATTAACGCAAAATAGTTAAAATTAAACAGATTTATCTAAATAAATAACGTTTTATCTTCCAGAATAAAATCTTGGTTGACCATCGGCCTTCAAAATGCCAACAAAGAAGTGATAGCTGTGATGTGCCTGAGTAACTATCCCAACATTCCTGCCGTACCCCCCTGGGATTGGGATAACTGGATAAAGAACATGTACGATCTTCACACATTGAACTGTTTAACTACGGTCTGGATACATCTTCTGATGTGGCACCCGTCTTACTTTTATTTCTTTATGAAACCGATGGTGCACTACCTCTTCAGTGTCCGGAATGCCATCGAGAATATCGTCCTGATATTCCCGCCGAACGCAATCAACATTGATTTCCTCGGAACTTTGGGGGTTAAGATTAAACCTCATGATGGTATGTGCCATCAATAACACATGTTATTCTCAAATTCACAAGCAAAATGTTCTAATGAGTCTTCAATTTCCAGATCAATGGAAGCATTTAACAAAAACTCAAACGTTGTACCTGATATCTAAGAAGGACTTCTCTTTGAACTATGCGATTAGAAAATTCGTCGAAGAAGATAACGACAATCTGCTTCCTATTATCGAAAAGCAGTGTCCGGAACTATCCAAAATTTATGGAAACTATTACATCGTCGAGATGATCCAGCACTGTGAAAATCGGGAAATTTTGGTTGCGGAATTGAACGATGAAATCGTAGGCGTCCTTTGTTTGAACAAAATGGTCAATTACGAGGTAATATTTATACCCAAAGTGATTTCGACTTGTGAAATTTATTAAATCGAAGCTTCTTATAGAAGGTTTTGCGTCACTGGGCTAGTGAACAGAGAAAAGTTACTTAACGGAAAAGCGTTACTTGGTTTTGAGGGTTAAGACTAAAGGTGGGTCACGCTTTGGCCTTCCTTTTTTGGTTTGATTGAGATGAAATCTATACAAAACCATCTTAACAAACCGTCTTTAAGAGTAACCAAGCCGTTGAATAGAATATTTTAATACTTCTTTTCCACAATTTCCTATAACGTTTCTTGTACCTAAGGTAGTTTCAGTACTTTTCTCCTCGTCAATCTTGATCTTCCCAATTCCCTCTTATTGAGTATGTGGCAGTATCTTATCATTTTTAATCACCTCCCTCTTCTTCCATCTTAGTAACGTACCTATACTATATTAACCCAGGCACTTTGAGCCAATTTTCTTCGAAAAAGTTATATACAAGGTGTTTCAGTAAAATAGTTTACATCTAGATTTAGTCTCAGTTAGAGATTGTGAGTGTGAAATTATCCAAGCAAATTTTAGTTGTTTTATAATTGTCTCCAGAAGCGATTTGAGGTTACTTTTATCATTAGAGACAACTATAATAATTGTACATTTCCTTACTCCTGACAATTCGGAAGTTACCTACCAGTAGAATTGTTTGGATAAATGGTATCCGTACAAGAATTATTTTAGGGAAAATAATGCATTATTTTCCGGCGTTGTACGTTGTTGTTTTGCAGATATTAAATCGAGAATTCGACTTGGTCCCCTTCAACGGTTTCAGAAAACCACATGAAGGCGATTCCATAATTATCCAAGACGCTGACATTTTCGAACAATTTGACGAGTGAGTCCCTCTCGTATTAGTTTCAAACGTCACCTTCCCATTTCGTATTCCAGCTTAGAAATGGAAAAAGGCGACTTGGCGTATGTCAAGAAGGATAACGAGGACTACCTGATCGACGTTTCCCGCAGCGACTCGTCGTACTCCCTGGTATTCACCAGTAGTTCAATTTTCTTCTTTCAAGGGGAAGATTACGAAGACGACGACGCTGTTGATTCTGATACACAAATAGACGAAGAAATTGACGAGATGCAATACGAAACCTTAAGGCTTATAGGTAGCACAAATAGAGCCGATCGTAGGAGAACGAACACCCAAGGTGAGATATTTTAGTAAGAAATAATCCCTAATTTAATCTAATTCTTAGAGGCCCTTAATTTTTACAGGTTGGTTGAGAACCAATGCGTTTTAAACCAAAGTTATACATTTTGAATAAAGCACCAACCAAATGCTTTCAAAAATCCCTTATTTCTCAAAAGCAACATTTCATTCAATTATTATTATAAAGAAAAGCTAAATCATCCGTTTAAGAAACTTTTATTCGAGGAGTTCACCACTTCGAATCTTCTTGCTCTCTGATCAATACGCGTCCCTAACTTAAAGTTTCTAACAATTCGTGCACCACTGAATAAATCTTCCCAATTTTCACCCCCTCAATAAGTAAAATTCTAGGTTTTTCTTGCCTTGCGACATTCTAACGTTTATGTTATAACCATATTTAAAGATTCTAGCTAACGTACCTTTGAATAAAACCGGCAAAAATAAATTTTTCCACGATTTTTCACCAGCTCGGAAAGGGAAATTTATGGATTTAGAATTATCCTAGGCCTATTCGGGTCCGAAATTGTGAACGTGCAACATTTCAAGTTTCCAGATAGTCAAGAACCAATGCGCCCACAAGAACTTCCTCTGTATATTAGATTTGAGTCCAGCTTAGGCACCTACTATAACCTAACTAACATACTTAGGCAAATCATGTCACATTAAAACGCCAGTGAAACCTGGAATTGCATGTGCAAAGCACAAACACTTGACGGCTTAATAATGACTGAACTAGTATAACTAAAAAAGTTGATACTTATCTTAACACCATCGCCACAAGACTTGCTTTATAACAGCAGTATTTACTGTTTATTCACGTCAAACTAAGACATGTGTCATCAGTCGTAAGCTCCAACGTTCCATTGTTCCAGAAAACATATTTCTGGAAAAACACTCTTATGGTTATCTAGTTCCTGTAAACTACTATTTTTCTGTTTTTCAGACATAATTATGACTACATCGAAGACCATCCTCCCTACTTTCATGGGCGAACCGAACGCTTTCTCGTTGGAAATCGTAGCTGTGACCCACGATGCTTGTCTTCCTCTACTTTTAAACGCGGCATTCAAAGCGTTTTCGGATAGAGACTATTGTGTGATGAGCATACCCACTACGTCTCACTTGAATTATTTCACGTCATACTTTTCAAGAGTTACCCCTAGGATGGACGCCACGTTCTCACATGAGTTATACTTCATGCACAAGACCTCCATGTTGGGTTCCATAGATGTCCAAGTACGTACACCGAAGCCTTATCAGATTTTCTTTGATTAATACATCGCAGATTAATGCCCCATTTCAATCTGGAAACCAGCTTAAAGCGAAATTCATTTATTTCCACCTTCTATAGCTGGCAACGAAAGAACACGCAGAAAACGTAAAAGTGTTATTATCAACTATACCTTCGTCCAATACAGTTTGGCAACAATTTGATAACTATATAAAGGATGATCACAGTATTTACACCGCCATGGTTATTCTATACGAAAATAATGTGGTTGGGGTTTCGAGTATGTACTTTTAACTAACTTTTCGGGAGAATTGCTTCTACTTTAATTACTTTTCATACAATATATATTTGTAGCCGTTTCTGAAGAACTGCACGTACAATACCTGCACACCCATTACGACATAATTCCGCTGAAGCCTCTTTTACAACTGCTAAGTTCACATGGAATTATCGAATCCTTAGTGATATCTCCGATATTCGAGGTGTACTCGCAAATGTTGTTAAGGGAAATACACCGGCTGAGTCAATTCGAAGTTTTGTACTATAAAGTAAGGCCGTACAGCTGGACTCTTGAAAGGGACAGGCCGTTAAATAACCTACTACCGCACTTTATTCAACTGTTTCCATTTACGCTACCAGATAATACCGTAAAACTGGTCAAAACTGAAAGTAATAGTACTTTTCTTCATATAAGAACGAATTTAGAAGCGTCAACATTTCAGAAGGTGTAGATTTACAGCACATCGATACCAAAGAACAAGAGAAAGATGTGTTTGCGTTATACGTTTCATCTCTGGCAACGTGTCTCCGCAGAAAAATTAATATTGCCAACAGAATAGTCGTCGATGGTTGCAATTATACAACAATTGGATTCCTATTGGAACTGATGCACTCAAAAAACTTGTTGAATTCCGTAAGACCTCGTATAATTTAACTTAGAAACCAAACCAGTTGGATGTTTCGATTTTACTTTCCTGTGCACTTATGCCTATTCCTTCCAGATTCATTTCACCAACATAACGCTTATATGCAGCGAATGGCTGATGCACTCCAAAGTATCCCATTTGATCCAAGAGGCTTTTTTGGTAAAGAAAAGCTTCATCGACTCCAAGTATTTGGACATGGTCAATCTTAAAGCTAACGTGAATATAGCAAGAGGGAAAATAACAGCACTGAATCGAAGGAAAAAATTCGTCACTATAGACGAGAGTAGCTTTCTGTCATATGATCTCCTAATTTTGACCCAAGAAGAGAAATTTTCAGTGCCGGATAAGATGACTCTATACAATTCAGAACGTCCGCATAATGTATTTTTGATCAATAACGCGTATGACGCAAATTCATCGATAAAAGAACTTAAGAAGATTATCAACAAACATGGTTACACTACCGGTAAGTAAAACAATTAACAATGGGGTTTTATTGATGGGAGATTTTAACGTTCCGTTTAACGTTTAATGCAATGATGGTCAAACACAAACCGTTAATAGTTTTCTTAATGGATCTGGTTTGTAACAGTACAACTAAACTAACAACAGTAACAGACTTGGATTTAGTGATCGAAAATACAGCGCAAATTCTTAAAATATCTCTGTTTTACATCACATAGTATCCATTCAGAAAGGGGTATCTCCTACAGTTACCATAATCAAAAATTGAGAAGATGGTTATATTGCGATGGGTTTCTTTACAAGCTAATCCATAATAACTGAATGTTCGGATCTTCTGGAGAAGCTCAATTTCGCAATTACATGACAATATCGAATACATAGCCAACACCTGGGCTCCATATATGTTTCAGGAATAATACCCATATGTATCTTTTATCTATAAGCTTTTGCATAATGCTCCGTAAAGAACTTATACCCTTGAGCAATATAGCATAAATTATGAGAAACACACCATCATACCATAAGTTATATAAATAACTGTTACAAAGAGTTTTTAGGCCTTGAACAATTGTAATCTGCACTTTTTAAGTATATTCTGTGTAACTGGATATGTACCTGTTGGGAATATAGATTACTATTATTACAGCTGTCCAACGTTTGTCTTAATTTCCCTTATCTCCTTTTCCCATTTACCCTGCCGCCTCAATGATTAATCTCACAAGTCTGTGTGAATGTTTAAATGTCGATACCTGCTTTTGTTTTCGTTCCCTAATCCTCACTGAAGTCGGAAAAGTACTTAATTATATTATATATAATAATAATTAATTATTATACATTAATTATTTTGAAATGAAATCATTTTTGAAACATTTTCTTGTTTACAATGTATCTGTGCTGTTTCAACGAATTGCATTTTCAGCTAAAATAGTAGTTTACGGCCAGTATATTGAAGCATACTGTACTATACATGGACTTCTGGCCTATGGAGTACCAGGTGAACAATTAGCATTTGTCGAGCCGTTCCCACCATCTAAGCAAAGCAAAGTAGGAATGCAGAACGTATCGTTCTTTAACGATCCCACCATCGACGAGGCTGTTTTAGAACATATACAGGTAAAATAAAGTTCTCCAATATGAAATAATCTGTTGCAATTGGGATATATTTAGTTAGAAGGTATTGAATACTATTCATCGTATGAGTTGTACGACTGGACCTATGACGAAGAGAAACAGGAAATAATTAATGTCATATTCGAGTCGCAGTATCGTATGCTGAAAATCGACTGCTTGGCTCTGTTCCTTTTTACTGAGAAGGAAATCCCCAATAGACTTGTGAACATCTTGAAAAGTGTTGGACTGGTTTACGACGGTAGATATTTTAAGCAATATTAATACGTACTGAGTCATTTTTACTGCAGGACGATTGGTAATTAACGCAGCTTTCCAAACAAACGACCCAAACATTTACGCAGCTGGAAGCCTGACCAAATACTCAAGAAAGTATTGCTCCCTATTTTCGTCTCATAAATATTACAACAAGCAAGAAGTCGGTAACAGTCTAGGGTATCAAATCAGATGTCAGCTACTACCTACCTTTGTAAATTCTTCTCATCGAAAGAAACTATCCATTTAATTGTAATTTTTTAGATAAAAGAGACGAAGAGCACAGATGGGTGGAACTTCCACATAGAACGTGGTGAAAATTTGGTGCCTCATTTCGAAAACCCGATCATGAAATACTGCCTTTTACCAGGCGGATTGTACTATTACACGGTTACACAACCCGGTGTACAAATACCTCTTGAAGTCGCACTGAGCATGGAAAGTTATGTAAGTACAAAGTTTCACCTTAAAATCTTTAAATCTACGCAATATTTTTCATACTTTCAGGGACACCTTCTGATAACAGGATCACCGAAAAACTTGGACCAATTAGGCTACTTTCAATTACATGTCTCCTCCTATGGTAGAGTACAGACAATCACATGCCTAACAAAATTTGTAAGTGAAAACACAGTTGGGTTTAAAATTATAACCCATTAAATTACAGCCTATTAATATATACACTCTCTACTGCATTTGGGGGCAACATGAACGAATGCTTAATTCTGTAATTATACGATTCGAAGCAGGACAAATTCCAGACCTTTTCTCATTTTTTGATGAGCCTTGGATGGAGGCAATTTGCCACGACAATTTTAAAAAAATATTGGCAGAATTGAACGACCTCATGAGTTCACTAGAAGTATGCACTTGTTCAAAAAGGTTTTCAATACTTGATACATTTGTAATTTTAGGCTCTGAATGGAAGTTGTATCGCCAGTGATGTTATTGAACTATACAAACAGAATAAATGGCATGCGGTAAGTGTGACACACAAACGTTACTTTATATATTCAAATTTGGTTGTTTAGTTGCCCCCAGAGGAAGATGATAAGCTTGAGAAACAATTCTTGGAGTCTGAGTATACCAAAATCATCCAAAAGAAAATTCTAGATTTCATAGGAGACAACCTTACTAAGTTGCAAGCCTATGCCCATCCGAAAATTATTAAGTTTCTTCTGATGAACTACGAAGACAGTCCTATGTTTAAGGAATAAATTTAGCAGTATAAAGTAAAACTAAATTTGGTTTTATTAGTCTGAAGACTAGTTACATAAGCAACATTTCAAATCAGTAACGGATTTTTAATGAAACATACAACTAAAATGTTTACAAAGAAAATTATCGTTTTATCTAACCTTGCTTTTTGTGTGTCCTAACATAAAAATATCTTTATAATTTTCATAGCGGAGTTTCCAGACTCTCTCACACTAAGTACTTTAGTTCATTTGCGTAAATATGCCAGAGTTTTGAAAACATTTTATTGTAAAGTTTAGAAGAAACCGAAATTACAATACAAAGGTGTGAGCATAATAAAATTCTTGTAACTTTTAAGTTGTTTTAAAGCTTCGAATTTGGAAGAACTTTAAAGATTATATAATAATTTATAGGGGGAAGTTTATAACACATGTTTTTTTAAAAGCTCGGAAAACACCTGGGATTACCTTAATAATAAATCTAATGCCATCCTTTGGATTAATAGATTATTTTAAGAAGTACTGATGCAACTTTATTCCCATTTTCCAGTTTCACTGGTAACAGGAGTTAAATAGTTTTTGTTAATTACACCCCTACATTGGGTCGCGCCTAGTAGAATAAATAAACTTTTCATCCTTTTACTTTACGCAAGAGATGTGGCAGAAAAATATATCACATCAAGTAAATAAAAATGAAGATTTCACTAAGAAATTGTACTAATCAATCAAATCGATTATCGTGATTACCTGCTAAGGTTCGTTAAGTATATATGTTTTAATTCGGTCTTAGGCGAGTTCTCGAACAAAGCGGCCCTATTCTGACCTTCTCCTTTTTTCACCCAGTGACCATATACGCGGAAGGCACAGCCATCGACAATCTGAAAATAACATTTTATCAACGGAACTTAACGTTTTGATCAATAGTCATACTTTTCTCAAGAGTTTCACTCTGTAAGGATCAGTCCTCGCGGTGGCTAAGCTGAGCGGTTCAGGTGTGAAGCGAAGCCGTTGTATCTTTATCATCGCTCGTACGACGAGTATCGCCCACTTGAACTTTCTCTTAGGATTAAATTGGGTTTGCTGTAATTTCTGTAACACAGACACAATCACTGTAACTTGGAATTGAAAAAAAAAGACAATAAATTAGGCCTATTTTTGAATCCACTTATATATCACTTTAACAGGAAACTTAGTCTATTTAATTTTTTTTTATTTCATTTATGTATTAGCCTATTTACATAGTAGTCCAGTGTTCTTTTTTATGTAAAATCTTCACATTCAAATATTTTAATCTCTACACTGTTAAGGGATTGTTCCTAAACCACATGACTGTATTGGAGGCAAATCGTGGCTTTCGCTTGAACCCTCCTTCCCCCTTTTAAAAAACTTAAACATAGTCAGTCATGACTTAAGCAAATTCATAAATGTCTTCCTCAAGTGGCTTAACATCCCCCTCCCCCTCCCAATGATCCTCAACGTTTATTAACGATCCCTATGTAGATTTTTTAATGTAACAAATGTACTTGCAACATACATCCGTCCAAATTTGCCACTACTAATACAACACTATTTGGTAGTATTCAATCTCTGAATATTATCTGTTTTGACAAAAACCGTACTAATTCAATATTAGGGAATTTGGTTAGTAGTGAGACGAACACATGATTTTGTGAGTAGTTAGTACACATATGGTTTTACCAGTGCCAGTTCAGAAATACGGCTAAATCGTCTGCTGTTCTTTCTCAATGATTGTTTAAGAGGTGCAATATCTTGATCCCACAGTTGCTGAAATATGATTAAATACAATGGAATGGTAATGGTTAGGCTAGTGGCTAGTGGAGTTCCGAAGATATGAAAAATTTTAAAGCACATTTCACTCAGCAAGTTAACTTTAACAAATCTACAAGTTTAATAAAAAGCTTAACATTCGTGAATCTATACAATATGGTCTTAGTCATAAACGCATATTGACGTTAAAATGGGTTTTAGCTTAAAACGCGTTTAGAATGTATTTCACAGTTTCTACAGTGTTTTGTTTCACGTATTCTTAATATGGAGGTAACTATAGTTACCTTATTGAAACACATTCTAAACGCATTTTAAGCTAAAACCCATTTTAACGTTAATATGCGTTTCTGAAT
Organism: Cryptocephalus primarius; assembly: GCA_963576515.1. Taxonomy (NCBI): domain Eukaryota; kingdom Metazoa; phylum Arthropoda; class Insecta; order Coleoptera; family Chrysomelidae; genus Cryptocephalus; species Cryptocephalus primarius. The sequence continues at coordinate 1,555,055 of OY754944.1, read as the reverse complement.
ATGACCGGTACTATCTACTGTAACAAACATACTTACAACGGTTTGGAAGAATGGATGCATTAGTGCATCATCTATTGAGATTCTCTTTTTGGGGTCTACAACTAATAATTTCCTAATCAAATCCTTAGGAGGTTCTGAAAGTTAGTATCGAAAAGTAATGAAACTCCAAAAAAGTTCACAATATGATTACCTGATATGTCAGCCCATTCCGGGGAAGAAAATGAAAATTTTCCTTCCATGATATTTCTTAACATCACCATTTGTTTCCGATGCCAAAAGGGAGGACAACCAACCAACCTGAGAAAAAATGATATTAAGATATTTGTTGTGTTGTAGTATTGTGATATTGTATAACACAAGTATTGTGATATTGTTTAAAATAAAAACTGAGATTATAAGACTTCTACTAGTAACATTTCAGACATTTTCGTTTAATAAACGTTTATTCTACTACTTTCTACTTACAAAGTGTACATGATAACTCCACAGGCCCATCTATAAAGAAAATATATAAATTTCTGTGCACATGTTTCAAAAATTTGAACTCACATGTCTACTTCGAATGAATATCCTGGAGCATCTTCCAACATATTACACTTCAACGTTTCAGGGGCCAAATAGCCGGGAGTCCCACACAAATCTTAAATCAAACAATAACCACAATATGTACCATGTGTTTTCAAAAGCAAATAAAACTGAAAACGTAGGAATGGGAAAATGTTAGAGACAAATTAGAATAATGCCATGAATTTAAGCCTTCAAAATATAAAATTCGAACGAACTATGCGATACGAGGAAAGTGCAAGCATGTGTTTCTCTTGCATCTGGTGTTAGTGTGCATACTATTTCTTGGATCTCTGATGAAATGAAAACGACTACAACTAGAGAGTGTTTGTCATATTTTAGTCCTGGAAAAAAGACCCAAGTCATCCCCAAAAACACAATTAAATACGTTTGACAGATGCATTCTTAGACATATTACAAATAATTATCTATTAAATAATAAAATGATCCCTACCATTCCCCTTATTCATAATAAAATGGAATAGGATATCAGTTATACAAATTCATTTAAATTTGTATGACCTGTGAGGAGAATTATGCACCAAGTCGGGTTAAAATGGAGAAATATGGTAACAATAGCAAAGTAGTGATTTGTTCAAACGCTTCAATATTTCTTTTGTTAACCCCTCCTCCCTCCTCCCAAAAACAAAACCTTAAAATGGCCATATACCTATATTCTACTTGGCTGATCTTTTTTGTTATTGTTGGTAGAGTTTGTTCATTAGTTGAACAAAAAGAAAAATAATAATCACAATCAATCGAACTTATAAAGAAAATCAATGAAACCTAAAATCGGCAGAGATAATGTTGGACCGACAGTTACAAGGTTTGATTAAATTAAACACACTTAAATGTACCTACCATGAAGCAACTCATCTCCTGTCAGGATTTTGGCAAACCCAAAATCTGTAATTTTAACGTTCAAACTATCGTCTAGTAGAATATTCTCAGGTTTTAAGTCCCTGTGCACGACCCCCCTGGAATGCACATGGTGTACGCCTTCCAAGACTTGTCTCATAATATACCTAGTCTTCTTTTCTGATAAAGTAACCACAGAAGTGAGGTAATCGAATAGTTCCCCATTTTTACATAATTCGAATACGAGAAAAATGAAGGTTGTTGATTCGAATACATCTTGTAGCTCAACTGTAATAGTAACCAAGTGAAATTAATTGTAGGTGACCGTATACTGGACTTACTTATATAAGGATGACCAGCTACATGCCTCAAGATATGTACTTCTTGTTTGGTAGCATCAAGGTTCGATTCACCCTCTGTGCTGCTCAAATCTATTATTTTAGCAGCATACTCTTTGCCTGTTTCTTTCTCTATACACCTTCTTACTGTAGAAGATATACCTCTGTAGAATGAATGGGATTGATAAAAAGTTAATAAGAGATCAACGATAACACAATGACTTCAATAAAACACACGTCATGAAGTTGTTAACTTAATGAACACTAATTATAACATGTACTTTTAACCTATCATGCCTTCGTTAAAAATTTCATAAGATTAAAGGAATGTCTCACCTCCCCAAAATCTCTTTGGGTTCATATTTGGCATAAAACTCCTTGGCAGCGTCCTTATCTGGCAGCTTGTCGTATTCTTCCTCTTTTGCCATTACAAGGCTTCGACTTATCGTAAAAATTGTAACAAGTATTCAACAACTACTCTAAAAATAACTAAACTACCATGACTACCCTCCAACGTCTCCACTTTAATTGGTGTTCGCCTAATAACCAATTTATAGAGACTAAATGATCTCTATTGGTTGCTTTATTTATAAATCGATTTAAATAAAATCAATTGTAATACAATTGCATCAGGAATTAATAATGTTTATATAAGTTTAACCTCCATTTGTTCGCCACCACACTGACTTTGACAATTTTAACCGATTTACGGAGCGCAAGAACTTTTACTATTCCATGGATATTTTGAAAATGTCACCACTAGATCGCACTAGTGTAATATTTTTCAAGTGCTAGAGAAATTTAAATACTCTTGTTTAGTGACTAATGTGAAGGGAATTTTATCTTTTATTACATGATAAGGGTGAGTAGAACTAACATTTTCATTACAAACACATTACACACTGTATGCCATGATAATTAGGTGGAAAATATTGTCAATAATATATTGCAAAATAAGATATAGTATCCCTGTTGTTGACGTTGTACTTCTAAATATATCCCGAAAAGATCGTGTCATTTTCGGATCATTAATTTTCAAACGTAACAGTGTATTTAATTTCCTTACTCTGCGATGATAAGAAACGTTCGGATATTTATAATAGCACAGATTGAGGTTATGTATTAACAGGTAGCCGACCTTATTAGGGAAAAGTAAATAAACTTCAAGTTTCATTCGCTTATGATTTATAGATAATAAAGGAGTCTAGATAAATGTACTTTATTTGCTTGTGATGGTGTAACGTTGTTGATCCATTGCGTTTTCTTCGAAGCACTATCTAGTGTAGTGTCATCATTTTGGTGTGACCCCAAATTAAAGTTAAATTGCTCTCGTTTATATGTGCTTCATTTTAAAACCTGAGTTCATAAGTATTTTTGTGTATTACGCATATTTCATTGATCAGAGACTATAATAGCCTCCGAATAAAGTCATGAATCAAATCTATCTAGTGCTTATTTCTACTGCACATTCTAATCTAAGGAAGATGAATTTTTTCAATTTCTTGGTTTGGTAAATTTTCTAGGTTTCTAGGTTTGGTATTACCTCAATTACTGTGTATCCTTTTCTTAACAATCCTACCTTCGGGCTCATAATTTACGATTGTTATGAGTAATATAATCCAATTCAGAATGTTTTAGACCCTTTAATCTTTACATGTCATTATATACTACTTATCCTACAATCTGTCATCAAGGACAGTTGTGTTACTGGCTGTAGCTTTTATTTAATGTCACTTGTTTGTCTGAAAGACTTCTTTTAGAATTTATAAAATCGTACTTAGAAACTTTCTAAATTCTTTCAGGTATTTCAAAAGAGATCCAAGGCGTTGCTAGAGTTGATGGACGATTTGAATTATTGAAGTTGAAATATTTTAGGAATTTTTGGATCTATATAGGGAATGCTTGAAATCATCCAAGTACTTCAGAAAAGGCCCCAAATATTTTTTATAGATTTTGTAAATTTGAATATCATTTATCTCAAAACTTGCCCTTGAGCGTTATAGTATTTTAGTTCCTATTGAGTTACTGATATGAATTTACTCGTGGATGTTATGGAAATTTCCAGGGAGTGCTGAAGTTGTACTGTATTGTTTTAAAGCTTCTCTGGGAATTTTTATAGTTACAGGGATTTCTTAAAATACTTTACTTAAAACAAATCTAGTTGCACACCATTGATGGAGAGACCAACACTGTTGCCAAGGTTGTGAAAGGTAATGAAATCGAATAGTAACCACACTTTAAATACACACTTATTCAGTACAATCTATTCGGAAATATGCTCTTAAAAGGACAGCTGATAAACTAAGCAATCTTTATGAATGTATTTAATACAAACTATAGAGTTAAAAACGACAAACTGTAATGTAAACAAACTTTCAGCTAAGTTAAATCGCCACATAAAAAGGAACGGACAATATTGCTCATGATTGCCAACATGATATAAGCGCTCGAATTTGAATCTACATGTCATGTGCTGTCAGATTTGTTTTGAATGAAACATAGTAAACTTGCTTCTGGGAGTTGTAAAAGTCGAAGGAGTTACTGAATTATACTAGTGTTAGAAAACTTGGCCATTTCTGGGTTTGATATGAACTTCTTAAAATTCCTTATTTACTTCAGAAAAGGTTATGAATGATTTCTGAAGTTCTCTGGCTCTGTGAGCAAAGAACTTGTAGTGCGGTTCAATCTCTACACTTAGTACTACTGTGAGTGAGATTATATACCGTTCAGTCCTTCAAAATTAAAATTCTATTGATTGTAGTGTATTGTTTCGTTCTTTGTTATTGTTCTTTTTTCGCTTCTGTATATGATAATTGGATCGTTTTACATATACAATTTTTTCCAAGTTTATACATTTCTTTCTATCCTATTCTCTATCTTTATCTATATCTATATCTACTTCTATCTACATCTACAGATTTTGTTTGGAACGAGACAATATTCAGTAAACAATTATCTTTAACAGCAATCGATTCTAAACTTCGTACATTACTTTTTTAGTCTTCCATAAATCTTAAATTGAATTATTGCAAGTAAATGATTTTTTGCCCCTGATGTACTTAATTTACACAGTCTGCAATAATAATTCCCCCAAAATAATTCAGAAAAGTTTAGAAATGAATTAATATAATATGAAATAAACTTTAAACAGTAAGTATTTAATATAAAATTTAATTATACTATGATATAATATAAAATAATTTGACACAATGGAGTTAGAACGCGGGTATTGCCTGTCCAACTGTGTAAGACTGACCAAAGGCACACTGGATGAGTATAAATTTTTTTATGAAAATGTTTGTGTGTTTATAAATTATATAATTTGTTATACTTGTATATAAATTATAATTATATGTTTTGTGGCAAAACATGGAAATCCTCCGATCTTGCGGACGATTCGCTGACTGCCTTCCTTACAATGTGGGCGTACAGTGCGCTCAAACCTGTATGCTTTCGTCGAAACCTATATCCGCCTTGACAATATGGCGTTTCGGAGAAGACAACGAGGAGGCCCGCTTTACACCAACGACGATGGAAAACATTTACATGCAACGACTGGAACGGCAAGATCATGATGCAACAATGCTCGGAACCATGATACGCTCTTCCAGATTTGAAGAGAATGTACAATGTCGCGAAGACATGAGATCTTTTCGTTATGAACAGACACTTATAACTCTAAAAACTCCACTAACAGATTCAAAACAAATTTGGGCTTATTTATCTGTAACGATGACAAAAGTTGTACAGTGGAACTAGCCTAAAGACTTCGATTGTGTATTCCGTGTGTCCGGTCCGTGCACTAAGTTATCAATGTTTGATCAGGAAAGGTTGTAAGAATCAATGTTCATTCATAATGTTAGTGTTAACGATGGCAGTTAATTAATTTTTACGTACAAATCCTTTTTTCTGTGCATAAATAGGCATTAATATGAAGGCATTTAAGGGTTGACGCCGTACTAAATAAGCACTATACCTACACCAAACACCACTTTTATTTAACTTTCCTTTAGCACACCCAGTTTTTCACTTGAAATCTCCAGTTTGCTTTTCTTTTTCAGATCCTCAGAATCGTCACAACATGAGTGAAACGGATCCACAGGTTACGAAATCCTCCCCTGATATCGAACAGCCCCCTTCTTTGACCTCCAGTATATCATCACTAGACACAGCTTCGACCACAGGCGCCCCGACTAGATCTAGGCTGCCGAAACCTTCCAGTGCTCAGGCCCAATCTAGGATAAGTAGACCATGTGGCGAACAACACAAACCTGCCTTGCCCCCATCGCCCAATAAAAGTCTGAGTGAGTAAAGAATGAGGGGGTTTAGTGATTGTTACGAGTGTTTTTATTTCCGCTTTAAAAAATTGTAGCATAGAAATGTATTTACTGTTCATATTTGGTCAAATATTTGTTGTTTTGCAAGTGATTTCGTGGTATTGAAACTATTGCTATTATTTGGGAATTCTTTTCGTTGTTGTGAAGTGTCCATTTTGGTTGTGCATGCACGTAAGTATAGTGAGACATTATACTATTATTAAATCAAATTTATTGTTCTTATCACCTGAGCTATCTACAAGGATGTAAAAAAATAGCCGACAGTTACGAAATTACGTTTATAAAAACCCTGCCAAATTACAATCATTTGTGAAAATTAATATTCCATGCGGAAATATGTAATTACATAATGGAAGATATAATCGGCGGTATAAATTTATTGTACTTCTTTATTCGGAAATCGATTTGATAACATCAGACAGAAATAAGATATGACAATTAAAAGTCGTCCTTGTCGATTTATAGATGAAAAGCTTTTTATGGGGAGTGGGTGTATTCATGATACTGGTCAATCACAAAGTGTGACTAATAGTATAATCTGCGATGTAACGTAGAGTAAAAACAATGACGGAGAGTTTTGCATATTTTTTTAATTTGATTTCAGGTGCCTATTAATAATAATTCATTACTGTACTTCATAATTAATGACACTAGGTTATAATTCATTTTCGGATCATGCGAACCACAATTACTCTTTTATTTAAATCAAATATTAGTTACGTCTATAGTGGCTGTCTAAAAATAATACAATTACATGTATACATACAAGTGTTTTATGTAGGTGATAGTTGACATTGGATGCCATATATTAAACAGGTGCCACTAACTTTTGTGTGTTTTAGTCATATTTTTGTGCTGCCTACTTGCCTAATGACGAGTTCCGAACAAATATTGATCAGGTGTTTGTTAGAACTTTCAATTAATAACAATTTAACGCACTTTGTTCCTAAGCCATTTTTAAGTAATGAGCGAATCTTATTAGAATTAAAGAAATGTAAAAATTCAGAGGGTTCATATTTACGGGAACATCAGATTACCTATTCTTCCTAATTAAATCCAATTACGTTTAACAGATTTCACAATTAGATATAGACTTAATTCCCTTATTCCTTCATATTTCCCGCTTAACTAAAACGGAGTTTATTAAAGCGTAGGCGTTTGCGTTGTTAAAGCGTAGGAAATAGGAACTGGTTGTTATTGTGTTTTTGTTTACCGGCTCGCTTTATTTTTGGATTTCCTTCGACGGGATACCGCGACAGGTCGGACAAATAAACCGAAGAAATTTCCGAATGTGTTTAATGCCGCGAAGAATAATTTTATCCAACGGAAATGCGCGGATATTTTTCAAACGCCCCAACTCGTCCTACTTTTCACGTTATAAATGAGAAGGAAAAATGTTCCTTTTTGCATTAACCTGGATTTCCAATGTAAGCCCACTTGCAGATCAACGAAATGGACGTTGTTACAAAATCGTAGGCGAATATTAATACGAATGCGGGGGTTATTGACTTCTATAAAATCAAAAGCAAGGAATTTTTATTACATAGCTGTTCAATGTAGAATATAGAATGTTAAAATGTATAATCGCCTATCTTTAAGAGGCTGATAGTAAATATTTTGAACTGATTAATAGGTACAGTAGAACTCCAATTATCCGAACTCCGACTATCCGAATCGCCGATTATCCGAATCGCTTTTGGCCCCATCTCGTGTTGCAGTTGTTATGGGCTGCCACCAATCGTTATGGGTATAAAGATGAGTAAAATGTAACTTTAGTCTCTATCTATTCTCACTTTATTTCTATATCTCTGTGTCTAATTCTTCTTGTGTGTCTTCTCGTACAGACCATTTATATATATATTTAACATCCCCAAAAAATGTGTGGTGGTGGTGGTGGAGGAATTTTCCCTCCACTCGGAACCACACGAAATCCAACATTCGGTACTTTAGCGTAATCACCGGAAACTTTCGTAAAGCTTTAGTTCGTTAAATAAACTTGAGTGTTCAAAATATGTAAATGATGGTTAAATATTGGGATAACGACTATTGAAAAAGGAAATTGGTGATAATGTTTATGGGGTTGTTTACTGAGCGTACTAATGAAAGGGACCGGTGATTATAGGTTTATGAATTTAGGTGTTTTTTATAGTTAAGTAAATAATAGGCAAAATATTAATAATTGTAAGTACCAAATGTGGGATTACAACACCTCCCCCCTTAAGGAGAGATTTTATAATAATACAAGGGATTATTAGAAAATCTCGAAAAACTTAATACAAATACATATACATGAAAAGGCAATAATATTACGAAAACTCATAATCAAGTAGCGATTCAAAAAGACAAAAATGTGAGCTTATTAGCTAGGGATTACATAAATATAATAAACAATATTACAAGTAATACAATGAATAAAGTTCTTATTGTAAGAGTCGTCTATACGTACTTATAAACTTACTCTAAACTTATTTCTAAGGATTACACATATATAGGAAATAAAATAAAATTTTACAGTTAGTTAAGTTTTTATCGTAATGATCCTCTGGCTTGCGGTCTATATCCGATACCACCGCGTTGAAGAGGTTGTATAGTGACACTACCGTCCCCAACTGAATCTAAAGAGTTAGAGCTTCCTAGACAGGTAGGAGTTTCATTAGGATTTCGATTAGAATATAATGCAAGTTCATGTTGTCTATTTGAGGGCGACTCGATTGTTTGATTGACTCTTATGCATAAATTTGGCATTATTCCACAGCAGGAAGTCCGCTTTGAACATTTTTTATAGATTTTATACACAATAATTATTACTACAATTACAGCTATAATATAAGGAATTATAGAAGAAGAGAAGGTATAATTTGATGCAAGCTTCCTTTTCTGAATATCATCTACTATATTTTCAATGTCTTCTAACTTATGGCTTGCAATGTTAAGTTCGGGGATATGTTTTGACAGAGCTTTATAGTGTTCATCTAACAAAATTTCTGTGAAGTTTACACTTTTTTCTTTAAATTTTTCGCAACACTCGTCACTTATTTCAAATGGTGGAACAATTTCACTATACACATTTGACTGAAAAATGTTGTCGTGAGGTGCAAGCATGGTCGATGCACTATAAGCCTTACACTGCCTTCCAATAGTGATGCTGCCACAGTTTTTTTAAAATAACATCAACAGGTTTTTCTTTATTGTTACATGAAATTGTCAAAGTTTCTGAATGAGGTACTGCAAATAGCCATGTATTGGTAGTATGAAGTTGAATAAAAATGCCTCTGTCTGAGTTAATTATTCGCTTATCACAACTGTCTGGTATTTTATTTAATGCTTGAAGAAGTTTAACTTCACAATTAGTTTCAAGATGAGCCAGAGAAACTGGTTTTTGTTGTTTACAAATAAATTTATTTTCCCATAATTTTAAACAAAAATTGTATTCTAAATCTGAAAATGCTATAAATTTTTGTTTGCTCTCGTCGAGGTCTATATATTTTGATGAAGGTTGAATCAGGATAAATTCATTCGATGTAAGTAATTTTGGAAACGGTAACACTTTATAAAGATGGTATAATTGCATTTCTATGAGTGGAGTGTTTATAATATAAATAAGTCGTTTATTTTCAAAATATACTTGTAATTCTACCGTATTCAATAATAAATTAGCACTTAAAAGCTCTAAAGGTGTAGGGAATTCTAATCCATGGGGTAGAGATTCAGAAGCTTGTTTTAACTCATTAACTAATTGGATAGGGTTCAGTATTGCGGGATGCAATAATCCTTTCCTGGCGAATAAAACTGCATTGGTTAGAGTCATTATTTCGATTTGTAGCTGATTTAATATCATATTTGTTATTGTCACATGCTCATCCAGAGTAGTTTTTAAGGTTATAAATTCAATATCTTTTTGCTCTTTGTTTAATTCGGTGTAAAGGTTCTTTAGGTTTGTTTTGAAAATATTTTCATTAAAGTTCAGGGTACCGATGGTGTTGTTAAAGTTAATAAGGGTTGATTGTACTATTTTGGTGTGTTCTTTTAAAAGATTTAATACAGACGATTCGTCTTTTTCAAATTCTGAGATTTTTGACTCATAATATTTCGCGTCAGTTTTTTTTGGTACTACTAACAAGGGACTATTCCATGGACTAGATGAAGGTGAAATTATTTTATCATTCAACATTCGGTTTGTTTCTTCGTCAATTATTTCTCTGTGTTTAAATGGTAATCTATAGGGCTTAACGTTAATCGGTCCTTTCGAAGGAAGTGTGTGAATTTCGTGCGTAATAGTATCTGTATAGGTTAATTTATCGCCTTCTAAGTAAAAGATATCGCTAAAATCGTGACAAATTTCCAACAATGAAGTACTTTCCTCTTTATTTAATCCTTTTATATTAATAACTTCTTTTAGTTTTTCAAAACGGCTAAGGTTATCTAATTTTTGTATGTGTTCTGAATGAAACTGATTTGTAGAAATAGGTTCGACATTGACTCTTGGAAGTGGGACTGTTATAGAATCATTTGAAATATTTAAAACGCTAATTAAACATTTATAATTTTGGACTTTAGTGAGGGAAGAACCTAGATAGAGATTACTAGATATCTGTTTAGATGTTACAATTCCTTCGGTATCTGAAATATTCGCAAAGGCATAAATTAAAGTTTCACATCTTCCGGGAATAGTTATAGTACTTTCAGATGGTAAAATTTTGAAATAATTATCTTGAAAGTAGAAAATTTCTTTTTCATAATCTATTTTAGCTTTATATTTTTGTAAAAAGTCACGTCCTAAAAGACCATCGTTTTTAATTGGAGTACTATCCGGGATAATGTGAAAAGGGTGTATTAATGAGGTGTTATTATTTAGTGTGATTGAGATAAGACAAATACCTAGAGTATAAACAGGTTGTTCACTTATACCTTTTAATTCTACTATTGAATTTTGATTTAGTGAAATTGATTTTTGTAATTTTGAGAATTTTAAGAGACTTACATCAGCGCCAGTATCTAACAAAAGTGACATTTCTGAATTTAATACATCTAACGAATGCATTTTAAGAATGTCCAACTGTTTATATTTATCAGAGAGTAATACGGTTTTACAAAAGGTTTTCTTTGGAAAATTATTATTATTCGGAATTGGTTCTCTAGGTGTATTTTCGGAAATTTCTAATATTTTTGAACAGCAATTAGTACGGGTTACCGTGTTGCTAAAGCACGTGATCGGCTGTTCGCGGTCAAGGCTTTCTATTCGTTTTCCCGAAAAATTTTCAAAACTAGTTGATGGACGAGGATAATTTTCTTGAGGGTTCGATTTTGATTCGATAGTTTGAACTTGTGATGTGGGGTATCTTTGTGTATGATCGTTATGGGAATTATTATAATTATTGGATGTTGAAGGTTGGGATTCTCTGGTTTGTGTTTGTTGTCGCAAATTTGAATAACCATTTTGGGAGTTGTTAAAATTAGGGCGGTTGCTATTATTTGAAAAAGGGTATCGTGCATTTAAATTGTTAGAGTTGAAATTATCATGGGTATTTCGTCTATTATTGTAAAAATTATTTCCTCGGAAATTGTTTTATGAGAAATTTGAATTTGGGTTTCTATTAAAGGATTGTCGTTGTGCAAGATTGTTACGATTATTAGGTGCATTAAAATTATTACCATTTATTTGATTTTGTTCATATCTTTGGAGTAATCTGCATTGTGACGTTAGGTGATTATTTCTAAAGCAATATAGACAGGAACTTTGACTTGATTGGGCAATCTGGTTTCCAAAATTTCGAGGTCTTTGATTTTGCACGAACTCGATATTTCTAAAATTTTGGGAATTTTTTAATCTACAGTTTCGTTGGTTTTGTTCTAATTCCATTTCCACACCTATCGAGATTGCTTTGGCAAGATCTGATGGACATTCAGCAATAATACGAATTTGAATTTTTTCATCGTGTAAGCCTTTTCTAAAATTATTTATTAATGTATCCCGTAAATTATCTATTAGTACTTTAGCATTATCAACCTCGTAGTTTAAGTGACAGGTTTCCTTGAACTTATTATGTAATTGTTGAAGTCTTCCCATAATCTTGTACGCTTTCTCCAAAATTTTGTCTGATATTCATAATTTGTGTTAGATAATGTGAAGGTGGTGTTTTATCTGAAAGATTTTCTATTAGAAAATCTTTAATCTCTTTCCAATCGGCAAATTCTTGATACTCTGTAATTTCTTGGGCTTTACCTTTTAATTTTGTTCCAAAAATCAATTTGGCAAGTGTAATTTTTTCTGTTTCCTTAACAATCTCCATCATAGTATCGCAATTTTTTAAAAAAAAATTGAAGGGAATTTGCGTTACCATCGAATGAATCTATTTGATTTAGTATATCTATGGCATCCTTTCCTGCCATTTTAGTTTTTCTAGAATATTTTATAACTTAATTATTTTTTAAAGATTGCTTAATTAATTAATTTCTTTTATATATTTGTTTAAAAATGGTTATTTGCAGTTTCCTCAAAACTGTATACTAATATTGAAATATTTTATAAAGTTTATTTAGTGAAAAAACAAGGGAAAAGTAGCATCACCAAAAGAAAACAAGAAAAGACTTACTTTGTCATCTTCGATGCTGTTCTCTCTGGTGTTTCAGTTCTGACCTGCTGGAGAATCTGGAATGCGACGAATCTTCGGACGTCGGTGATGAGGTATGCTTCTCTTATTCTCGAATGTTGCTGCGTCGTGGCGCTCCTCGAAGTGGTCCTCGGGGTTCAGGGATTGTTGTATGCCTCTGAATGTCGCCGATTTTTCCTTCTGCTGCTTCGGTAGCGCCGGGTGTATTCCGCTGCTTCGTTTACGTTGAGATTTTCGGTTCGTCGAATTTTCGTTGTTTCGGTAACGTCGGGTTTTCGTTATTTCGGTAGCGTCGAGTTTTCCTTTGCTTCGGTAACGTCGAATTTTCGTTGTTTTGGTAACGTCGAGTTACTTGCTACTCAAGTAGCGCCGAGTTTTCCGCTGCCACCAATTGTTATGGGCTGCCACCAATCGTTATGGGTATAAAGATGAGTAAAATGTAACTTTAGTCTCTATCTATTCTCACTTTATTTCTATATCTCTGTGTCTAATTCTTCTTGTGTGTCTTCTCGTACAGACCATTTATATATATATTTAACATCCCCAAAAAATGTGTGGTGGTGGTGGTGGTGGAGGAATTTTCCCTCCACTCGGAACCACACGAAATCCAACATTCGGTACTTTAGCGTAATCACCGGAAACTTTCGTAAAGCTTTAGTTCGTTAAATAAACTTGAGTGTTCAAAATATGTAAATGATGGTTAAATATTGGGATAACGACTATTGAAAAAGGAAATTGGTGATAATGATTATGGGGTTGTTTACTGAGCGTACTAATGAAAGGGACCGGTGATTATAGGTTTATGAATTTAGGTGTTTTTTATAGTTAAGTAAATAATAGGCAAAATATTAATAATTGTAAGTACCAAATGTGGGATTACAACACAGTTCTAGAAACCGAATAGTCATAGCGAAGGAGTGGGGCAATTTTCAGTACTGTACGAGCGATTTTCAGTACCGTATTTTCATTAATAACTAACTAACTAACTAAATTAATTAAGTAACATGCCAAAGTGTTACCATTTTTTTAAATTAACTAATACATAGCTCTTCCTCTTTTCATATGTAGTTTTTTTACTCCCAATTTCAATATACAGGCAGAAGTTAACGAATAGACCTTTCCTCCAGACAAAACTCCAATTATCCGAATTTTCGATTATCCGAATGGGGTCCGGTCCCAATTACTTCGGATAATTGGAGTTCTACTGTACTTTCCTGGTTCAAGAAAAGTGCTGAAGTATTGGAAAGTTTCTGAATTCATTTCAGACAGTTCACGTCGTTCAAACTTCTCATTTACTCACTCACTTACATCAATAAATCAGAAAATGAAAGCAAAATGTCTATTATTCTTAATTAACTAGTGTTTTTTATGAAAGTGCCAAGCCTGCGTTATTCTAAACAACAATTATAATGAACTATCAAGATAATTTATATCTTTGAATTATCAATTATTCCGAAATGCCAATTTACTGCTACATCTTCTAAATATAAATAACGACAGAAAGGGTATTGGGATTTATAGAAAACATGATTACCTATTAATTTCCCAATTGTATTATTATTTTCTTCCTTCTTTGAATTTTCTTTCTTCTTTTTAAAATATCAAGTAATCTCATTTAATGCATCAAAAAGTACACGTTTAGCCAAATTTTCGGACACCTAAACCCTCCCAAAACCTCAAATTCAATCGTATTGTTCAGTTTATTAACGATATTTTCGCTTCTTTCTATCATATAAACTTGTTTTTTGAAATTTCAAACTACAGTATCTAAGGACGGTAGAAATAATGGAAAATGTATGTTATCTATTTTTATGTAAGTAATCGAAATAATTTTTTTTTCTTTGTCTTACTTTGATAGCCATTTTTGAGTGGTTTTTGCATTAACCATAACGAAAGGTTCCATCAAGTTTTTTTCTTACTTTAGTAGTAGAAAGGTACTTCATATTTTATAGTACAGTTGGACCATTCAAATGGAAAAGAATAAATTATAGTTAAATAACTAAGTAACATGCTTTAATAGCAAATCGAACTAATAAGTAAGAAATTATGTTTAACTAATAATAAGTTTAAAATACGAATAAAGTGATTATCCAAAAACTAGTAGTAAATTTAAAATGAATGTAAAGTAATTAGAAATTGTATTTTATTATAAAAGAAGCGTGGTATGCTTGATATAAATTGTTATAAATATTTCATTAATGGCTACTTATTAAAATAGATCGGATAGATTGATTAGGGTAATCAAATCATAGAAAGCAACCCACACATTTTTGACAATAAATTTAAAAAGAAAATAATAACTTTGTCTTATTTTAAACTTACTACTAGTTATTTGTTAATCACTTTGTTCTTATTTTATCTTTATTATTAGTTACAAATTATTTTTTACCTTTTGGTTCTGTTTCCTATTAAAGAGTGTTTTTTTAAATGTTTTAAACAATAATTTATTTTATATTTTAATTTTTTTAATACCTAGAAATTGATCGTCTTTAAACTGAATGAGAAAAATAAGTTAGGTGATGGCCCTGAAGACGTTTATTCCTTACCTCTTTTTAATTCTACTTAGCATATTCAGGGGATGTATGAGTGAAATAGCACAAATAACGTATCGACGTAAGTTGTTCAACTATAATACAATTTGAAGTATGCATTATCCCTTCCCTTTCCATTCGTACTTCACGATCGACTAATGATGTGAATAATTGTAAACTATTTATATACGTTGTAAAAACTAGGCAATTGGTGAAGATGTGGCAGATTTTATAACAATAACAGTTTTTTAAGTGCACGTCTTTAATGTTAGCTATCCACTTACCTTATTTAGGGGGTAATATACAATCTACTCTGAAACTAAAGTCTATAGGGCGAGTCTCTAACTTGGAATAAATTCAGTAAATCAAAGATAGTTGTTTTGTTGGACATTTCTAATTACTTCGACGGAAATTAGCCTACACTCCTGTCTTATTCGTTGTTGTAATTGCTCAATGTTTTCCGGTTTGGTATTAAAAATTTTGCTGTTCAAGTACTTCCATAAGAAATAGTCCATTGATGTTAAATCTGGAGACCTGGGAGGCCACAATCCATCTGCCTGGAAATACATCATCCAGATACTCACGACAGGTCTTGCAAAATGGGGAAACGCAGAATCTTGTTGATATTAGATGTTTCTATTCGGGACATTGGCTTCATCCGGAGCAGGAAACATACTAGCCAAATTCGAAACTAGTTGTTCCTGCAAGAAATCTAAATATCCAGCTCTATTGAGATTTCCTTGGAAGAAAATTGGTCCTATTACTCGACCACCAACTATGCGATCTGCGTAATCTGCGATATGGGTGGTGAATCAAGATACTTTTCTCTGAATAAATGAATAACTGCATTTTGTGTTCTTGTCCTATCTCCGTAGCCAATCAGCATTAAAATTTCATTCTTGTGCGTTTCAGTTAGGTATTGCACTTTGTTCGATTTTTCAACAAACGTTGTTCCTTACAAAACGACAAACTAATAAATATCCTCGCTCGATACGAAGCTACTCTCTTTATTTGTTTTCATTTAACTTTTTTGTTTGCCATTGTCAACGACAACCCAGTCTGACAAAAATGATAAACAAATACCTCTTGACATTCCATTTTTAAACTGCCTGAATTATTTCACTGAGTTGGATAAGAATCGTGCATTTTTCGAATTAGTTGATATTTGTTAAATGTCTTTTAAACGACAAGAAGTAAAAATTCGTTATTTGGTAAGCATGTGTAACCTGATATACCATTTCAGAATATTCATAAAAAAGTTAATATTGCCATTTAAAAAAATAATCGATGACATCATACCTCAAACTTGGTACACGCTGTATAACACGTTCTTACATCAAAAAGCGCAATTCAAAATATTAACCGACCTGTCCGAGCATATTTCCAACAAAAAAACTGTCTTTGATTTACTGAATTTATTTCAAGTAGACTCGCACTGTATAAAAATGCCACAAAATCTGAAAGAAAATTTCGGTAAATTGTTCAAGAAAATACTATTATATACAAAAAACTGTTGAAATATGCGTTTTTATATGGATTGCTTGTAAATATGTAAAAATATCCAAAGCTTATAGTTATCAGTACACATAAACCACTAGAACCAGTACCCATCCCCTTGAAATTTGAACTCCATCCGTTTAGCAGTTTCGTAGATATCGGCTACCTTAGACAAATTCACACACACAGCCAACTTACAAAAATATGTTTTTTCAAATCAAGGTTTCCTAAGAGGTAACCTCGTTTTCCAGTTTTTGGGATGATCCTAATACTTACCGTGCCCTTATACCTGCCGGGATAATTAAGGTAAGGAAAGTAAAAATTTATCGAGATATTTTTATATAGAGTGAAACTTACTGTATTATCACTTGGTGATTAGTAAAGTACCTCTAGTCAAGCCCCCGGGCAATTCTGGTCAGTATACTTTAGAAAGTTTATAATATAGTGTACGTTTTTCTTGCGTATTACTAAGTAGACCATAATTCGATATACGTAATGTATTGAAATTTTCTCCTATTGCACAAGCTAGAAATTGAAATTGATGTACCGTATATCATTGATACATTGAAACTTGGGAAATAGTATTTGAATCCATAAAAGCAAGGATAGAATTAAGGCTATTTCGAAATGAGGAGTAGCCTTATAGTTGGTTCTATAAAATGGTGAATACTCCGTATATTTGTACTGCTATAAATTCATAGTTATTTATGAGGTAAACTTGGGGTAAGACGAGATTCATCAAGTATGGCGTTGCTACTCCCGATACCGAACCGTTTACCACTTCACCTTTCGTGTGGTATTTATTTACACTCGCTTCGAACTTGACCCGTGAAAAATCCTCCTCCTCTTTCTCTCTCTAGCACGCACGTCGCCCGCGTGCGTGTGTTTCGTGTCACACCTTCCCTTCTTCTTCTAGTCCGTTTGTGTTCTGCCTGTGTCACTCGAGAGTGCAGCTCCTGCCGTTCTACACTATCGTCGTATGCGGAGAATTTCCGCCAGGAACGGTGCTGTGATTTTTTTCTAACTTGCGCCAGGCATATTATTCCACATGCCCTCCGTTGGGTTCAGTTTCCCTCCGGACAAGAATTATCTTGGTAAGCAGAAAAGTGTGATTTTTCCTATTCGTTTTCTTGAATCTACGGTCGTAATGGGTAAATTTGTATAATTGGACGTTATTGGGTAAAATTTTGAGAAAATTAACCAAACCCAACTACTCATCAAAAATATTTCAAAAAACTAATGTCCCTATTCAATTTTGTTCCGTCTGATTAGTTATCCTGAGGTGCAATAAATTTACCCATGGCGTTATGTATTTTAATATTTATTGTGCAATTGTTTCTAAACTGTTTAGTTTGGTTATTCTCGCGTTTAATTACTACCTTCTGGGTAATTTATTTTATGTACCCATCCGGATGTTTACCGTATGCGTTTATAATATAATCATAAAAGCTGAGAGAACAACGGGAAATTTTTTGTGGGTGATTCTAGAAAAATATGCGTCCTTCAAGTGACTTTCGTAATTTTCTCGATTAGTCCAAGCAATCGAAAATGGTTTAAAACTGTTTTTAAATCTCCTTTTCTCGCTCATATAAAATTGGAGCAAGTTAAAATAGGTAGTATTTAAATTTTCCGTTCAATCCCACTATACTGCTTTGTATAATTTGCAATTAATAACAAAGACTATTCCGGTAGGCTTCGTGATACATTTCCTAATGAATAAGTGTCACAACTAACTTCCTAATTTGTAACGATACAAGCGGATTGCCATAATCTCATGGTAATAGTAATAGAGTGAATGCATTCCCTGCGTAAGAACCCATTCATAACAAAGATAAACGGATTTGTTGTGAAAATACTAAATTTTTGTAAATTAACAAAATTCAGGCTGCAGAATAAATTATCACGTTAAACATGAAATAGCCGTTAACACAAGAAGGCCAAGGTTTTGAAAATTACAACTCCTTTTCCTTTCACTTATCTAATCTGCCATTTCACGAGAAATCGCATCTATACGTTAAAATTTTTCTTCCAAGATCCACTAACAGGTACACGTCCTGTTCTAGATTCAGTACTTGATTAATTCCGTGACAGCCTCACCTTTTGCTTGTCATGTTTTCGAATTCCCCTTGACACTTCTAACTGTCGAAGGTTAACTTAGAAAATGCCGATAAATTTCAACTTTTTATCGGCGTGGGTGGTGCGGAATAACAACAATCCCATTACGTTCTTTGTACTAATTTTTTTCTACTGCGTTCTACGCACTTAGATAATTACGGTAACTATAATAAAAACTCCAAAGTAAACTGTTTATCAGGAATGTTTAACGTACACATGTTACTAACCTATATGGTCCTGTGTGTCCTCCAATAAAATCGAGGTGTTACGGTACACCAAAAATTCCAATTGTTTATTGAAGAGAGCTGCTAATCCGAAATTACTGCCGGCTCAAGGAAAAACATTCAGTTAGCGTAACTGAAACGATCACGAGCAGAGGAATTGCTATCGTTTTTGAGAAGTTTTGAGGTGCACTAAAAATTCCTGAAAAGGCTGCTGATTTCAGTAACTGTTAGCTTAAATGGAACATTTATTTTTAATTACATTAAAAATTCCAATTCTTCATTGAAAACAGCTGCTGCTGCAGAAATGTAACTGTTAGCTTAAGTGAACCTTCTATATGCAGAATGATATCTTATCTTTTTTGGCAATTTTAAAGCCTTGCCACAGGTTACAATTGTTTATTGAAAAGAGATGTCGCATTGAGTTAACTGTTAGCTTAAACGAAGCATTCAGGAGCAGAAAGTTAACTGCCAGCCTAACTGAAAACTCCGCTAGCAGAAAAATGTGTATCGTTTTCGAAAAATTGTACCAGAGAATCTATCTGTCAATCAAAGACAGTATCAATCTGTATCAAAGAAAAAGGACTCCTTATTTGGGTTAGCTGTTCGCTTATTAGTTTAAATGAAACATTCAGAAACATAAAGTGAACTGTTTATTGTTCGCCACTGTAGCTGAAAAGTGCACGAGAAGAATTCGTATTTAATTAGAGGAATTTTATGTTGCGTCAAAGGTTGTAATTGGTCATTGAAAAAAGCTACGCATTTAAATTAATATTACCTTAAATGAAACATTCAGGTGCAGAAAGTTAACTGTTAGCCTAACCCAGAAGGTTTTACTAAAAATTCCATTTATTCATTGGACTGTAGAAAATACTTAGAAAATACTGTAGAAACTAGTAGTACTGTAGTAGTACTAGTAGTACTGTAGAAACTAGTAGTTTAGTTAGTAGAAATACTATAGAAAATACTGTAGAAAATACTTCACTGGAACTTTTGTAGACAGAAGGATTTGTATTGTCTTTGAGAAATTTAGAATTTCACCAGAGATCCCAATTGTTTATTGAAGAAAGTTTTTGATTTGAGTAAGCTCTTAGCTTCATAGCTTACGTAAAACAGTCAGAGGCAGGATATTAACTATTTACTGTTAACTTCGATGAAATGTCTACTGGCAGAACAATTTGTATCGTTTTATGAAAAATTCCAATTGTTCATTGAAAAGAGCTCTGATTTAAGTTAAGTTCTAGCTTAAATTAAACATTCAGATTTGAGTCCACTGTTAGTCACTGTAAGTGAAACGTTCATAAGCAAAAAGTTAACGGTGGTGTTGTTAATCTAACTGAAATGTTCATGAGCAAAAGAATTTACATCGTTTTCGAAAAGTTTTAAGTTGCGTTAAATATTCTAATTGTTTATTGAAAGCAGTTACTGATTTGAGTTAGCTGTTATCTTAAATTAAACATTCAATAGCAAAAAGTTAACTGTTAACTGTTAGCCCAACTGAAACATCCGCGAGCAAAAAATTTGTATGTTTATTGAAAGTTACAAGTTGTACTAAATATTCCAATTTTCCTAAAAAAACTTTACTGTTACCTTAACTGGACCTTTCAAAATTTCTTCAAATATTCCAATTGTTTATTGAAAATAGATGCTAATTTGAATAAGCTCTTAGCGTGACAGCTTAAATGATACATTCAGCAGCTAAATGTTAACTATTTGCTGTTAGCTTAAGTGAACCTTTTCGGGCAGAAGGATTTGTATTGTTTCAGAGAACTTTTAAAGTGTACTAAAAATTCCAATTTTTAATTGAAAAGGACTGCTGATTTGAGCTAATTTTTAATTTAAAATAAACAATCAAGCAAATATATCTGTACCGTTTTTGAGAAATTTTAAGCTATGCTCTAATTGCATATTATTTCTAGGCTTAAACGTTTTGAAAGAAAAATATTTTTTCATGCTTTTTTGATAATTTCATAAAAACAACGTTTGCTTTTCATTTATTAAACTTGGTAACCGACATAACTTTTCTCAAAAGCAAGAAGTTATGAAACAGTACTGCAATTAATGCCTTTTCCAATTGTATTTTGTTCCTCCGTATACTCCATTGTTTGCAAATTGGTAAAATCGAAAGTTTTTCATGGATTCTCGCGTTTTCTCTGCGGATGAATCAGCGTTGCATGGCGACATTGAAATACTTAATCTAATTTCGTCAAAAGTACATACTTAGCAAGTCGATGATAGATTTATGTGCATGTGTCAGTGATTATTATACAATAGTCACCTTCAGTGCTGTGTTATTAAAGTTATTGTTCTCAATAATGACCAGAGAGGAGATATCCGCATCCTACTTGTAGGAATTTGTGTTACAATAAATTATAAATTCCGGGTTTATTATGAATAACTTGTATCACATCACAGCAAAAATGTAGTGAATATTTTAACCGGTCGAAATTATTGCGTTAAAAATAGTAGCGCATAAGGCAATTCAAGAGTTTTCAAATGGTTTATTTTTAAATCTTGTTATTTATATCAAAGGAAATTCTTCCTGTACGTGCCAATTTTATATTTATTAACCAATTGAACCTCTCTATCATTGTACGTACATTTAACATGGGTATTGCGACTTGGTGGCCCCGTTACATATAAATCCAGCAATTGTAGAAAATGTAAAAATGATTTTGTTCCAAATTTTAATTAAATAAATTGTATACACTTACACTTCTACACAATGTTAGTTTGAAACTAAAGCAATTACACCTATTATCGGCAAGGCTATAAATAAAATGAAGAAATACACTTATCATTGAGTATAACATAATTTTCATAATGACTACCGTTTTATAGAAATTTTCTTATCATTTCTTTCCATTGTGAGAACTTGGGTGATTGTTTAATCCAATTTATAATTACGCAGTATATGCAATTACACATATTATATTGTAATGCACGACTGGAAATGATTACATTTTTCCTAGTTAGAAGTAAAACCCAAGGTGAATTTTCGAATCGTTCTCAGGGCTATTGTGTAACTTTTTACTTACAAATTAATCGCCTAATTAAGAAGAAATACGTCTGGAAAAGAAAGGATGCTTTTAAGTAATTCTCAGAATTATACAGAATTTTACATTTTGTAAAAGGATGTTAAAATAAACGATCCTGGGAACATTGTTTCTTTTTAAACTTTATGTAATGGCACATTTTTCACTTCGTGAATAATTCCGTGTTTTGTATGACATCTGAAACCTGTACAATAGTGTACATCATTATCATTGTTACGTATTGTTTTTGAAGTGAACTTTTCTTGGCCGTTTTAGTAAACATCTCCATTTTACCCAGCATTCATATGTATATATGTAAATTAGCACAAACCTAAAATAGCATCTGATGTAACGATATTACCCGGTACTTGCATAAAAATGAGAAATATAATCTGCGTGTCACTATATCGATTTATTAATTATATATCGCAAATTATATCGGCGGATTAAAAAGAACTTTTATCAAATAGCAATTAAACGTTGCCGCCATCGCCCGTAGCTTCACATAAACAAATAGACAATACACGTATTTATTTATAATGCTATTTCAAGGTCAATGGCGAATTTTTAAAAATAATGAGCAGGACAACATTTTCGTTACATGTAAAACAATTTATTTGGCAGGCTGAAGTGGGAATTGTTGTAGAATTACGTCAACGGATGTAAGAAAGCTCAAAAATCATTTAAAGTATTTGCTTTTAGGGCTTGGGTTTTCTATTTAAGTAATAGAAATTTGCCATCATTGTTTCATGAGTAATAAAAATTTAACATTATTATTTCACAGAAGTTTTTGATGTGGAGTGGATGATGAAACCCATTTTTGTTTTTATAAAATAATAGGCATCTTGAAATAGAAGTTTAATAATAAGTCGACGCATAATTAGTATTGTTGAAAAATAAATTGAATTAATTACGGTAATTACGGTAATAACGTCATATATCCCTAGAATGCATGGTGAAACAAATAGTTCCAGAATTTCAAGAATATACCTTTGGACATTTAAATGACCTTTGTGGAACTCTGTAAGAGTTCTACTTCCGAGTACTAAACCCGAATTCTTGTTAAAACGCCTTTGTTTCATTCTTCAACCCAATTGGTCCATGCATTACATCATTCCAACCTAAGGACACGGTGCAAATAGATGAGACGCGATATCCCAAAAGAAGAATACACCGATATATGGAATGTGTTGATTTTCTATGACTCATTTCGGCCAAGAGTTTCCTACTGGCATGGAGGGCATAGAGAGATTGCTGTTCCCTGTGCATTGATCTCAGTTTCCTTCTTCCCTGTCTGTCGTTTATAGATCTAGAATGATAAAGAGGGTCGTTCAAACCCTGTTCTACAATGTTCTCTACCTTCTTGAGACCATTGCTGCAAGATATGTTGCAACATTTCTTTGGATTTGTCTAGTAATTTCGCAAAAGCAGTTTGAATCTTATGTTGCCCAATGATACACCTTTGGAATACAAATAGGCGGTAATTCGACTCTCTTTGTACTTTTGGCATTTAAACATTGTTGTTTACAACTGTTGAGAACATTAAAATGGAAGAACGAGTGTAAACTGATTAAAAATGAAGAAAAGAAACGAGAAACTTTTTCTTATCGAGTGCTAAGAAAACGAGATTAGACGTTAGACGCTTTTTGCTGAATTTAAACCCTGAGCACCACAGGCATGTGTAAACAATTCGGTTCAATAATATTAAACCAAGTGATCTGTCAAGCGCAGAGAGGAAACCTGTCTGAAACAGAAGAAACATCTGAAATGGCGTGTGGACAGAGCGATGATTTATAAGGAGGTTCTAAGGAGATCGTATTGTTAATTTTTAATTTCATTTTTTTAGACTATAGATGATATGAGTCGAACAAAGTCGGAATGCTTCCTATATACCCCAACATTCAATAAAATTTTGTTATGTTATGAATGATGTTATGATGATAAGTCTAGGAACGGCAAGGTTTGCCTATCCCTTAATGGTGATATTATAGGTATTTCATTGGTCACGCCTTAAGAGGAAACTCAACTAAAAAACCCTATCGAAAAAATTGCAAAATATAATTTATTTATATAAACTACTAAAAGTTCAATCGATGTATCCATTTATTTATCATTGAAATGAATAAGAAAAAAACGCATACTACGATTTTTAAGGTCCGGTTGTTTCTTAATGTAATCAATGTTAAAAAAAAATCGCTTACCACGAGTTAAAACCTCTTATATCGTCAATTTTTAGAAGATTAAAATCATAATATCGATATTTAATAGCAATATCTTCAGTTTGCAGATCTATTAGGACTGCTCAAGAAGCGTAAATCTGGAATTAATGACACTGATGTTTAAAAATGAAAATTGTATTGAAGGATAGTTGGCTAAAGGTAGAATAACTGCTTTTGTTTGTACTAATATAACTGAAATTGATTAATTGAGATTGATTGAAAACTTCTTGTTATTGGAAAATCAAGCAACCCAAGATGTTGCAAGAAGATAAGTACACTTCCAATAAATCAAAGCCAATAAAAAAGCATGGATAGTGTACTAAAACATTCAATCACAATCGTGCAAAAACTAATATTCCGACAGCATCTGTTTTTTACTCACAAAAAGTGTGTATAAAGTACTACTTTTTCATAAAGGGCGAGCCCTAAACTGGAAAATTGCCGAAGTTAAGAATTTTTGAACAACCGGTGAAAGTTCCGGTTTTTCATTTTTTCCATTGTTCATGTATTTTTGTCACACAAGAAACCTCTTTTGATTGGCCTACAAATGATTGATATATTTTGTATTTCACTACGACAAATATTACAAATTTTTTGAAAATTGTAATATAGCAATAGAGGAATCATTCATAAACCACGTGGGTCAAATGGAAGGGAGAAGGAGAGATATCAAAAAGCCACGTTAAGCCACATGGGGGAGGGGGATTCAAGACTGTTACGTGGTTGAAAGGCCCGTTACAGGCCTTCTTGATAATAGGCTTCTTGCTCAAATACAGCAACGTGGTTTATGAGTGATACCAAATATTCATAGGGATTCTAAAAACAAATGAGGTATTCAGTCGTAAGATTACAGGATTTAAGGAAAAAATAATACCCACCGGCGAACCGTTTCAGCATATTTCTTTCATTTGATGATTAAACCGTATCAAATTTTTATTTGTAGAATATAATCTCCAGTGAAAATCACGAATGTATCTATGTGTGTGAATTTGTCAACAGTTAATCTAACAATAAAAAAAAATCCTCGCTACAGGTGTGAATAAGATTTGTACTTGTGGGAAGTACCTGACGTGGGCAGGATTGATTTTTAATTCACAAAAAAAACGTATTCTTCAAGGTTTCTATTGGGTGTTTACCCAGTACCTCCACTGCACTGCTTTGAAACGACAGGATAATAAAAGAAAATAATATTTTACAATATGATTTCGATATTAAAATTTTATTAATAGATATTACCATTTATTCAAATTGTTTTTATCACTTTATCCCTCCGATTTATTTGTATTTTTAATCAGATCGTCAGCAACGTTTTATTTTTCATGGATTTTTATTAATTTTCTTCACAAACTTAATTGGTTAATCTAAGAGGTCACCGTGCGACGTTTAACCTACACGAAAAGGTTGCGGTGTCATAGTCGACCCAGTAGCATCTATTAGAAGCAATTTATTGCGCCAATAATAATAATTTATAATTAATAATGCAAAACACCACATCATTTGACAGCCGACATGTTATGTTTTGTTTTATATTATAAACTCGATACGGTGTTAAAAGTTTAAAAATGTTATGAATTTGTCGTTAATATTTTAAGTTTAGAAACAATTGCAAATTTGAAGTCTTGTTGGTATATATTTTTTGAGAGTTAACGAATGAATAAATTGTAGATAGTTCAGATGATTCCATAAGGAGAATAACCGATGACTTCGGAAGACATCGTCTGACAGGTACGTACTTACATTTGCGTTTCTATAAATGATAATCGACCAATTAAAGCGACAAACTGGTTTTTCTACCTGGATAGGAATTCCTTCGTTTACGTAAAAATTAGTTTGTCTTTGATCATCACATCTGTGTATATGTTTCTTGTTCCACATTTCTTGTACTTTCGCACTTTGTTCTGTGATAATTCTCATTATCATCTGTAATTAATTATTTATTATTACGCACGTTTTTGTTTGTTTTTTACATGCATGAGTAGACGTTATGGAAGAAGAGAACGAGGAGGACAATTTTCTGAATTTCTCCTATCCCCCGATCAGACAAAGATACTCATCGAGTAAGTGTTATCGTTTGGGAATGGTGTGATATAATAACGTATTACCTGACGAAAATTGTGAGAAATGCACGATTCTTTTACAACCATAGCCTGTGCATAATGACACCTTACTTGCTCCATGCGTAAATGCACGTTTATATTCTTGAAAACGTTTTATGATTACTCTGGTTTATAGAAACCAGATTTAAACTGCAAATGACTCAGAAAAAATTCGGAATCGTCCAGGACTTGAACGTTTCTTTCTGGGTTTTCCCATCGGTTTGCACCACCCATGTTGATAGAAGTTATATTATTCTTATCAGTGGCGTATATACGGGTGTGTCATGTGCGCTAAGAAAAGTGTATCAGACCCGTTGCTACGATTTCACTCCACTGAATGAAATTTCTAGAATTCTAGTAAAGTCCTTCCAATACGAGTTGGTCCAGTTAAAAACCAAAACAACTACCGACTTTATACCGAGCGCATTCAAAAAATACGTTTTTAACCTAACCTAACCTATACAGAAACAGAACATTCATGTAACGTACCGTTTAACCTTTCCCCGTATATTTGGCGCGGGGAAATGTTGTTAGTCGCTGCAATACATGCTTATACATGAAATGCCCATTAGTATCGACAATTAGAGCAAGTCCACTACAGCCATTAAATTTGAGCGCCGAGCACGTATTCATTTTCATTCGTCATTAGAATTCATTGGCGCAAGGTAAGTCGCAATTATTATTTTAAAATGGCCTTTTAGAGACCTTCTGGCGAGGACGAAATTAATAATGGCAATGATATAGACATTATATCACAATACAAATAATGCTACAAAAACAAATGAGGCACAAATTTGGGATTTCGTCACAAAATTTCGTTGACAAAGTGAGTAACAATCTTTTATATTTCTTTAAATATGGCACGCCTATGGAGCGGCGGTATAACCATTGTATGTCGGTGATACGGCTATTAAATTCTATTGCTTTTTTTTTTCAACTGGACCAATTGGGACTGGAAGGACCTTACTTCAGTTGTAAACAAGTGCTTTCAAATTTACTTGAGTCCGTTTGGAAAAATCTAAATTTTCCATGGTCCTGGTAGAGTTAAAACTTTTAAATTTGATTGTATGATACTTTCGGCGTGCAATCAGCGAGAAGCCCGTTCTAGAGATAAGGGACGGATGCGTACCTATCAACGGATTGGACAAGAACTATTCCATAGTAATCCCCAAAAGGGAGGACTGGAAAACTCCGGAGAACATAATCAGGGAGCATGGACTGATCTGGAAGCATAAGTACCTTCATGGGGAAAGTGCGACTAGGTTGAGACATTAAGCAGCGGGGATGACACATGGACTCCAGTCTAAGTGTCGCCTGAAGGCACCCGTTTCTTTCATTTATTCAAAATATTTTCTGTCATTTGAGGTTCTAGAAGAATATCTGGAATACAGCCCTCTTTCTATCATTTAAAATTAAAATGAATCTGTTTAAAGCATTCGTAAGCTGTCTAGTTTCGTGCTTCTTTGTGGAAGAAGCCCAGTTTTGGATATTGAAGGTTCCAGAAGAACATGTGGAATCCTCTCTCTCTCTCTCTGAAGTTTTCTAACGGTTAAAATTAAAACTGAAAAGAGTCAATTCTCCATAAACCTTGATTTAGTTCTAAACCCATCATGGCATTCCAAAATTTGAAAAGAATTTAAAAGTTTTTCTTCAAACTTTCTAATGGTAGAAATTATAATAAGGAAGCTTACTTGTGACTAGATAGGAAAATCTAGATTTTACTGTGGTTTTCAGTGAGTGAAATCAGTTCCAGAAGGACCAGGAATTTTTATTGTGAATCCTTTTTAGCGTTTAAAATCAAGTTAAATTTATTTGAAACGTCTGCAAACGTTCTATATTTGATTTTGAGGCAATTTCTGTTGTTTAAGGTTCCATAAGAACTTCTTATATGTTTATTCTATGTATTTTAAACTTGGCATTTAGAACTGAAACGGAAAGTTTTGGACATTCCAAAAATCTTCTAAATTTAATTTTAAAGCTGTTCTGGCTTTTCAAAATTCTAAAGAAACCAGTAGTGTATCTACCGGAGTACTGGCCCCGGAAAGACCGCACAGGAAATTAATATTTAATTTTGATTCAAATGGTGAATCCAATATAATCGTCTGTCGTTTTGTAAAACCATCGCGTTTTTATGTTATTGCTTGAATTTGTGTCTTTAAAATAACAAGCAATAAAATACTCCCCTTAAAATGTGTATATCTTTAACGAGATTTGTAATCGATATAATTGTGGCCTAATATATTTCGTGACAACTTCTCATTGTTATTTAATGCGTTTTGTAGTCGTATAAGAAAAATGCCCAGAATATTTTAATTTTTTCTAAAAGATTGTTTAAATTGTACATATTCACTCATAGATTTGCATATTGATTCACGTCAAATTGTTCATGATTTTTTACACGGTCCTATTTACAATGTTCAAGTAGCGTAGGCTCCTCCTCCGTCTGACCGTTATAAAATTGTAATTTTAATCGCGGTGATGACCACTACGATGTTGATGATGATGATGGTGGTGTTCATCGTTAGTCATCCTAAACCGTCGAGTTTTCCATGACCACTCAAAAACCTACATTTCTATGATTTTCGCATAACATTTGAATTCGTTAAAAATTATGAAAAACACGCTAAATAATAGGCTCACCGGCCATAAAATCTTTTCGGTTGTCAAGGTGACGCAAGGTCGAATGGAACGAGTTTTACTTAATTTTTTGCGAAAACACCAATGAGTGTATCCTTTTAAATACGTGCGAATCAAATAAACGACGTTTTATCGCTTCTGTAAACTTTGACGGTTCTTATGCATATTAAGTGGTGTAGTTCGTTATTGGGAGATAGAATTCTTGCAAGCGACTCGATTTCTGTAGCTTTGCGCCCGTTATGTAACTACCGCCATGTCAAGCACCTTTCAATTGCTAATTGCTTCTAATATAGAAGTAACGGTCACTGTGCAGGCTTACTGTACTTGAAAATTAATTATTCCGTCCGGGAAAGGAATAAAATAATCGTAAAATTGATTCGGTACTTGTTAACCGTACAATTCGATTTATTTTATCCCATCAAAGTGACATTTAATTTTCGTAGCAATCTGCAGTTAAATTAAAAGTATTACACGTTTCGAAGTAATTGAATTCATCAGTTCTGGAGCATTTTTATCATTTATCGAATTGAAAAAAAAAATTGTGCAATTATTTTGATAGTTTTTGATGCATTTTTATATTATGTAACCGGATGAAATTTTTTTGCACCATCTAATTTTCATTGCTGGTTTTGTTTATCGCACCTTCGCATGTACACTTGTGCCCGTTTGCTATTTGTTGCTTTGTTTAGTCGGTAGCGCTGCTTCTTCCTCCATGGACACCATATGGGATTTGCATCCGAGGCGACTGAGCGAGGCAGGACTCAGTCGTCATTCAGGTACTTTACATTCCTCTTTTTTTTTGTATGCATTTCCGAACAAATCTCTAACCGAATAACGCCCGCCAACGAGTGAACTAAAGTGATTTCCAGATTAACTCACCTCTGATTTTTATATCATACCTTCCCGATTTCATGCCGGTTCTTATCTCCTGTTGATTCTAATAGAGAGGTTCCGTAGATTCTAGCGCGGTTCTAACCGAAGACACGGACAGTTTTATAATCGGAGACAGAGTATGGGTGTCGGGAACGAAACCTGGGCACATCGCCTTCATAGGGGAGACCCAATTTGCCCCTGGAGATTGGGCTGGGATAGCTCTGGATGAACCCATCGGTAAGATATTGTTTCTAATTTGAACATCAATTTGTTAAAGGGATATCTGTCTTTAAAGCAAACATGCCTTGAAACACCTTATCCACTATTTTCTTATAATCTTTTAGGGAAAAACGACGGTTCGGTTGGAGGTACCAGGTACTTCCAATGCGAGCCTAAGAAAGGAGTCTTCGCCAGATTGACGAGACTTACCAGATTCCCGTTATCCGGAATGGGTTCCGGGGATACATACACCACGTCTCCTTCTCCCGTGAACAACGGGGTAGGAAGGAGTCCAGTCTCGCCCACTGGGAGTACGAAGGGTATCCTGAAATCGTCCATGTCGAACAGTGAGTATTTGTCACGTTACTAGAATTTATCCATTGAAAGAGAAAAGAACTAAAAATGAATATGCTGTATAATGTAAAATCTCGAGAGTTCCTTTTCTCCCTTCCGCTTCTCTCAGGAGGCACGTTGAGATTTTTAAGTATTTTTTTTTGCAATTCTTCAGGTTTTTTATATATCTTACATTAAATTTATCAGAGGCCAGTTTCATGGAGTAATTTTGGAAATGGATAAATTGGCATCTATTCCCAACGTGAAGCACTAGTGTTAAGCTTTAAAATTTTGCTTAAATATAGCCAAATGAGTCATCCAAACTAACATTGGAATATTTCAGTTTAATCAAGATTTACATTATACTGTGTTAGCTGTTATGAATAATTAACAATCTGTACATTATGAATGTAATGCCTTCGTAATTTTTATTATTTACATAATTAATAACTGCGCTTTTCAGGTGGATCCAATTCAAGCCTACATACATCAGCTTCTCATGTAATAGATTACAAAATAGGAGACCGTGTGATCATTAAGAGAAGCCAAGGTTCGAAGGTGGGAACTGTTAGATACATAGGCTTCACTGAGTTTGCACCAGGTGACTGGGTTGGTGTAGAACTGGACGATCCTCGTGGGAAGAATGATGGTTCGGTCGATGGCATAAGGTTCATGAAAACTTTTTTAAATCGTGTTGTTTTGGTATTTTATATACATTTAGGCGTTTTGTCAATTAGAATGTACAATGCTGTATGTATAGTGTATTCTATAAGATTAGCATAGACAACCATACTAGACTGACAAGGTATAATATATCTGAAACATTGTTTCTCGCTTATGTTTGAATATTTGGAAAGAATTTTGCTGGGAATTTACAACAGTAATATAGCGAGGGTGTGCAAGGGAAGAAGCACATGGTTGTGGTATAGTGAATGATTGAACGATTTTAAGTAGCTGCTTATACGTGTGTCACATTTACATTGCTCAAGTAATACAAATAACCTAGAATATACAGATATACAGAATATAAAATTATTTACCCTCCGCATTTTATTCAGACTATAAATTTAGTATTTTGCATATTTAAATACAAATCCTGGTGCATAGTTCTCCTTTTCTTGTTCTTGTTTTAAGATTAATGGTTTCATTTAGAAAAACCGTATATATTTTATTGTGGAAACAGAAATCAGCAAATGTGTGCTTTTGTGCTCACTACCATTACATTTTTACATGTTCAGTTAATTTCCATGGTTTTAACTACCTGTGCTGGGTATTCAGCCATTACAGTTTTAATGATCAACCACTTAAACCAAGATGTTCAAAAAATATCTTTTCAATGTCAAGACAGAAGAGTGGATATTTGTTAAACCCGTCCATAATTTTTTTCTTACTTGCATTTCGTTCAAAAATAATATATAATATAGTTATATAGTATGTACATATATAACTGCCTGACTAACTGTTATATATATATATATATATATATATATATATATATATATATATATACACACACACACACACACACACACACACACACACACACACACAGTATAGGTGAGTTTGTTAGACCCTCTTGATTCAAGTAACTATATAGAGACCAGTCTCCTAGTTTCCTAATGGAAGCTTGTATGTTTTCAGAAAATACCTGATTGGTGTATGACACCAATCACAAAGAAATGTTGATGAATGGCCCTGTTGAAGAATTGTTTTTAACACAATGGAAGTTTGTATACTCTGCATTTTAAACAGTATTTGCATGAACCATCTGTATGTTGCATTAAGAAATAAAATGATCGTTAGGGTTCCATGTGGTTAATGGACAGTTGTACCCAAACAGCACATGTGTAATATCATATTGTAATATTTTCAGAATATTTCTAGAAATGTATATGCAGTGTAAGTTAATGTGAATAAAGTTTATGTACCACAGCGTTCTCCATTTTGGGGTTTGCGTTTACAGTATGATTTGAAGATGGACATTCAGCAATTGTGCAAATTTTCTCTCCAGTTGCTGGTCAAGAGGTGCAAGTAGCTCCGCAGTCGCAACAAAAAATGATAGCTGATATCAAAAGAGAACAGAGAGAGAAATTCTAAATTTTCTGGCTATTCGTCTTGTAATCATACTGTAAATCGAAATCCCAAAATGACGAATGGTGCGGTATTGTGTCATTTAGTGACTGTAGGTATAGTTGATAAGTATAATCTAATACATAAGTATGTGTATGTATGTCCGGAAATGTTCAGGCACTTCCTGAATATCTGAAACCACTCAAAACTTTAAATTTTGCACGATAACAGTTTAGGCTTTCACATAATTCAGAAAAATAATTTAACTCCAAATTTCTGTTCCGAATGTGGCAAGAGGCACACATTTAAAAACATGCGCACTGGTTCACGTACACTTTCAAGGCAATGAAATTATGCCATATAGGCAGTATATATTTGTAACTGGTCTTAATATTTGTGCAAAATTTTACAACATTGCTGCAATATTACAATCTTGCCAATAGTTGCTATTTCTATTTTTCTGCTGCATTGGCAATTATTGGCAAGATTGTAATATAGCAGCATTATTAATATATAATATTGCACTTTTGTGCTATTGGAGTATAAACTGTCGTTAATAAGCTTATTAATAAATAAACACAAAATTTACATATACCCTGCTAGTGGGTGCCCTCCAACGGGTCATGGGAAAACAAAAATCTGCAACACGGTTAATTTCTTTAAACTTTATTTGTAATACTTTTATAGCACCTTGTGTTTAGTTTGTTTAATTTCTTTACCGAGACTAATAGATACTTTTTCATGTTCATTTATTTATAATGTGTTGCAAAAGGTGTACAAACCCACACTAGATGTATAAGCATTACTTTGAAAGTCTGGTATGATTGTCTGTAGTATTAATATATGGAATCTTGGTCCATAATTTGTTCTTCCCTTCCAATAATAGTTTACAACTTCCCAATTCCTTTTAGGTATTTCGAGTGCCGTCCGAATTTCGGCGTCTTCGTCCCGGCAGCGAAAGTGAGCAAATCCCCCTCGAAGGTTAAACCCAATGCCTGTCAAGTCCATTCCGGTTCAGGTTTGCCACCAACTGGGATGAGGAAAGTCAATTCCAAGGAGTCACTCACTTCTAACGTTTCCCTAACCAGTAGCGCGACATCTGGCGTGAGAAGGGTAAGGTTGGGGGTGACTTCCTTATCTCCGAAGGTAGGTTGAGTGTTGAGGTCGACATTCAATGAATCGATAAGCTATCGGCGTTAAGGTGAAATTATGTGAGTAATGTTGGGGTTTTTTGAGAATGTTCGTAATTTAGGTTGGTAGCTTATCGATGATTGAACAAAGTTTTCTTAAATTCAACACCAACCAGCCGCTTGTTATGAGTTGTACGAGTTTTATGTTTGCATGACTTCTCCTTTATGCACTTATGAGTTCTCCATAATAAGTGTGTATGTATATGTATATATATATATATATATATATATATATATATATATATATATATATATATATATATATATATATATATATATATATATATATATAAAGCAATTGAAAGTTGACCTTATGTAACCACTGACTTTGACAATATTAACAAATAAAATATTTACAATGTTAATTCGAATTAAACTCTTAACGCACACTTTAATCAATTAGTCTGCCGTATCAGTTTGTCCAAATCTAAATAATCAAATCATTCCAATTAAGTTCATAATCAGATATGTTACTTAATTAAGTACACAATACTAACTTGTTCTGGAGACACTTACTGAATAATTAATTAGGTGGTTTGTGTTTGACATTTAATGAAAGTAACAGTTTTTGCACTAATGAGTTCAAGTTTTTGCAAATGTGTGGTTTTTTGTTGTTTTTGTACTAATTCGTTGTGTTTTGTAATGCCAGAGAACATCTACGCCCTTGCAACCGAGGATGGCCCTCCAGGTAACCTACTGAGCTATATATTTACCTATACTCGAACACAATTAACAGCAGAAATGCCATAATGGTTAATAAAAAGTAAAAAGGCGCTTGTTATTCGTTTCGGGGGATTAATTAACATTTTTTATAAAGAAATAAATCAGTTTGGCTATTAGCGTTAAAAGTTGTTTAACTTTTTTATTTATTAGGTATTTACGCTTCAGTTATTGTAAAGTTGTATTAATAAAACATACTCACCTGTTTTCCTTTATTTTGTACCCTATATATGAAGGAGATTTGTGGTAAGTAGTAGACAGTTGTTGCATGCTGTAGTAATCATTGCTCATAACAATTTATTTGTGTGTGACCTTGGTTATGATGAGTGGTTTTTTTAAATAAAGTAATGAAATAAACATATATTTTTTATTATATGATGGAAGAAATGTAGTGAAATTTCATTCCGCATTTAAACTGCAGACAAAAGCTTTAGGTTACCTACTGTGATGTGAGACAAAAAGTCTGGAACTTGGGAGATTATGAATAATTTTTAAAAATTACACAGTTTTGAGCCAACAGAGTGAATATTGATAATACTATGTATTGGTAATTAGTGAGATAACATAGTTGACTTGTAAAGTTCATAATTTTGAAAGTTTTAGAAAATCTATACAAGTTCACTGTTGATTTTCTACACACATATCGAGTCATTATATAAGATAGAAATCACAAGATTAAGAGAAAAATTCAAAAAATGTTGCTACTCTTTATTACTGAGAGAACTATGAGATCGAGTTGAACAGACAAATGAAACTAGAAGCAACTCTGCAGCTAATTTCGAAAAATATGATTAAAAAATTGTGACTGAATATGAAACTTCCACACAACTTACAATTTAAAAAGTCGTGTGGAATTACTTACGTAATACCAAGAAAGATACCTACAATAAATTATTTTGAGTAATGTTTGGCCAGCTTTATTCACCTGACCAGGACTCTGAACAAATAATTACAGGTAAAAGGTTATCACAAGTAACGGAGTAGGGATTACGTGTGATGGTTCTTATTTAAAGAAGGATTCATAGCCCAACCTGTTATTATAAATACATTTCAATCAAGGGAATAGAAAAGTTTAGGAATCAATCCCAAAATGGCTAACAACCTCCAACAGAATTCCTATTCCACCATAAGCCATACCATATTTATTTTGCATTTTAACTTCAAACGTGGTGTGTCTGCTGTTGACAAAATAAATTCTAAAATTAATTATCTCAATAAATGTAGGACGTCTTGAAAGAAAAACAGAATCACATAGAGCAACTCCTGAAGGAAAGGGGATTAGAAAGAGCAGAAGTAACCAGGGCAGCTACTCAAGCCGAGGAAGCAGAAAGGAAGTTCGCAGTTTTACAACAAGAACACCTAAAGGTAAAATAACGCAAAATAATTTATGTGTGAATGCACCATATCTTATTTTTTCAGTACAAGTCGGATTGTGAGCACGCTTTCAGAAAGCACGAGGGCATCCTTAAACAACTTCAGGAGGAGCATAGGAATACATTAGATCAATTAGATGAGGAGAGACGGAAGAATGAAGATCTTCAGTTCAGATTAGCCGAGACTTCTATCAGTAAAGAAGATGCCGAAGTAAGTGAAGCGTAGTTAAAAAATATCTTGAAAATATAGTCAAAGTTCCATAAGTGAAATAAAGAACGGAAATTTGACTGCATAGGAGATTTCACGTAGGATTTTTAACCTTCACGTTTTTTATTTCAGAAAAATTTGTTAGAGCAAAGCGTAAGTTGAAGTGTGGTGTGTTCATGTGTTATTTTTCTGTAGTCATATGTAAAAGTCCACAAGAGTATTTCTTTATTCCATTCAATAATCTTGTAATTTTTGTTAGATAACCAGTGACATTTACATCCAAAAGATCACCGAATTAGAACTTCAGTTATCCAATGAACGAGAAACCGTTGAAGCTCTTAAAAAGGATACCGATAAGCTGTCGTACGCCGAGAAAGACTTAACCAAAGCCAAAGAGGAGATCGAGTCTTTGAGAGCTCAACTTCAGGAGGTCAGAAATAGGGAAATCGCTTTGGAAGACGACAGCGCGTCCACTTCAGGTAATGATAATAAATTTTAAGCGAGAGCTTCAAAAGTTCAAGAGACGGCTTATATTTTTAATTCTCAATACAAATATAGTAACACTTTACAATGCCTCATTTTAAATTCAACTCCTTTTAGTGCTGATCGCATCTCTACAAAAGGAGTCCGACCAGTACAAAGCGGATCTGCAAGAACGTGAAGAAATGATCGAAGTCCTGAAGAGGGAGATCAGCAAAGTTACCGAAGATGCCAAAAAATCATTGGAAGAGACTGGGAACGAAAAGACTGAACTACAATCTTTGCTTAGTGTTAAGGACGGTGAGCTCGCCCGACTTAAAAAGGAACTACAGCAAATAGATCAATTGTTGCAAGATGAAATCGTCGAAGTGGAGAAGCTCTCCAGTGATAAATTGAGCTCCGAGATGGTGCTAGATAAAGAGATCGAAAGATTGAAAATGGAGATTAGCGCTAAGGTCCTGGACATAGAGAATTTAACTGAGGATAACAAAGGCAAAGATGTTAAAAATGAACAATTACAAGCTGAAGTGGATAGTCTTAGGGAGCAATTGACTTTGCGACAGAACGAAGTAAATAAATTAGAAACGAGTTTGTCACACCAGGAAAAAATCATTGAACAGCTTAAAAACGAAAACAATAACAACCAATTGGAAATAAATCGTCTCAATGAAGAACTAAGAGGAGTAAAAGCAAATACAGAAGAAGTTGTGATGGATATTAAAAATGATTTAAACAAAATATCTGAAGACAAAATGAATCAAATCAACACTCTTAAAATGGAATTAAACAATGCAGTCGAAGAATTAAAGAAGAGTTCCAACAACTTCACCCAAGTGAAATTGGAATTAAATAACAAAATCAAGGAAATAGATGACTTGAAATCCCTGCTAGAAAACACCAAGAGTGACAGCGAAAGAAATCTCTTACAGAAAAATTCTGAATTGGAACAACTCACAAATACCTTGAAGGACCGTGAGTCTGTAATCCAATCTCTTCAAAAAGACTTAGAGACTACTAAAATCGACTTAGCTTCAATGTCAACGAATTTAGAACAATATCAAACGAATTTGAGTGATGTGGAAGCTAATCTGAAGAAAGAACGTGATGATATTAAAGAGTCACTGAAAAATAAAATAAACGAGTTATCTGAAGCGAAGCAAACATTTTCTGATATGATCACACAAAAAGACAATCAATTACAGGAAATGTCGACTGATCTGTCTGAAAAATCTAAACAGATTGATCAGCTTGGCGCAGTCCTAAAAAAGTTGCAGGATGAGCGTGAAAAAAGTTTGATGCTTGCCAAAGAAATCGGTAAGATATCTAATGATGAAAATATCGAACAAATAGAGGATGCGTTAAAATACTTATCATCTGAAATAGCAAAATTGAAACTAGACAACGAAAATAGATTAAAAGAAAACAAGACACATTCAGAAACCTTGGCGAACTATAGAGAGAACTATAAGCAGGTAAAAGAAGAATTAGAAACGAAAAATACACTCATGGCTGAATTAAAAGCAACTCTTAAAACGCAAGAAGAAAATATTATCGCTAAGCAAGCCGAATGTCAGTCAAGCATAGAAATGATTGAACAAAAAGATCAGCAAATCATATCGCTTCAGTCTGAACTATCTGCCACTAAAGAATCATTTGATAAATTGAAGGGTAATCAGAATGATGTAGAATCCATGTTAGCAAAGGAAAAGGAAGAACTCCAAGCACGCGTTAACCTAACCGAGAAGGAACTAGACAATACAAAACAGGAACTAGCAAATAAGTTAGCGGAATTTGAACTCAATATATCGGAATCGACTAAACACATTTCGACTAAAAGTAAAGAAATTGAACGGTTGAATAAGGAAATCTCCACTTTGAAAAACGAGATGAGCGACCGCAAAGCCGAGTTTGATGAATTGGACATCGGAGTCTCAGATCTTCTCACTGAAATCGAAAATAAGGACCAGCACATTATAGAACTAACCGATATCGTTTCTGATTTACAACAGAAACTTTCAGAAAAAAATAGCGATGTAGAACGTCTAAGTAAAGAGTTAGACACTGTCAAGCAAAGGAACGCCTCAGGAGACCAAAGCTTGGCACAATTACAGGAAACTATTCAAAAGTTAACTAGCACCAATGAGGATATTCTGTGCAGGTTAAATGAAGCATGTGAAAAATTAAGCAATGTATCTAAGGAAAACGAAGAACTACGAAATGAAGTAAAAACTTTTGAACAAATATTAGAAGCATCTTGTCAATCTGAAGCAACTCTGACCGAAAAACTTGCATCTGAAGAGAAAAAACTGAATGAGTTGCAAAAAAGTTTAGATAACACAATAAGTAACTTACAAGCGAAAGAAAAGCTGTTGAATGAGAGAAACGGAGAGATTTCCAGGCTGAAAGAGGATCTAAAAAAGGTTAGTTTTAAAATAGCCGAAAACAGATGTTACTTGTTTGGTTTTCAGGCGCAATCCGAATCAAGTGCTGTCAGAGAAACAGTAGAACCGTCTAGTTCCGTAAGTGCATTCTTATATCTCATGCATGAAAGCTTATCACATTTTCATTCCTCCATTCATCTCTTTTTTTTATTATTATTATTGCTAAATTGCATGGGTTCAATTTTTTAATACACAGGGGAACTCACACTCTATTGATTACCAACAGCTATTAGAAGAGAAACTTTCAGCCGAAAGTCAGGTGGCTTTCCTCAACTCGATCATCGCAGACATGCAGAAGAAGAACGAAGAGCAAAAAGCTAAGATTGAGATCCTCGAGATGGGATACAACGCTGCCGCTGCCGAAGAACTTGTCGCGTAAGTGAACTGAGAACTTCTTAGCAGAGTATTTTATCATTTACATACAGACTAAATTGTCAGTTTATTTTGGGATCAAATCTATTACTTAAAATCTAATCGTCTATCTGGAAATATTGTCATGCAAACCTCAGAGAAATTCACAAAACTAATAGTAAATGTGTTGTAGAGAGTGAGTTGTCCTAAGCAAATATCGAACACATGGAATGTGGAATAGAAATTATCACCAGGAAAAATAATGTCATTGAATTAACTGTGATTATCTTGATTATTAATAAAAATATTATTGTCAATAACAAGGAAATGCACAATATCGAACCAATAATGATTGTCATGTATGGCTGTATCGACTATATTAATTTAGTTTATACTTAGATAAGAATTTATTAGTTTTGTATAATGATAACTAATTGACAATGTTTTTGCCTTTTTCGTTTTTAGCATGGGCTTTAATTTGGATAACAAACCAACGTCATCTAGAATGTACTGTGATATCTGCGAGGAGTTTGATCGACACGAAACGGAAGATTGTCCAATGCAAGGTGAAGATGAAATGGAAGTTAATCCTCAGTTAGGGAAAGAAAGAAAGCCGAAACCTCCACCAAGACCATATTGTGAATTCTGTGAAGGTAAGAACTTGAAAAATATCTGTACAGAACAGTAAATTGTAAATTCCTACTATTTTGATTTTAGTCTTTGGACATGCCACGGAAAATTGCACAGAGGATACGGAGTTCTAGGATGTTTTTTCAGTGCCTGTTTTTAATTGTTGATTAGTCAATACTGTTCTTGTTATATAGTCTCTTATTTTTTCGTATTGAAATAAAACTATATTTTATTAACCAGTTTGGCGTATTTCTTACACAAATGCAAACTTCTTCAATAGTGTGATACAAAAATACTGACAAATTTGATGACCTATCCTACCTACCTACCTATTGAGTATATTTTTGTGTCCTATCATCTGTAGCAAATGTATTTCAATCAGAATATGATAATGGGACATACACCTGTATGGTGTATGGGTAGAGTCTATGGGACTCTACACCTTCTCGTGGTTCTCGCTGAGCAA
This sequence comes from Cryptocephalus primarius, assembly GCA_963576515.1. Taxonomy (NCBI): domain Eukaryota; kingdom Metazoa; phylum Arthropoda; class Insecta; order Coleoptera; family Chrysomelidae; genus Cryptocephalus; species Cryptocephalus primarius. The sequence continues at coordinate 1,514,642 of OY754944.1, read as the reverse complement.
CGAAATTTGCATTTGTGATTCATCACAAAATTCTGTTTTCTACTATATTTCGTCAGCAAAGCAGAAATTTTCTTTCCCAGTTTTCACAATTTAACCTGTTGCAAAGTGTCCTTGCCATGATAAAATGTCACGAGCCGCCACTGTTTATATCAATTATTTATAGTTGGACTTTTCGAATTTAAATCGAAACAATTGTTTTCAACTGGTGTGAACTCTAGTTTTAGAAATTAAAGAAAGTTGCTCTATTTAATAGCGATCGACAAACCAAACTCTGGTATGAAATTAAATTTAAGTATGTTTTATGTTTTTGCGTACATTTGAAAATTATGTTGAAAGTATGTTTTCTATTGCTAGAAATATGTAGCAAAACTAAAAAAACACCTATATAAAAATATGCACTTTTCAAAATTTTTAGTTTGATTCATTTTGTTGGAATATATGCATTATACCAGTTTCTTATTGAGTTCATCTGAAAATTGAGACTTTCACATTTCCCACAAGCCGCAAACTGTGATGGTGACCTTTAATAGGCGGCAGCTTATAATTTGTTTATTTCCGGCGGAAATGAATTGAAAAAAATTGGCAATATACATTATTAAATTAATAAGATATTCCGGAGGTTCAAATAAATTATGATTACCCCTTCTTTGTTAAAAAATCCAAGAACGCGCCGGTTTCTCCCCTTAAAAGAATCGATCGTATCTCTTCGTGCACACCCCGTATATTTGTAGAGCTCGCCCAAGGCGCATAGTGTGTTGTCTACGTACCTAAACGGGGCACAACAGATGGCGCCCGCACGGGGGCCCCCTGGCGGCTGCTCCGCGCGTCCCGCCAGCGATGCGATTCTGAAGCGCGAACTCGAGCCGATAGGAAGCCGCCCTCGTCCGTTGTAGACTTTGTCGCGTGTAAAGAGGGTGTGTGTGAGTGCTCGTGCGTGCGTACGAAGAGGGAAGGACGTCCCCGCGCGCGTGTGCCCCCCGCTTGATGTCGTGCCCGGAAGCGAGCCCGAAACGTTGAGTTCAAATATCGAATCCGGTGAGTACCCTCCGTGTGCATGTCAGCCATAGCGCGGACCGGCTACGGAATTCCATTACTTCTCGGTACCGATTACGGTGTTATGAGTAATGCGGCCGAAGTCCGTGGTCCTGTGGGTCAGGCGGACGCTCCACGGGGCTTTTTACAAGATCCCAGTAGCGGCGCCCATTCGATACGCCTGTCTGCGGGCGCCTAATTCAATTAGGACAGGTCGAAGGTTTTTCCACTTTCCTACGTGCGGTCCGCACTTATCGGAAACCTGTTCCTCACGACGAATTAGCGTCGATTCGAATTTCCAATTGTGCCGATTTTCCTCTGACGCTCGTTTTTCTGCTCTTTTTTCAGATCACCAGCAGCAGCCGAAGCAGCGAGCAAGATGCCGAAACAGGTGAGTACGGATTTCCAGTCCACGTCATTACCGTGGTCGGTAGGGAAGCATGTACTGTTTTTTATGCAAGATTTACATATTTTTTGTTCGACGAGGAGAACGGGCCCGATCGTGGATGAGTTTATTTGTACGTACTCGCATTATAGTGTGTGCGGCGCATGCTGAAATACGAGACACCTGTTGCTTTTGCCGTTGGTAATCTGGGTGAAAGTTTACGGGGCGGAAAGTACGCATTTTAAGCGGATTAATCACGCCGGGTTTTTCTCTCATTCGCTCGTTTTAACAGGACTTTCGACCGGTCGAGCCGTTATCTTCGGAACGAATCTGATTCCCATTTATATTGCCTTCATTTAAATAATATTGCCTACCTACGCGTCTGGGTATGCGCTACGAAGTGTCCGTCAGTTTTTAAAATTCCTATTGGAAACGCTCAGGGTGACGTGTAAAAATAGGGACATTTGTTCAAAACAAGAGAGTTGGTCAATCATTTACATGCATTGCCATGTAAGGATGATAAGAATGACTATGGAGTTAAAACAAGAGTCAAAATAAAATAAATTCGGTAGAAAATCCAACTAACCTGACGAACTTACTCATTGCTATGTATAGTTCACCCATAGATGAATGGTTTGCGATTGTAAGTAGATTCGAAGGCTGACCGCCGCCTCGCTTGACTCCCATCAAGGGACAGAATACCCACAAATAGTAGAGTTGTAAATAGTTGTAATGCTCTACGAAAATTTCTTCTCATTTTTCACAGGTTTAAGACTCACAATACTAAACCAGCGTGATTAAAAATTTTCCAAACATGGCAATTCGTCAATAATTATTATATACATTCTCAAAAATAAAAATAAACTTCAAATGAAATGTGTGGTGTTTGGGTACCTAAATACTATAAGTAATTAATTTTCTAGAAAATATTTACAAATGTTAGTTACCATTATTGCTGCTGGTACATTAAATATTATTGTTAATTGCTGTTAGCATTCCTTCAATTATCAGCTGATATTAAATGAATTTACCTGGTAATGCGCTCTCATACTGAAGGCAACAGTTGAGAATCTGTAAGGTCTTCTAACGCTTTGTTTTAGTTGACCCCATATTAGTTCAGTAGGATTAAATGTACATTGATATGAAGGTAATCTTAAAATAACATAACCAAAGTGTTTTTTTTGTACCGGTTTAGGTTCCTAAGTCCCTTAGCTCAGAAACTTTTGTTTATTGTGCACCCTTAGAGCTCTCCCGTAGGAGATTCTCAATGAGTTTGAGGACCTTGCCTATCGGTGCCTCTGGTATCGGTCCCTAGAGCATAATCCTTGTTGGCCACAAGTGCCAGACATTTACATAGTAGGTATGTGATAAGGTTTTTCCTCTCCTTCATAACACATCCTGCAAGCCGGATTGTCCTTCACACCTATCATGGTGAAGTGTTTCATAAAAGAGCAGTGTCCTGTGTACAGTCCTTCTGCCCTGCGCAGCTGATATCTGCTTAGCTCTATTAGCTCCTTTGCTTTGGTAGGTCCCTTTATGAAAGTCCGCAATTGCCTCATTTCATGGGTTTCCTTCCGATGCCGCAGATGGAGTTGTCTTAGTTGGTTCTTTGTATGGTTTATTAAGGTTCAGCTACCTTTTTAATCAAAAGGTCATTGGACCTGGTGCCCTGGGGCCGTTGCTGGGTTACTCTATTGTGTCTGGACAGCATTGCCAGCGAGTCGATGTATTCTGCAACTATTCTGGATCTTTTGACTATGTTCTCCAGGCATGTTTTCCCCACTCTCTCCTGTGCACGTGCGGTTATTGCGGTTGATTCCGCCTAGAGCGGATGCTTGAACATAGCAGTCTAATACTTGGGCATCCAGAACTAGGCAACGAAGGTATCAGATGGCATCTTTTAAAAGATTTCTCCTCCTCAACATAAAAAAGGATGAAGGTGGTAGTGTTTAGTTTTCATTAAATATTCAAGGCAATTTTGACCTTCTGTTGCAGTTTTCTAAATAACAAATCAAATATACAAATATTTATAAAATGCCCTTTTAATTATTTTTTATTCGCATTTAAAATGGTTAATCCAAATTATTTGTTAGATACATTATTTTTCACTGGTAAGCAAAAATCTACCAAAATGTAGGTTTTATGATATTTAATTGCAGATAACTAAGAAGTTACACGGAATCCACTGATTAAAATTATATATTATGTTCCTAAAGGCTTATATTCTTCTTTCATTGCCTCGTATGTATTCACACGTTGGCTGTCATCATAGTCCTAGCACATGGACCCCACTGTCGTCAATGCTGATATTACGCATCCATGACAGCCTCTTACAGCTCACCAATCTCTTTCCTTCAACCTTGCCCATCATGACGAAACAAAGTAGCTGGTATTTGGGTCCTCTAATGAACTGGCCGAAATATTCGCTTTTTCTTATTTAGATTACCTTTAGCAATTCACGCTCAGTGTTTATCCTATGTAGCTTGAAGACTATGAAGGCTTATATTGCTCAGAAATTTTGTTAGAAAACTGGCCGGTCCGAAGCCCAGGGGAGAACCTTATTCCCTGGGCTATATTGCTAAGCGTGGTTCACAGATGTTTCGGTTGCCTAGGTTTTGGATTTATCTCACACTTAAATATTTTTGAGGTTTTGTTGCAAATTGAGGAATAGTTTTCTACTGCATTTTATTGGGAATTCGTCGAAATAATCTTTCAAAGGAAGCCGTTTAGCAAGTTAAACTTTCTATCATCTGAAATGTTTCATCAAAAAAAGGTATTTGGTGACCTGAGTGCTTGGAAAGTTCAATACTTTCCTAAGTAAAAATCTGCTTTCGACAGATTCACATTAATCTCTTGAGTGTAACCTTCTCGGTTTAAGAATGCTAGCCTGAGAATCTAAACGATGTTTGCATTGTGTATGTAAATGTATTTTAATGACCGCCGAGGTCGTTTTGTTGCCGAATATTGAAAAATAAATGCAACGGTACCTGCGTTTTAATGAGCATATAATAGATACTGAGAAGTAAAAACACTAACGAGCCTTTGAAGTGCCAACGTGTTATTGGGCGAGTCGGCTAGGAATGAAATGTGGAGAATTCACCAAAAAGTAGATAGTTGAAAGGCGAAAAATTTATTTAATTGAAATCTAATGAAAGCTGAGGCTTAAATGAAATGCATATAGTTAGTTTCGAATTTCAGCCGTTTCTCCTTATGTGTGTTGAGGTTTGTCATGCGCAGGGTATTTATAGAAATGTTTCACATACTTTTTCTCATGGAGACTACTAATGTTCCTTGTGTGGGCGGTTAGATTGAATTTATAGCAGTTTCGCGCCCTTTCTTTGACCGCGCTTCACAACCGAAAATCACCTGGGGTCAAATCCGGCATTGAACAGTCCTCGCACAAGGTCATTTTACCAATTCGGAAATTCGACATTGACATTTCTCACTGCCATAATACAATTGTATGGATGTGCCTCTTGTTAGGCGCAAGGGTATTCACCGGAACGCCCATATAACATGTTTTTGTATTTTATCCACTATTTAAAAATCAGTTGGCTCGTTTTTGGAAGTAATAGGCAACGTTAGGGTGGCACTTTTGTTTGGCAGAAACATAAGGAAGAGTATAGGAAAGAAATTTTTAAAACATGTTTAAGTCTATAAGATATAGACATTTAATGACGTGAGCTGTCATATAACACAAAAACCTTCCATTGGGACTTCCACTTACTGAAAAAGACGTCCGTTAAGCTGCAGTGGCTGTTTCATGCCCCCATAGTGGCATAATTTGTGTTTATTTGTACTATCAAAATATATTTTGTAACTTTGTTTTCGAGAAGTTACGACTACTGGAGCTTAATTCGTAATCTGCTCTAACCCACTTCGTATCTCTAGAATCACTTGAGATGTAAAAAATTTTGAGACGGCAGATTTTGTAACTATTTTGAAACTTTCACATGGGGAATATTGCATTTTTCAAAATAGAAACCGTCCATAATAGTCCCCGCCCTCGCGTTCCAAAAATGAACTAATTTGAAGAATTTTTTGTGATTTAGTTGAAATTTTAGTTAGTTTCGCGAAAGATTTTTTAGATTTTTAGATTTAGATTTAGATTTTTAGTGAAAGATTTAGTTAATTTTTTGAAAATCTGTTTCGTCAGAATGGATTTTTGTAGCTTCGAGAAACAATGACTATTACAACTTTAAAAAAATTGTCCTATGACCCTTTGGAACCGAGTTGGCCTTTTTTTTTTCTAAAATGAACCAGGATTTTGTTTATAAATTTTAAGAAACAAAAATGTGCCATCTTAAAGTTGTTGGTAATTAATTAAAGAGTTGATGTTTTTCTGTACACAATTTAAAAAATTTCTATTCAAAATGGGCCCTTAATTAAGCGTTAAATGTGAATGGTTTATGAGCGATCCAGAGGACGCAGGGAGAGAAGCCATCGACTTTGTCTTCTAAAAATTGAATTTGAATTTTTAGTCACACTAGTTTCTCTCCCATTCTCATTAATAAAAAAATGTTTTTTAGATATGTGGTAGCTCTTCGCTTAGATTAAAACGTGCAGTTAGTTTTTTTTTTCAAATTGTCAACTAAACCTTGTAATTTGTTTAAACATTTTAACATATATGATTATTTTTCAAAATATGATGTTTTTATTGTTATGGTGGACATACTTTGGAAAATAGTATATTGATTAAAAATATGAATTACTATAATAAATAAGCTATTTTCATGATTATTTAATATCACTAAAAACATTATTTTTTAAAAATAATGTTTGTTACAGTGCAATTTTGTATCCTTACAAAAACTGTTATTCTTAAAATTATCTTGCCAAACATCAACGTAACATATAATATTTGTTAACAAATTAATTATTTTTTTTTTTACAATAAATAATTATAATAGAAATGGTAAAATAGTAAAACCATCTATTATTATAGTATAAATTCATATAAAATATAATAGAAAACATAGTAATTTTCAATGAAACATTTCAACAATACTTGACTTTTGCCATTATAACCTCTTCTTTATCTTTAATTTCATCAGTTTTATCACCATCGTCAAAAGTAGCATTATGCCTTTGCAAATTTTCGTTACTGTTAACATTTCCACAAGTTTTACACAATTTTATACAGTACCGACAAATTTCTTTGCAACTACATGTTACTTTTTGCATCCGATTTTGCATGAGCATGTAATTTGATTCAGTAAGATTTCAGGTGTCAAAGGGTGTACTAAACATTTAGGCAATAGCTGAGCTCTTTAATGAATTTCAACACCACTCCGTTGAATTAAACAAAACTCCGTTATCTGAATTCGACATTATTGTTTCGTTAAAATGTAATAACAATAGAAGTTGAAAATATATCCTGCATGCATGTTGCCTGACGGCTCCTTCGGTAGTTGGAGGGTTTTATACCTTGGAAGGTGGATGTGTACCTTTGGAATTGTATACATCGCAAATCGATGTATACATCGGAAATCATGTAATTTAATATCATTTTCCATAATTTGTTACTCTTTTTATCAGCAAATGACACTAATTAGCCATGCAATATGAGGGAACGAACGCGATTTATCGACTATTAAAAATAGTGAATAGTAAAAAGGATTCAAAACAGCACAGGAAAAATACTTTAGGTTGAGTTGCTTGGTACTGATTTAGAACAATTTTTTTCTGTCTTCAACAGTAGCCATTTTCACAGTAGATATTAATTTGACATGGTAGTGATGATAATACCAATCTTCTGTGCTAATGATTGAATGTGTAGATGGATGCACAAACTAATAGTTGATCACAAATGATCTGTTAAAAGTTTTTCTGTTTCTCAATATAATATTGCGTATTTAGCCCAGTTTATAGAGTTTTTTTTTGTAGATGAAATTTAACAGCAGACGGACCAAAAAAACTTTGTTTAAAATGGATCAAAGATGATAAAAACCCAAAATCTAGGAAAACCTGAGCTTTCACGTTTTTTTAAACAATAAAATTTTAAAAAAGTAGGTCGTGTTGCCGTTTTTCACCATAGCTTGAAAATTATTGACGGAAATGCAATACATTTTAGAGACGATTTGTAGGGAATTAAAAGACCTTCAAAATGAGCGTTCCTAAAAGGTGATCGGAGCATTTTTCACCGAGAAAACTTGGAAAAACCGTTAAAGTTGACTCATTTAAAAATTCACAGCTTTGTCCAGTTTAAAGCTGAAGCGCTAATTTCACGTGAATTGTTATGTTATTATGTCCACTTTAAGCATGTAAAAGTTGGATCGGAAAAGCATTAAGACATAAGCCGATTTTAAGTTTTCAACGGTTTTGAAAGGACGACATCAAAACCTACAACTTGGCTATCTTCGATTTTCGTATGCGCTTGGAGAAAAGTGAGAAAAATGGCCTCGAACATTGCGCAAAACGCGCGATTTCGCATTTCGAGCTGAGTGATGGGCGCAAGTATACTGTTTTATGTTGCTTGAAATTAATAGGTCGAATTTTACAAGATTTGGGTGTATATTATTAATAACGTTATTGTGCAAAAACTATTCATCCGACAGCATCCAACTTTCGCATGCTTAAAGTAGACATAATAACATAACATTTCACTCAAAATTAGTGCTTTAGCTTTAAACTGGGCAAAGCTGTGAATTTTTGATAAAGGGCCCATTTTCATGAGGTTTCCAAGTTTTCTTGAGTCTATAGTCTGACTTCTATAGTTACCGTAGCACTAGAGTCCTGTCGTATTAATATTATTTTGAAACCTTTACCATAGTCTATACGTACAAACTAGTCTGGTCACTCCTTTGGTCTCCTCGAAAATCCGCCATTTTTTGCTACCTATCATAAATCGTTTTATAGTCCCCGTAAAGGATCCGAAACCGCAATGTACAGGGGTAAAGCGACTGTGAAATCGATAATATCATTGAAGCGTCTACATACGGGAGGCGAACGAATTTTAAATATACTCGAAGATTTTGACTGGTTGAAATTTTGTCGGCGCAAGATTATTTACAAACGTATAAAGTCGAAGTACACCATAAACAATTGTAATCAGGAATTTATCAGTACTTCTTGAAGTAATTGCTGTTTGCTAATTGTTAAGGATAAGGATTGAAATCAGTTGCAGGACTTGTAAAAGGTTCGCGTAGTAGGTACACCCTAAATAGACAAAGTACTTAGAGATACATATATTTCGTTGCTAAGATAACACATAATAGCAATCAACATATAAGTACATACATAATGACCGTATTAGGTATAAATATAATAAAGTACAAGTTTATTGTGTATTTGCAAGTACCTACTTCAGTTTTTACATGTTTTTTAATACATTTAATTTAGAGTTTTCCTTATTATTTTTTTGGTGTTTTATTTCTCTATTCGCAAACTTTAATGTATAGTAGATTCTCAATCTTCTGGATAGAGAAATAAAATAAATATGAGGGAAATTGGGACATGGGTGTGAAAATTTAACATTTTTAAATAGATTTAGCAAAGCCATCTCTACGCCCTCTGTATACCGAGGTCGTTGAATTTGGACGTAAAAATTTCTTCTAATGCTACTAAATAAGTAATAAAATCAATTAGAGGGACGTTTAAACTTCCAAAATTCCCCACCATGACTGCCTTTATATTTCTTTAGCTCGCAAAATTCGGTATTTCTATCGGATTTTTTATTGTTGCTGTAATTGACACAAATGTCACATGAGTGTTTTAAAATACACTTACGTAAAAAGTATCCACCGACATATACAAGTGCGTTACCTTTTACAGTTTGTAAGTTTCGATAGTCTGAAGTTTCAATGGCTAAAACTGATTTTTGTTTTTTCGATGACGATTTGTTGTGCTGCAAAAAAATACTTTTTTCCAATAAATTTAGCGTTAGTCGTTGACGGTGCGTTTGTCGCACCGTGTATAACCTTACGCGAAGACACCGTGTACAAAATGACCACAAGCTTCTCTTACTCAGCCAGTAATCCATCCGGGTGAGGGGGTAGAGATGACAAGAGGTGATGGTTTTCGGCAATTGGAAGAGTGACTACACTTATAACATAGTGTATACACTATGCCTTTACGGTGTTTGTTTCTGCCTTTTCCCACTTTATTTTTGTTGTCGAACAACTTTTCTGTACTTCGTGAATGCCTGCCGTCGAAACGAATTTTTCCTACCAGTTATTTTTAATTCTTCGCTTCGTACATTTCACTTTCGATACGAACTCCCATCATTAGATATAACTAACTCATTGTTTATTATATCGTCGCGTGTATCCAATTCCTGCTATAAAATAAATTACACAATCCTGATCTTTATCTCCTTCCATTGTCAAGTTCCGTCGGATTTTCGGAAAATACCGAATTTACGACGTCGGGATAAATCGAATCTGTTAATTCCTAAAATTATCTCGATAAGAGTACTATAGTCGTCTACGTAAGAAGCGTTCGTCATTGTCTATTTTAAACGTTTTGATGTCATCAATGGCAGGTGGTTTCGATCGCCATTGGCGGCGTCGAAAACCTAAGCTCATTCATAAATTTCCAGACTGGTCAGGTGAGATGTGGATTTTGAAAACTGTAGAGCAAAGTTATGTGGATCTTATTTGACTGCGAAAGTCGGTTTTGATTTTAAGTTTTCCTGGGCATGTCAGATATGGAATTGAACCCCATGTTGCAATACTGTTTTATAATTGTCTTCTGTGGTTTTATAAAAGATAATAACGTAATGTATGAAAACTTTAAGTCTATAGGTTGTCAAACATTAAAAATAATGAAGTGAAAATAAATAATTAATTGTACAGAAAGAATCTATTGGTTTATCTAATGCTTTAACTAAAAGAACATTCAAACAAATTGGAATGTGAAAAAATGCTATCTCATGGCGTTGTATAAAATAAGGGCTTAAACACATCATTATTCTTTGGTTAATTAAATGTAGAATTAAAGTAGGCCATATGTCGAGGGTGAAACATGAGAAGTTTATGGAACGAAGAAATAAAAACCTTTAATATATATATGTACCGACCCGGACTCCTAGCAAATACAATATATTCCACTCTACCTACTGTAATGGTGTAATTGATAATGGTCCCATGACGTGTAATGGGTACTAAGGGAATAATGCGCGTAGTACTCTAGCTTGAGATAAAATGCGGCATTGCAACAAAAATTATTAACTGACGTTAATACTCCAAATAGAGAAAACTACGATTATTGCTTAGCTTTCACATCAGTGGTTAATTATTAATTAAGTAGTTGGTTTATTAATTAACAATGACACAGTGATAAACTCACTAATTGATTATTTCTTCGAATTACCCTACATGAAATGTTCCCAAGGGTAAGGAGGGAGAATCGCCCCCAAGAGGTTTTGGAAATTATTTTTTTTTTTAAATATATTTACAATTGCAAAATAATATAAATTTATTAAACCAATAAACCATAACCAAATGTATTAAACCTTAATGAACTGGCGCCGAGTACTTCGACTACACATACATACAACAGTTCATATTTTTTTTTACTTGATTCTTGATTTTTTTTAAGCACCGTGCCACGGTCTAGATTTTTTCCTTTAAATGGTTGTTTAGTTTGGCTTCATGCAATCGTTTCTCCTTCTCATCCTGCGACATTTTCTGAGTTTCGTGATGTAACATTAAAATCATGAGATTTACAAAAACGCAATTCCTAGAATAAGTATACTGTTTATAAAAACATTGCAGAGAATCTTAGCTGGAAGAAATAAAAGTGTACCTTTTAGGTACTGCCTCTTGTTAGGAGAACACGCCCCTTTCTGTTTTCTTGTTCTATCATTGGGGCACTGTGCCCCAGTTGCACCCAGTACCACTGCTGCCATTAGGGTAAATTGGACAAATGTGATACGTGAAACCTAAAATACAATCGAGTAACTCCTTACAGTGATTTTCAGTAATTCCATATCTGTATACTGTAAGAACCGAAGCAAAGAATTCCTAAAGAAATATGCCACAGCACTTTCAAAATTTTGGTTACTTACATTAAGTGGAGTTGTAGCATTGTAATCAGCGCCACTAGTGACTGATTAACAAACCTTGTTGTAGCCGTAATAAACATAGGACGTTCATTTCCTAAGGTGTGCGCCTCTATATGCATCTATACTCGTTGCTATTACTGCTGTTTCCCCAGCCAATCCCAGCACAGTCAAACAGGGAACGAACCACCACAGCCAAGGGATGTATGGATAGATCTGCCCAAAGTGACTCCAAATTGCATTATAGAATTAATTAATGTTTATTCACATCACAACTTAACAAATTTTGTGAGGCACAAGAACTCGTGGAATACATAACATTCAAAATGATAGGCGTACTAAAGGCGTATTATTTTAATTGCCCGATCGCCTTACTGGAAGTTGCTTTGTTTGTCTAATTTTTTGGACAAGAATTAAGCGTAATTAAGTAGTGTATGGACTTAATGTATATTAAGTGGCTACTGAAATAACCTGTCTTTCCTGTAACAATGTACTAAACGCGTTCATACTACATGTGTGTGTATATATAAATAAACTTGATTAATCCCATGTTTGTTCTGCAAAAGGTATTTTTTAAAAAAAGAAATAAATAAAAACATGAAATAATTCTCTACATTTTGTGCTGTTTTTCTCACTAATGGAAGCACAGGGTGTCACCAGATGGGAACACTCCTGCTCCCAGCTGGAGACAATCTTGCTCCCGTGAGTAATGCTATGATCCCATGGGGACATGAGGTGTACCCATGGGAACATTTCGAACAGGGTATTCGTTAGTATACACAGGGAACCAATCAAGTAACAAAATACAAGCTCTTACGAAGTAGAAACGAAGAATAAAATGCAGGTGATCCTCCTTAAGGTCGTAAGGTTCTCCCTCTCTGCCCTTCCCTGCCCTCCCTTTGATGCGAAAAAAGACACTTTTCCGAGTTTTGTTTATGTGATGATTCATTTTTAGAACGCTTAAGTACTCATCTCGTCCAAAACTGTCATTATTAAAAGAAAATTTGGAGAAAATGCGGAAACCAGAAAGAATGAAATACGAGGCAGGAAATGATGGATAAATATAATGATTCCCATAAGAAACTTTGTAAATTTGTTATTTCTCTCTGAATCAGTTTCACGCTAATATTCTTAACGGTTATAAGCGAAACCGTGAAAATGCCAAGAGTACGAAGACAGCCGAATTACCGCTAATTTAGCGATTTTGAAAGAGGTCGTGTCGTCGGGCCACCTTAGGCAGGAATTGTATCTCGCAAAATTGATAGACGAATGCTATGAAATATTGTAACAGTTATTCTTCATTGAAGGGAAGGGATAAACCACAGACAAGAAGATTACTTGTACTTAGGGATCGCGATACCACTTCAAGGTCTACGTGAAACTTTCTTGGTAGAACTGTTCTATAAGACATCAGTGCGTTCCATGTGTATATCGCTGTATTCGTTTTTTTTTTTGAGATAAATTCTTGTTTTACTGGCTACTGCCTTTCACCTATCGCCATCGTGCCCTTAGATTAGAATGGTGTAATGCACAACCAAATTGGGTTAATCGGTTTTGCTTGTAAGCCAAAGATGGTCGTAGACGAATCCGGCTTCGAAGGGAAGAAAAATAGTTTCTGGAGGCCAGCATCGGTAATTATATCTTCTATCGCCTATTGAATATATTTGAGACATAATGAATGGAAGAGCAACAATGCTTTTTAACCACCAATAAATTTGCTACAACTGTCGTCCTTACAAGTTTCTCGGGGTAAATCAATAGCTCATACATGATTGCATTAGAAGCCCAGGATGCTGAATATAAAATGATAGAATGATCCATTTACGCGGAACCCGCTACTAAAATTTGTCTGTTGAGGAAGCGATGTTTTCAATTAACGTTTAATCTTTTTTCATGGTTGCCCCCGGGTTATAACAATTTTGGCAGTATTTGTTGGGGTAGCTACTGATGCGTATTTTTGGCTCAAAGGAATTCCAGTAACCACCCCATAAGTTACTTTTGGAGTTTTGTAGTCTACAAATGGTGTAGCAAACCGTGCTGTGGTATTAATTAATAATTCTATTGTACTTTCCTGTGGATTTTTTGTTTCCAACAAATCGATTACAAAAATACTTATTTGAATAACGCTAATCGCCATTCTTTTTTTTTGGAATAAATTTGGAGCGATTATCAGATTCTGGTTTCATTAATATGGCATTATCGACAGTGATTTACAGTTCAGAGAGTTAATTATTTATAAATGTAAAAGTGGGCATGGAATTTCATTCATGATAGATAAATACTTTGAATGCGGACTATAATTTATTTCACATCAACCAGAAAGTCAACTTAAGAAATTCCTGAAAAATATGCATTTCTAAAAGGGAAATTGATTACTTGTAAATTTTGAAAGCTTTTTTTTCAAACTTCAATCATCATGTACTAACCCACATTCGCAGCAGGGCTGATTCACCTTTCATTTTTCACATATCCTTTGCTCTAGTTGCTGCATAGTGATTAATGAGTAAGAACTTTAATTTTGTTGTAATCTGATATAAAATAATCACAGGAAATGAGATAAGGAGATCAAGAAGGTCGTTTAATTAAGTTCTCTGCTACTCCAATTACTCGTAAAGGCACCCGATATTAATAAAATCACAATTTGATAAAAATCGTAATTTGTGTGAAATGTATTCTTTAAGGAAAGTATCAATAATGCCTTGAAATGGTAAAAGTTATGCTAGGAAATTTATTTACCTCAATTACCATTAGTGTATGCGGTAAATCCAGGGATATAACTTTAAAAATTAACAAACTAATCGTAACTTGAAACGAGAAATACCAGTAATATAAATTTGCTTCACGATTGTATGTAGATTTGCATTAAATAAGATATAATTGTTCAAAATACCCAACGGAAAATATTTCATTTTTCTATTGGTTTGTTCCTCAGTGTACGTATAACACATATATGTGAATTAAATATTTAACAGTGTTCACATTTAAAATGTGTCCAGTTTTGGCGGCCGAATTCCTGCTCATGTAATAGAGTGGAACAAAACGACTTTTACATAACCATCATCGTAGTGTGGTTCAGTTTTATAAATGTATAGACCTAAATATATAGAACCTTCGTTCGAATTTTGACCTTACCTCAACCCCTTTTTAACCCCTTCATAAAGTGAAAATTGAAATTGTCTGCATTTTCAAAGAAACATCTCGCCACGTTATTTATTTATGCATTCAGAAAGGATCGTAAGATAATAAGTCGCACACCACAAAATCAATCATTTTTAAAACACTGTAAAACTATAGTTTACAGTCTATAGTTTATATATATATATATATATATATATATATATATATATATATATATATATATATATATATATATATATATATATATATATATAGTTATATATAGGTTATATATATAGTTATATAGTTTATAGTCTAGTTCTATAGTTCTTTTTTTTAATTTTTAAAATAACATTTTTAAAAAATTCCCCAGGTCGTCCAAGTTGACCGATTTGAATTTTTCGAAATGGGTTCGAAAGTTTGAACGTTCTTCTATACGTAAAAAACTCAGCAACTATCACAAAGCTTTAGTTTTCCCTAATGAGATTTTCCAATTTTCCTCTTTTGTAAACAAGAGTTATTGCAAAATTATTGTGCAAAAACTATCCAACCGATTTGGATGAAATTTGGTGTGGTGTAGGGTCAACATAAAAAGTGTTTCGAGGCGTAGTATAAAAGCAGTATAATAAACTTAAATATTCAAAAAAAAATATAATATGCTTAACTTTTTACAATTTTTTTGGTTAATTTTCGTCATTTTTTCAACAAAAATAATGATTTTTTAAATTTCAACTTGACATTTCTTATGTAAAATTTAATTACGCAACTTTTTTTCCTTTTGCATTTTCCTCTAACATGTATATCTACTGAGCTGTAAGTAAAGAAAATGAAAAAATTCGTTATTCTTTTAGATTTTTTCATAATTCGTTTAATAATAAATTTAGGGCAACGTTTCAAGCTGGAGACATTTAGGTAAAAATTAGCGAGACTATATGGAGCATTAAAACCAAAACAGCTCCCGCCTGCATTACAAAGATTTCCCTGGCACTGGGTGAGGATGTTCAAACCTTACTGTAGTAATATAACAGGTTCGGTAACGATTTTCCTTCTTCCATGTCGATCTCAAAAATGGCAGTGTTTTTTTTTTTTAGTAAAGGAAGACAATATTAGGGTGCTGGAAAGTTATTTTATCTTTAGAAAACCAGTAGTTTTTGAGAATTAAACTGAAGTTTTGCCAAATTTTGCCTGTTTTTAAATGAATGAAAAATTTAAAATGAAATTTTTAAATGTTTTCATTTGTTATTCTCATGGGTTAAACGATAATAATAAAGTTTGATTATTCAACTCTACTGCGATATTCAAATTTCGTAAAAAGGATGTGGAGAAATAAGTGAAAAAATGATTATAAACGGCGCGATTTCACGTCTTCGCCATTTTAAAATTTTGAATGCGGGCGTGCTTAGCGGAGATGCGGTAGTGGCTAAACGACCGTCGTCGTTTATATAATACGTCGTTTATGTCGTACTTTATAGCGTTTCTATAAAAAAAAAAAACAACAGAACAAACCGCCCAACCTAACTCTACTTTCCGGAGGATTCTACATATTAACTATTAGCGGAAATTATTATTTCGGGTTGGAAATAAAACACTGTTTCTACTAAACTCCGATATACTTCCTCCTTCTCTCCTTCTTCTTACAAGACTGCCTCGTTACCGAATAATCGTCACGGACATATCATTTTTGTTTACATAATACATTCTACATAAAATACTTGCTGACTAAGCCCCTGCGTCGCCTCCACGAATCGAGTGAAAAGCTCACATACACAGAAATTGGTACTTAATAATATTTCTAAAAGGAAAAACAAGCACAATCACAAATTAATACGGTTTCAATGCGTTCTCTCTCGGTTGATTAACCACTACCACTTAAGTGTCATCGTGGTGTTCCATCCAGCGATTATTTTGATGTTCTGTGTGAAATAAATGAAAAATCCGATGAAAATGGGCATGTTCATAAAAATTTGTTAATTGATATGTGTTATTGTGAAATATCGTGTGAAAATTAGTGCGGCACGTGTAGAAGACATTCCAGGGATGTAGCGGAAAGAGGAATTGGGGTGCCCTCATACTTGCCATATCGGTTAGAAGTCGACGAAATAGAGGTTCGCGTAAAAGTTAGGTTAGATGAAAAATAATTTTTTTCTCAAATAGTAAAAGGGAAGGCGAAAATTGAATGCACACATCGGTGTCTACGGTTTTGTATTGGTCACTGATGATTTTTGGTGCATTTTTAATTTTCATGCAATTAACCTCTTATGGAATATCGCATTTTCAAAAGGCTATAACTTGTGAACGAATCATTTCCTAAAATTATAATTGATATTTTCTAACTAGTTATTTCATGTATTTTATAGTCATATGTAGCTTTTATGAAAATTCCACCTGAAAAAAGGAAAGGTTTGCCACAAGACGATAGACAAACGAATAATTTGAGAGTGGTGGGGGGGTATTCACTTTGCCCGGACTTCCCCGAATTGCTGTCATATATCAATTGAAGTGAAACGTGGTAGAAAATTGATTAAAGTCCATAACAATTGGTATGCATTGCTTGCACTGCTATGCGCAGGTTACTCGGAAGAGAAGTGGGGGGGGGAGTGGTGAAAAACATAAACCTGGATGAATTTAGTGAATCAACTATAGTCTGTCTAAAAATGAGGCGAAGTAATAAAAACTCATTATAAATGCAAAACCGATACAAGGTGGCACCCACTAAATGTGTCGAGTTCTCTAATGTTTTGCACGCTACCTCCCCTAATCTCTTTATATTACGAGTGTTTCTCCCTGAACATCTGCTATTTTGTGCGTCTCGACACATGCGAAGAACCACTCACTGGCGTACGGTCGGGAAAAATGACGAAATGTGCAATAATCGATAACTGAAAAAATTACGTGTGCGTGCGCGTGTGTGTGTGCGTGCGTGCGTGTGTGTGTGTTTGTGTGTGGGCGCGCGCTTGAACGAGATAGAGAGGGAAAGAAAGACAACACGTCAGTACATGTATGGTCGTACATTAATTTATGAAATTTTGCGGCCCTGAGAAGGGCCAGTTTATGAAAAGTTTTTCCCAGCCGTCACCTTCTCCTTGGTAACCTCAGTCGTCGTCGTCATCGTCGAATTCTTCCCAAACATCGGAATCTGAAGAAGAATCATCATTTGGGTTGATAATAATTGGTTCTATCAACGACTCCGAAATGTTATCTAACTGAAACATTTGGTCTTCTATTTTCAGAACGTGATTTATGCATTTCCGCCAATTTTCCTTGGAAACTTTACATATTGCTTCTTTAAGCAAATTTTTGACATCTGCTAATTTGAACGTTGTATTTGTCCTCGCCACGTCACCTTTTATTTGTGCCCATATTAGCTCAATGGGATTCAGGTCGCAGTGGTACGGAGGAAGCCGAACCACTGTTATTCCTTTCGCCTTGGCTAATCCATCGACGACGTGCCTTTTAAAATCACCTTTACGTGAATTGGCTAAACGCAAGAGTTCTACTTTTAATAGGTTTTCGGCACATTCGATCTTTTTCGAGGATAACCATTCTGCGATACGTTGTTTTCGCCAAGAGCTATTTGGTAATTTCTCTTCTAATCGGGAATGGTAACTAGCGTTGTCCATAACTATTACGGAACCATTCGGAATTAGATCGATCATTTGACCAAACCATTCTTCAAACACGTCCGCAGTCATTTCTTCATGGTAGTCTCCTGTCTTAGTTGATTCAAAAATTAGTTCTCCCCCTTCAACGAAACCATCCTCGCTTCCAATGTGGGTAATAATAAGCCGTCGCCCTTTACCCAACGAAGGCTTTAAACCGGTGGACCAACCTTCTAGAAAAGATTGCCTTCGATTAGTTACACTGGTATCTTGCCAAAATTTTGGTACGGAATGTCCTGCGTTAATCCAAGTTTCGTCCAGATAGAAAATTTTTTTCATTTCTAGCCTACTCCTTCGAATATCGCGCAGGTAACTTCTTCTCCACACAATGATGTCATCTCTTTCCATCAATACAGATTTTCTATTGTGCTTCTTCCATCGAAATCCCAAATCCTTTAAAATCGTCCATAATGTACATCGGCTCATTTTTGGAAAGTCCTCGTCTTCTTGGACAGACAATAGAATTTTATCTAGTGTTGGAAGTTCGTTGCGGAAAAAGAAAGCGTAGTCCCCTTTTTAGAAATTCGTCTAAGGAAATTTTCGGACGTCCTGGAGACTTTTTCTCCGGTTGAACAGGGCCACTCTTTCTTTCTTTTAATAACCTGTACACTGATGTCTTACCAACTCTCAGCATCGCAGCGGTTAATTCCACGGTTTTATCCACACTCGCATCTAAATTTTGTTTCTTGATGGAATCGAAACAATTCAAAATTAGAACTTTCTCATTAACTGAGAACGGCGCTAATTTTGGGCGTTTCGATGGTCCTGGTAAATTCTCCATACTCCAATACGTATCTCCGTACTTTAAAAATACCACTATGAACACACAGGAAAGTCACTGTCAAAGTCTGTCTAATCACACACACGTACACGTCTATAAGCAATGCTGACTGACTACTGTCTTAGGCTTAAATGGAATAAATGGGCCGATCTTATACACATAACCACCTGATATGTTAACGCAAGCATTAAGCGCAATCAGTTCCTTTAACTTACCTAGAATTACTGAGAAAATGATAGCCGTTTGGTCCCTTCTTGGAATAGTTAATCACATAATCCGAACTTTAGTATTTATCTGCACCTCGATTAGACAGCACCCACTTTTGTACTTCGGTAGGAAATGTTCATATCTTTTCGATTCTTCCATATCCCGAGGATTTATTAGACAAACAGTATGAAAAAAAACATTACCGTAAAATATTATAAAAAATACCGATTTCCAATATTGTAGTATGTTATATTAATGACGAGTTAACAACAATTCAGATAAAAAGGGCAGCGTTCCTGAGATGATAACAATCGCGGTCGTAATACCTACCTTTTAATAAATCAATTATACCGGTTTTAAGGAAACTCAACATTACATAGACAATTTTAATTCATTTATTAATATTCGTTGATTTCTTTAAGAACGCCTCTGGTTAGCTGCGAAATAATCGGTTTATTACTTCGCCTCATTCTTTGACAGGGTATAATTGAGATAACCTACTCTTACTTTTACTTAAATGTGTAAACTGCATACCCCACATAACAACTTTACCAAAGTCCTCGGTGCACCGACGATTAAAGCCACGTCATCGAGAGTTCGAACGTAAGTAATTTTTTGCTTGTCAATTTTTTCCATTTTCGTGTGCACCTTAAACTTTGACCTTGACTCTACTACGCCATTTCCGCGTCCTGTCCGCGGCATCTGTTTCCATAGCCTTCTCGTCTTCTACTTAGCCTTGCTATCTCCCCTCCATCCGTTCGGTTCAAATTCGAAAATGCTCGCACGCCATTGGCCGAGGGGACCGTTGTTCTCGTCCGGTTCAAACGTTCAAACGGTCTCCAACCGACGAATGGTGACTGGCAGTCGCGTCGGGCGTGTTCAAAAGTTTGGTTTGTGAGATTTTCGTGTTCCTCCAGTGAAGTTTTTTTGATTTTTTTGTCGGTTCTCATTGCAGGAAAGATGGTGTCTAGTAAATTGGTAAGATGTGTTCAAGAAGACCAGTGCTTTTTGATCTTTACAGCTTTTCGAAAAATTCTTCGTTTACGTAATGGTGATTGTCGGACTGCTCGTTTCAAGTTGGTGGAGGAGTAGTATTGTAAACTCGTTGATTAAATAAATTCAGCTAAGATTTCTTGAAGCTTTCAAATACAAACGAGTGGCTTCAATTTCGACAAAAGTGGAAGTAATATTAAACATACTCTCTTATCCATAAATGCATTTTAACGCTAAAATGAGTTTCAGCTGAAAATGCGTTTAGAATGTGTTTCACTAAGGTAACTATAGATACCTCCATGTTGAGAATACATGGAACAAAACTGTAGTTACACATTCTAAACGTATTTTAAGCTAAAATCCATTGGAACTAAATATGCGTTTATGAATGTAAATGTATAGAGTTCTAGAAGAGTGTTTTAAAAAGGTATTGGTTTCAGAATTCACACATTTTTTAAAATACATTTCTGAAATTACATAAATAAAACTTCATTTAAACATTACTTACAGCACCAAAAATTGAGAATGCATTAGAAATAGTATGTGCTATTTTGGGTTTAGAATATATGGGTTTATTTTTGAGAATGTGATTGAATATTTTAGCAGTTTTTCAATATAATTATTCATATAACGATATTTTAAATAACCACGTTATTTTGACTCGGTTTGTTCATATTCCTTCAATGTGATTGATTGGTAAATACCTAGCTGGTATTGTCATTTTATTAAAATTAAACAATATTTTCATAATTCTATTTTCAAGAATCTGTATTGTATGAAAACTGTACAAATATTTACGTTTCTTGGCAAAAACCAATCGAATTATCTACAAAATAGACCTACAATGTTCTTTTTCAAATGCGCCATATTTTTGAACAAATTCAACATGTTAACCCCTTTAAACCGGAAAAATTGTGAGCAACAGGTGTACAAATAATTTAAATTTACCTGTGCCATTGGTAGTAGTAAACACATTGTATCACCTGATTCGTGAGGCTTAAATAAAATTATAAAATTTTATAAGAAATTAATCATTAAAAAGTTCGCGCTTGACGCATGCGTGTTCGACGCATATGTTTTGCGATTTTGACAAAAATTTTCTGAAGTGATGCGGTAAAATTTTAAATTTTCTGATCTTAATACGTTAATTCCGATATAAAAAGTGAGATAAGGGGATTTATAAACTTGTATTCATCCAATCATATATGATTATTGATTGACTATCGCACGCTTTATATTTGGTATCGAAGTGTATAGATACTTTTGTAGGTGTTTCGAAATTACACGTCTCTTTTCTTTATTTAACTTATAGCCCAGTTTATAGACAAAAAAAAGCTCTTTTCGGAGATAAAAATTAACAGCAGACAAATAAACTTTATTTAAAATGGATCAAAGATGATAAATTTTGCGTTCTTTCAAGCAGCATGAAACAATATACTTGCGCCCATCACTCAGCTAGAAATGCGAAGTCGCGTGTTTCGCGCAATATTCGAGGCCATTTTTCGCACTTTTCCCCAAACGTATATAAAACTCGAAGATAGCAAAGTTGTACGTTTTGATGTCCTTTTTCAAAAACCGTTTGAAAAATTAAAATCGGCGCATTTCAGTTAATACATCGAATTTTTCAAGATTTCGGTGTATATTGTTAATAACCTAATTGTGCTAAAACTATTCATCTGACAGCATCTAACTTTTGCATACTTAAAGTAGATATAATAACCTAACATATCACGCAAAATCAGCCCTTCAGCTTTAAACAGGGCAAATCGGTGATTTTTTAAAGAGTCCATTTTAACGGGTTTTCCAAGTTTTCTCGGTGAAACGTATTGTATTTCCGTCAATCATTTTCACGCTGTGGTGAAAAACGACCTATTTGTTTTAATTTTTATTGTTAAAAAAAACACAAAAGCTCAGATTTGTCCAGATTTTGGGTTTTTTATCATCTTTGATCCATTTTAAACAGTTTTTTTGGTCTGTCTGCTGTTAAATTTTATCCACCAAAAAAAAAAAAACTATAAACTGGGCTATTATACTGTTCTTAAAGCCGCACAGTTTCTGTTATAATCTAAAGTTTGAAGAATTCCATGTAAATCTAAAAAATAATTAGCGAAGATTTTTAAGGCTTCCTAACATTTCATCGTGGTTTCACAGTTTCCGTTAATTCTACACCTTTTGGATAAACTTCGAACTTTTCACGTTATGGATTTGAAAACTGAACAAATAATTGTAAAGTTTTGTACTCGCTTCTTATAAAACCTTTTTGAATTCGAACCTTTTGGATTGATTTTGCTTTCTGGCACTTAAAGTGTGACGTTAATGAGATTCCATATCTTGACCATATCAAACATTAATCTTATCGACTTCACTTTATGAAATTTTTTTAGTATAGTCTCGAGTATTCCCATTTATACTAGTGGACGATAAGGTTCGCAGCTCACCAACAGTATCATTATATTGTAGCGAATGCCCCGTATAGGTCGTTGTTAGGGAAAAACAAGTAGTTGTTTATGTAATTGTGAAATGTAATACTGACGTCAGTGTAGTACAAAATCTCTGTGTGTGTAAAGACGGTTGTAATTTCGGAAGAACTAAATCTGTTTGTACGTAGAAACGTTACAAATTTGGGGGCCTGTCCGGGATTTGGTGAACCGAAGTAGCGGAAAAATTTTGGTGGACCTGAGATGGCGTACAGAAGTGATGGCGATGGCACGCGGCGGAGAGGCGAGGAGTGCAGTCTGTGCGGCGTTATGGAGTTGTTGAGCGGCTGGCGCGACTCGAGATTCCACAGGACTTACAGCTAAGTTAGATTTAGGATAACACTCGAATGGATTGACTGCGTGCGGCTGGCGCGCGTGGCCCGTTTGAGTGCTACACCCACATTTGTAACTCATATTGGGAGACGGGCGCTGATCATCTTTAGTACAAGAATTGGTGATGGTTGACCACTGGGTTGTGTGTCTGGAGCCATGAAGCAGTTGCTGGGGATTTCAGTAACTGCAGGAGCAGCGAAGGATTTCAAGAGACAGGTCCCTCTTCTACCTGGAGCATTGGATGGGATTGGTCATCCCTGGTGTCTCTGATGGTCAGAAGTAGGATTGGCCTGCTTGGAGGATTTCAAGAGACAGGTCCCTCTTCTACCTGGAGCATTGGATGGGATTGGTCATCCCTGGTGTCTTTCATGGTCAGAAAGAGGATTGGCCTGCTTGATTTCGATTTGCTGCTGATTAATTTTTGTACAAGATTTGCAGTCTAACCCGCTCAATGGAGTTAATCAAATGGATTTGGCAAGGATCAGGCGGAATCTCTGAAGAAGGGGAGAAGCCGTAGCAGTAGCAGCAGTAGCAGTAGCCGTAGCTGTAGCAGTAGCAGTAACCGCAACCGTAGCATTAGCAGTAGCAGTAGCCGTAGCAGTGGCAAAAGCCATAGCTGTAGCAGTAGCAGCAGTAGCAGTAGTAGTAGCCGTAACCATAGCAGTAGCAGCGGTAGCAGTAGCCGTAACAATAGCGGTAGCCGTAGCCGTAGCAGGAGCAGTAGCAGTTGCAGTAGCTGTAGCAGTAGCAGTAGCAGTAGCAGTAGCAGTTGCAGTAGCAGTAGCTGTAGCAGTAGCCGTAGCAGTAGCAGTAGTAGCAGCAGTAGCAGTAGCCGTAACCGTAGCAGTAGCCGTAGCCGGAACAGTAGCAGTTGCAGTAGCGGTAGCTGTAGCAGTACCCGTAGCAGTAGCAGTTCGCTGATATGGAAGTAGATCGTCCGAGGGTCGAGGGCGACCCTGAAGACGGGGAGGGATAGTGTAGCGAATGCCCCGTATAGGTCGTTGTTAGGGAAAAACAAGTAGTTGTTTATGTAATTGTGAAATGTAATACTGACGTCAGTGTAGTACAAAATCTCTGTGTGTGTAAAGACGGTTGTAATTTCGGAAGAACTAAATCTGTTTGTACGTAGAAACGTTACAATATTAATTAAAAAACGGTAAATTTGTTCACTTGCGTTCCAGTAATAATTAGATATAAGCCTATAAATATACTAGCATTACTATCGCTAGATAATTAAAGACATGAACGGTTTGAATAAATATAATAGAAGTAAAACCAAGGACCAAATTAATTTACGCTCATTAAGTGATATTGTTTAATTTAACAAAATTGTGTATTCGTTATCTGCTAATGAAAATTCTTGAACGTTCTAAAATAGAGTCATACGTATAACATGAGTTATAATGGAATCGTGTGTGACTCACTTTTTATATTAAATTTAATGTTTGTAGTATATGACTCAAATGTATCTCATGGCATAACATTTAACGTAACGACCATTAATTTCATCTGACTCATAGTCTAACCTAACTTGTATGTAAGTACGTTTCTGTATTTGTATATGTCGATGAGGATCAAGGATAAATTTATGCACATATCTCTTTAATTTTTAATGCAAATTCATATTTTTTCTTGTGGCACTTGTAGGCTTGTTGCTCTAAATAATTGCATGCATTTATCAACATTTTTCGTCCCAATTTCTAAATAAATTGCATATTGAGTTACAATTGTAAATAAAGTATGTAATTGTTGTTCATTACGTTGTCTATTTTTGTCATATTAGTTCACACTTACGCTTTTGTGTCATTGCAAACCATTCGGATATAAAGCAGACACACATTGTTACATGTGTTAAAAGTCTTTGAGAGAAGTACCTTAGATACTGCCTTTAAGATAAGATAAACTGCCTTTGGGGAATTCCACTGAAAATAAAAATTAACCAAACGTTTAAGAAGTGATTGAAGATCGATACGATTTCGCTACAATTGTCTGAGCAGTTTTAATAGTGCTCCACTGGAGCAAGACACTTCTCTGTTTTCTTAATAAGTGCTTCTTTTGTAGTTGCACTGATGGAAGTATCGCGATGCAAAGTAGAACACTTAGTTTGTCTTGAAGTTTGTATCTCCGTAACTTGCTAATGATGAGTAACGTTTTGCTCAAAAAATCCAAATTTTTAGCACCTGAACTGACCACGTGGTCAAGCCAGAACCACTTCACAACTCGATACCAGTTGATAGTTAAAAGTCTTTTTCAAGAGAAATCCACAAATAAAATTTTTAGGCCCTTTAGTTTCAAGCTGAAGTCGCAAGCGTAACCAGCTAATTAAAGCCTGGGCTATATATATTGGTCGCGTGACTAAACCAGGATCGTTCCAGAACTGCTCTTGATACTGCTTATATAAAGCACTCTAGCGCAACATTTGTAACGATATCTCTAAAGTGCTATAAAATTCAAATAAAATTCACCCTCACCTGCCGAGATGTCCTTTAATCCTACTTGACTGGCCCAACTTTAAATCCCCCTCGTCATATTTATATGAATTTTTAGAGATATTTACAACAATAATCTAGTATTTCTAGACGTAACCTAACTTCTCTTCTCTTTTCTCTTAGATGAATGTGAGGGTGACCACCATGGACGCCGAACTGGAGTTCGCGATCCAGCAGACGACCTCCGGTAAACAACTCTTCGACCAGGTGGTGAAGACCATCGGTCTTAGGGAGGTGTGGTTCTTCGGTCTACAGTACACCGACTCCAAGGGGGACCTTACCTGGGTTAAACTCTACAGGAAGGTAAGCACCGTAAAGTTGTTATACCTGATTGAATAGTGGAGTTGTCCCTTGGAGTAGTGGAATCTCGATAATGGGCTGGATAGGAACTGAAGTAGGTGCTCGGTGTTTAAAATATCAAGTAATTCGCGAAATTTTGTTTGCGCGTGCGTATTGTGGTCAATCCGAAAGGCTGATGGACAATTGAAGTAACAATAAATGGCATTGTTCTACTTATACCAAGTATTATAGTGTATGTCAGAGGTGTCCACTAGGATTAAAAGATTTTGCGAAGTGACAGATAGAACCCATCATAAACGGACCCTAATGAACCGATAGTCGGAATATTAATATGCATGCCGTTTCCGTACATCACGCAAAGGGTCGGACTCAGAAAGCGAGTTGAACTCTTGCCGAGGAGAAGCTGTGAAAAGCAATTACCTAATACTAATACTTTTATAATTGTAAATAGGTACTGATTTACAGATTTTGTAAATATTAAAATGATTACTATATTAACTAGTAATTCTAACGTCTTTTATATATGAATGATTAATGAATCAAGTATATGTAACATTATGTTTCAAAATAAATTTATTTCGTTAAATTAAAAAAAACACTGGGTTGGGTCCATTTATGTCATTTTAGCTTCAAACTTTTCCAGGCTTTCTGGTATCCAGGCTTCTCTGGATCGTGACGCACTATCTAATGGAAAATCTCTGTAAAAATCGTGATGCTCTTTTTGATAATGCCGCTGAATGTTATATTTCTTGAATATTACAAAACTTTGCCCATATATGACGCATAAAATGGTGTTATAAATTTTGAAAACCCCAAATTAATCCCCCGATTTAGTATCGACATCTAGCCCCCTTCTTATTTCATTACGCACAGGTTATTAAAGAGATGAGGAAATGAAAATCGTTTCAAGTCAAAATGGACAAACAGGACTGGAATAAAACACTCTGTAAAATCTTTTATCAATACAAAGCACACTAATACAGTCACTCACAGACTACATATTATTAACCTTAAGATGGCAATTTATAGATTTTTCTAAAGTGATTTCAAGATTTTCTGGTAATCACTCAGTTACTGGCCCTATTTTTACCTGATCATAACGACGCATCGGGTACATTTTTTTGAAAGGATGAAGGATAATACATTAATTCACAATCATCCTTACACTTACTAGTGACTGGGAACAATTACTTAACTACTTGTACACGATTTTGTGTACTAAATATCTAGAAACAGGTAAAAACATTTTTGGTATGCTCGTATATGTTTCATATATGAAATGATAAAATTCTAAAATCTCATACACGTCTAACTAAAATCATATTAAATCAACCCTGGATCTCCTGACGTAAAAATCACGAAACTGTCCCAAAAGACAGGCGGTAATAGCTTTACGGGTGCCATAAATTACCGGTATCACTGATAAAGCGTTTGCTCCCGGGAGCTCGGGAAATATGGTTAGTGGACACCTCTGGTGTATGTCGTATGCAGCTAACAATCAAATTACTTATCCAAGGAAGTTTCTGTTTCTAAGTGAGTACCATAAAAGAATGTAACTGCTTCGAACGGCTGCAGGTAATATGTCAATTTGCTCATATCTTTTATGTCCTTGTCCCTCCTACGGTGGCAACGTCCATTAGTCTTTCTTGACCTGAGAAGTCGTTTCATTTTTCGCTAAAGAGGGTATAACGGAGAGAATGACGATGTTGTAATTATACACCTCTGTTGCTATAATACTTGCATCATATGTGGTCACAAATCGATGTGGTGTCTAAAAATACTGTTTTTGAAAGTAAACTAAGAAAGTAGCAAAATAATACCAGAAACTAAAATAAATAACTTGTGCCAATATAAAACTGCTATTTAGTCCAGTTACTCAAGTTCTTTGCCTCCGAATTCCTTATAACCGAACCGATTGACGTGACATTTTGACTGAACGCCTCAAGAAATAAAAGTTATATAGTGCCAAATTGTGTTTTTGCCCAGGCGTTGGTTCTCACCCTTTCTTGAAGGTGAAAATTGAAAATGTTGATATTTGACTCATAAAATGCATATTTTCGGTCAGTTTTTTAAAAATAACACAAAAACCTTTGGTTTTTCCGAAAAAGTCCTAATAAACAAAAAGAAAGGTAATAAAAAACAAATCGAAAGGCTTGTTTTAATGCATATAAACCAATTTACGGATTTTTGGAGTTTACTATATGTTAGCTGAAGACAAAATTCGAACCATTCAACGTTAGATTACGCCAAAACTATAAGTTTACGAGAAAAAACTTTAAATCTTTATTAAAGTATTATAAAAGGCCTTTGAAATGAATCCTCATGAAAGTCTTTAGCATTACAATTAACGGAGATATGATCCAAATAAGACATAATTAAAACAAAACTTAATCGATTTACATAAGTCTTTATTTATGTTCTAACAATATGTTCTGGATATTTAGCTGGCCCAAAAACCATAGTATCAAAAAAAGATTGATTTTTGAAAAAATTATTTTTTCAAAATTTTGAAAAAAAATGTTTTTTTACGCTGTAACTTAAAATCTAAAGGGAATACGAAAAACATGCAACAATGATAAAATTAAACTATTTTTGCTGAACATTATGTTTTTTTACATTTAAGTAGTAACCGAGATATCGCCATTTTATATCATATGAGAACCATTCTTTCCGGGCCCTTTAAACCCTTCAAACTTAAAAATAAAGGGCTTAAAAAATTCCTTCTCCGCAGCCATGTAGCCATTTGAATTCCTTGCAAAATTAGCTTCGGTGCGATAGAAAATCTTATAAACTAAGAAACTTATTGTTAAAAAAACTAAACCCGTGTTTAGGTGAGAATTTTGGGAAAAATCTTGTGGAACGTGAATTTTGGAGCATTTAGATATTTTCAGTACACGTACATGTTTAATAGATGTATTATAATAATAAAAAATTATTTTATAATAAGGGAAGAAATGTTTGTTCAGTAAGGAAACACATTTAAAATGTCTCTAGTTTTTAAAAATTACTTTTTATATTATTTTTTACACAAAGGGTATTTGTAAGGCTTGAAAAGTTGCTAGCAATAATAAAAAAAATTGTAATCAAGAAATTAATTTTAATTTGATAAAAATGCACAACTGAACCGTTTCAAACTCTTCATGTTTTTATGTTTTTTTAAAAGTGGTGGTTTTTAAGGGTTAAAAATTTGGAATATATCACTGTTGATGTTAGATAGCACGTGAGAATACTTACACCACATAAGTAAAAAATATTTGAATCCATAAAATGTTTAAATTTGTATTTTGTTCTATTTTTTTCACACCTTGAAAACAAAAAGCCCATCTGGCGCACATATAACTTTTGAAGCGGAAGGTAAGATAACTTAATCCTAAATTTTGAAAAAATCTATGCAGTTATGAAGAATTCAGAGGTATTAATATATTTTCAGCTTCAGTATCTCAACCTGTATGTGATGCACACATTACCGGAATGATATATTTGTTATAATGAAAAGTGACATTTATTTAACTTTATCTTTATTTCTCCTCAGTTCTTAGTAAATTTTTCATAACAATTCAGCTAGATTTTCCTATGGCAAATCTATTTTGAAATGTAAATTTTAGCAAGATATAAAAAACGAAAAGGATCTAGTTTTTCATTTGAAATAGAGGAGTATACCATATCGTAATTTTATAAAGAAAGCATATCCGTTATCGATATCACAATGTTCTAGTTTTGATGCACTTACCGAGTTAGACGCACGTTAGGATTTTCTTACCTATTTTCCTCATGTGTGCTGAAGGTAATTGTTTCATTCAACTAGAATTTGTTCATTCTTAAAAATTACGAAAGCTGTTAATTTCATCGTTCTCATTTTGTTTTTAATTTTGGTAACGTTTACATCTACATAAAGTGATCTCATTATTGGTAGACAGGCGGGTCCACCTCGATATTTGACCCTGTTGCATAAAAGTAACTTCATGACTTGTTTTTTTATTCTTAGCTGCTCCTGGTTCATTATAAGTCTACTTTGGATACAAAATACTTTTGATGAGTGGTTTTAAAATTAATCATCAATTGAATACAATTGAAAAATACTGCTTGTACTACTGGGCAGATGCAATATTTTTTCAATAGATTTTTTTTAATAGTTTTAAAATTTCGTGTGTAACTTTCACTGTTTTTTTTTAACATAAAACGTAGTACGTAGTTTGATTCCAGTAGAACTTGAAAATAGTCTTCGTTTGAGAAATATATCGAATCACAACTTACTTATCTTTCGTTACGATAAACACCGAGCATTTATTGGTCTGTGAAGTTGGCACCACAAAGTTGGAGAAAAAGCACAAAAATTTGTTTATCCGTATTTGACCGCTGAGAATGAATCTTTTTACTTTGAATTGAATACGTTTTGTTTCACCTGAAAATCTGGTCCACTGGCTGGATGATTAAGAGTCCCCAAAAGGGTTGTTTTCGCTTATATTTCCTCGGACTATGTTCTTAAATATTTTCTTTTCCAAAACCCCAAAAAAATTGTGTAATGAAACGAAACTCGTCGATCATGGTCGTACCAATATTTAATTTTTATTCTTTTTCTCCAAATTTGTGGTGCCAACTTCACCTGATAGTTAGATTCCGAACTAAGTGGGGACGAAAAATAGCCTGGAATTATCGAGAATTCGCTATATTATCTTATTGCTGCCAATAAAATAATGTATGCTATTTCTGCATTCTACGAATTGTGTAATTGCGGTAGGTATTTTTGTATAATTATATCGCAGACGTTTTGACTAGTGTTATGAGAATTTTCTTTTAGAAAATGGCGCGACTCGTTCAACAAAAAATTGAAATTATCCTAAGAACTGCAGTGGAATGTTATTTATGAAATGTAAACGTTTCACTTTCAAAAGTTTAAATTTTGCCTTGTTTACGTTGCAAACGTTATGATTCGGTTATTTAAAAAAAAACTTATTTCATTTAATAATCCGAAACAAATCTGTCTTCGGTTTAATAATTTTTTTACGTAACGTTATCGTAGAGCTTCTTATACACCATAGTTATTATTATCTCCATTAATTGTCTTATAGATAGTGTTTTAGTGTTGATAAGACTAGGTCGGCTTTATCTACGACAAACATTGGCGGGGTCTTGTAAACAATTTTAAACAATCAGGTATTGTTATTATTACACGTAATAAGGGCGACCCTCGGGCGTGATTTAAAGCCGAGGCTCCATTTTGTATCGGGAATTTGAGAAATTGTCTACGAGGCTCTCGTAAAAGGACTATTTAAACGCAATCGATTAAAATTAAACTCGGTCACGGTTCCATGACTGTTCTCGTGTGTCAAGGACGATCACCTGTGCAAATATAATTCTTCAGGTTAAAAATACATACTTGTATGAAATGCACGTAGACAAGTAATACACGAACGCGACATTCAACAAGTGGTTAGGAAGATTATTTAGCAATCGAACAAGTTTTAAAGTGGAAAATTCTACATAACGGGTGTTGAAAAAAAAATGGCAATTAGCTTGGACATGTGAACGCAGTTTACAAACACCTGTGATTTTCTTAAAAACGAAACGTTCTCGAGAATAACGGAGCCTGAAAAGTTACATAAACGCTTCTAATAGTTTGATGAAGTGTTTAAAAAATTATGTTTTGTCAAACATTTGAACTTCAACGATTGATTCCCAATTTTGTTTACAGCATAGAAAAATGCAATGTCGTACACTAATTTCATTTTTTTTCCTAAAATTTTAATTCAAACATCTGTTCGCACCTCCAATCCAATTTATTGTCTAATTCGTTATTGCAAACGTTAGGTAACATCTGACCATGCACGTTCTGTCTAAGAATGACCAGGTTTTTCTATCTATCATGATTGTCCCAAATTGTCATGCCTTCAAAATCTTTAACGTGCAATGGTGCCAGGGGAGAAGCGCGCGAAGCACTCTGCCTTGAGAAAAAAGGTGGCACTGCGATCAGTGACTGTCTCATCGTTGAACATAACAAGTAAAAAAATTACAAGTATGCTTTGAGTTTAGTATTTACAGTTAATCATCAAATTTGTTATTTATTTATGTTATGTGTATTCACAACGAGCCAAGATTCATACATTCAGAATCAACCAAAACTCGCCTTACAGATTTATGGCAATCTACTTTTTAGTCATGACCATGGTGATTCATCTTGCAAAATATGGCTCTTTAGAAGTACCTAATGCACGAGTTCAGTTACAATTCATATCTTTTCATGATCTTCATAATTTCATCTTTTAATAAATGTCCTATGGGTGGTATTCAGAAGCGATACTCAAATATTTCTTAAATTTTTCTTACCTATGTTAAGATTTGCCTTAACTTGAAGGAGAGGAACGATTTGCATCCAGAGATCCTGGGAAAAATCGTGGCTAAAACATATTTCAGATAAAATTATTCCGAAGTAAGAAACTATTCGTTTCATCCAATACTGTCGAAAACATAACCTCCAATAACTTATCATTTTTATTGTTTATATTTGTTATCATCCACAAATTTCATTAGTAATGTAGAAACGGTACTCCTCCCCTTAATTAAATAATTAAGAGACTCTTTTTAATGCTGAAAGGTAGTTCCATGAGAGATATTTTAGTGTTAAATTTATGATAACCCCATTTTAAGAGTTCATCTATCAGGCAGGTAGCAGATTTCCTGTAGAATCAGTTACTTATCACTTATTGATGGCATGACTTCTCTAATAATATTGCTGAGGACGATTAAAAGTTGTGCCAAAGGAGTTAGGGGCATTCCACTTCGATTTTCCATTTCTTCCAATTCTGTAATTAAAGGGGGGAGTTGAGTAGGAAAAATGTTTACTTAAGTAACCATTTCCTTTAAGAAAAATCTTAATGGACATTTCCATTCTAACCCTTCTAGTTCTTGTATGGCCTCAACTTCATTGAATTTTTGCCAAATAAGCCGCGTATGAAGTGTGTAGTTAACTAACTGTACAGTTTATTCACCTACTCAAAACGAAAAGATGTCTCATGCTTATCTAAAAACAGTCCTTGCATTAACACATAGTATTTCTCCGTCGTAAACGAGGATTAAATTAAACTTCTCTTCTACATATTCTGTGTGTGCGAGTGTTTACCCACGTCTAACTGCACCTTTAATCATACAAAGACTCTTATGAATAAAAATACTTGACGTGTCGACACAAGAAGGAATTTACGGATCTAAAAGTAGCTTTACATGTAGTTAAATTGTTAAGTAATTTACCTACTTTTAATGAATGTGAAAGTAATTATTTTGATCATTCCTTAATGGATTTTTGTAAGTGGATTAAAATGTGGATCAGATTTTTTTAGTGTGGTTAAAATTTTGCACACGCTTTGAAATTATTCGAAATTTAAATATTCCACTCTTTTGAAGGTGTCTCGTTTCCTAAAGCTTCTAAAAATATGTAACGTGTATTCATTCGGTTTTTAGCAATTTTTACAAACTGTCCGGAAGGTCTAGACAAATGCACAATTGCCAAAAGGAACTAAAATCAGGCTACGTTTTCAAATAACAGTTTCATATAATTTTGCTAAGCGAGGCAAATTTTTGCTTCTGAACTAGTCAACGTTATTACAAAAATGATCCTAAGTTTATTGCAGTTGACAAATGGTTCTGCATGTATGAATAGTTTAAAAATGACCCAGTTTTTCTAAAAAAAATGCAATAATTGATATCCAATAAAATTGAAATTTCGAAGTTTTAGACAAAGGTTTTTAACTTTATTTTAAATTTTTTAGAGAAAATTCTTAAAGCAGTTCCTGTGAAAAGTCAAAAAGTTCACACTACTCAATAGACAGTATTCGTCTTGTAGTTTATGGTAACCGCGGAAAAGATAATTTTAGAGTGTTTTAAGAAAAAATTTGTTGCGAAATACCCAAAAAAAACGTTCGATACATATAGTAATACATAATCACATTTAAAATTTCTCAGCAAGACAAAATTTGTATTTTACAACACATCAAATAGAAGCCTGACTAGCCCTAGCATCCTAAATTGAAAATTGTACTGGTTACGTGTGAGTTACCATGTGATTGGTTATACCATAAAAAACCAGAAAAGATGCCACGAATCGGTGATTAAAGAAACAAACTAATTTGAGTAAACTTTGTTCGATATTAGAACGGATTGTCGGTCTTGTCAACTTGACTGGAAGATTGCATCGCCGTCACTTGTTCAACCTTCAAAGGTGACAAGTGAATCGGATCGATTTCTTTAAATTATTAATTGGAGTGTAATTGTATTTTTTTATATAAATAATTCATTCGATGAAAATGCAATTTGTAATACAATCGCGAATAATGGAAAAAACCAATTAAACCCAACAATAAAATCACACATATAATCTATCATAAGCAGAATTCCCATGTTTCGAAGTAATTTTAACAAAGGTCATTTGGAATTGAATAAAAGCATATTGTTAACCAGTCGTCTTCTTCGTGTAGATTTTAACGAGCACTTCGCAAATAACTATATAATCACAGTTATCATCGGAAAACTTCGAATTTCAAAATTTTATGCAGCCAAATAACCGTGTCATCTCGAACTTGAGATAAATTTTGAAAACAACCGCTCCTAAAAATATAATCGTCCAAAATTAATACGTACACGGATGCACCTTGGTTTATTTTTTTTACCGAGTAAAAATACGCGCTTTTAAAAAGCAGCTCGAAAATAAATATGAAGTCAGTAAGGCATAAATGAGGTATAGTCTACAGAATTATTGTTACTTTTGCTTCCCTTGGTTCAATCACTATTAAATATCACTACAATCACTGCGTTCTTGATCTGTCTCCTTTAGTACTTCTATCTTCTTGCACTCATGTAATGTATTCAAGGAATCCGTCGGTTTCTTCCATTGTCCAATAGTCTTTTAGCTATCATCAATCTTCATTTATATCCTTTTTTTTTTGTTTTGGTGCTATCATAATATCAATTTAGGCAGAAGAATCACACCTATTTCTTTTGTCAAAGTCTTAAAGGGTTTTTATGACTTGTCCAATGTAACATTTAATTATTATTTTTTGTAATTCTGTCTTTCATTACTTCAGTAGTCTTAGTAGTTCACTCTTTTTTTCTGGCTGCTCGTTGTCATCCAAAGACGACTCTTGCATACTTTGTCGATTGTACTCACTGGTTAGTTATTGCTTTAAATAAAAGGAAACATTTTCCCGTAACAACAAATATGGCTTGCTGCAAGTTGTTATGCAAGGAAAAATCATAAGCCGATGGAGTATCGGACGGCACAGAATTTCCTAGCTGCGCAGATTTCGAGAAAGGTTTGTTCTTTCATCAACGGACGCACAGCGATATCAAAAGTAAGAATTGCCACGCTTATCAGCACTCTCTGAAAGAGATGCTGGGTTCAACAAGAAGAACTGCTGTAACGTTCAATTCCCTAGTTTCTAATTATTCTGGATTTAAACAGTAGCTTCATTCGGGCGCCTGTCGTTAATCAATTTTTTCTTGTTACGTTCAGTTTTGTGATGCAGCATTACTTTCATGTTCATTTTGAATCCTCTAGCACTACTTCAGGTTTTGCGGGCAACCTTTTAGTTATTTTAACGGTCTTTCAGACCCCACCAATTTTTTTTTTGTTATTAATCTTTAACTTAATTTGTTCTTAAACCTATTTTAACAAATACATTTTTCCTTCAGATTTAGGTTCGTGTAGACTCGGATAGTCTACTTCTTCTAGCATTCATGTGCTGATGCCAGATTCAGCTCTGCTAGAAACGCTAGAAAGACTCGTCTCACTATTTAAGTCCAGTTAGTTTTTCTTCTCCTTGTAATGGTGTCATAATATCGATTTGCCCTTTATGCGCTGCTTTTACAGATCCAAAGATCACTTTCTTAAGTTACCCAACCAGAAGGTTAGTCTTTTAGGCATCTTTATTAATTAACCAATATAACATTATTTTTTTTTTGTATTGTCTCTTCGGTAATGTTGTGTATTGTATCGTTTTTTCTTCTATCTGCATATTTTCTTATTTTCATTCAAAGGCGCCGTACTTTGTTACTGGTGGCCCTCGACTATACGCAGCCGTCAGTTTCACTTAATTAATATTTTTAATTCGATTTTCGAGTTTCAAAATTTTGTTTTTGCTTTTGTGTTTAATCTTAGGATGTCTGTGCCAGCTTATTACGTTTTTTCTTTTAATGGAAAGTTCCTTTCAAGCCCATGTTAAGCATTTCGGAAGGTTTTTCTGGCTTTAACTTTTTTGGTTGCGATTTTCCAGATTCCACTAAATTTATTCTTGATTTGTCTAAAATTCATTTAACATTTCATAAGGTTCCTATAATGTCATTTTGATTTAACATTCCTTTCATTTGATGAATCAGTTGTTTTTCTTAACCTGAAATTCCTAAAACCTTTGTTTTGATTTCCCAAAAATACTATTCTTTTTTATCTGGAGCTCGTTTAAATTTTTTGAGTCGTGTCTGGCTTCTTATTTTTTCTAAACTCTACTTTTCCTCTAGAAATACACGTTTAGATGTAACTTCGGGATAAACCGCGGTTCTCAGAAGTCGTCATCCGCTTTGATGGTAAATGATTTATTTTTGAACTCGGAGATATTCAAGAGGAAAGGATCTCGTAATCAGCATAAATATTCATTGAATATATCGTCGTGGCGTGACGTTCGTTTCCATCTGCACAAACTTTAAACAGGCGTTTATGACAAAGTTTGTTGAATGCAAACAACCCACGTATCCCAACGTTCGTACATAATAATAACCTGATTGCACAACGATCGTAATTGGCCGAGGTACATCCCGAATGCGTTCGTTAAATTCACGTGCGGCAATTTTTTCACTTTAAAATTTTAGGAGATTGGAAAAAATTAACAATGGATCGTAAAACGTGGGCCATTTTATGGTAAAAGCACAAATACGTGTCACAAATTTTTCTGAATTATCAAGGTAATGGTAAATTCCACTCGATTCAATTTACATTCGAACATTAAAGATGTAGCAAGTAGTAAGTAGTTAGGTAGGTATATCTATGCACCTAATTATTTAGTAATATCCGTCGCTAGTAAATCCGATGCTTCGCTTAGTATGAAATTTTAATTTCCTATTTAAAAGCGAATGGGTTGAATTTTTTTACACGCAGCCCGAAACTTTGCTGCAGAAAGGGATGAGATGCTTTCAAACAATAAAGAAAAGATATAAATCGAGTGAGGAGGAGGACAGCGACTGCGAAAGCGATAGCGATTTGGTAAGGAATAATAATAATCGCGTTGTTAACCATTTCTTTAGATAATGACATCATTCCGTCGAGAATTTAGAAATCAAACGGTCGCTCTTATCGCGCTAACGAGAAGTACAGCAATTCGCAGGTTACTGAATAATCACGTCTGGAATTTTTTTGTGATTTTGAATCACATTTCTGATTCATTATTCATATCGTGAATCAGATCCGGCTTCCTAACGAGGAATTTTTACTACTGTTTACTAAAAGTAAAATATATTCACTAAAAGGAAAGTTTACACGCCCTGTAGTTTATAGAGCACAAGAAAAACTGTTTTCGTAGGTAATATTAAATAGCAAATGGACCAAAAAACTTTGTTTATATTGAATCAGAGATGATGAAAACCCAAAATTTAGACAAATTTGAGCTTTGGCGTTTTTTTAACAATAAAATATAAAAAAAATAGGTCGTTTTTCAGTTTTTTTCACCATAGCGTAAAAATTATTGACGGAAATGCAATACGTTGTACAGAGGCATTTCTAAAAGGTGATCGGAGCATTTTCCACCGAGAAAACTTGGAAAAATCGATGAAATTGACCCTTTTTAAAAAATTCACAGCTCTGCCCAGTTTAAAGTTGAAGCAATAATTTTGCGTGAGATGTGAGATTATTATGTGTACAAGCTTGCAAAAGTTGGATGCTGTCGAATGAATAGTTTTTGTGCAATTACGTTATTAACCATATACACCGAAATCTTGCAAAATTCCGCGCAATAACTGAGATCAGCCGATTTTAATTTTTCTAAAGGGTTTTGAAAGAGGACATCGAAACCTGAAACTTGGCTATCTTGGATTTTCATATACGTTTGGAGAAAAGTGCGAAAAATGGCCTCGAAAATTGCGCCATTTCGTATTTCGAGTTTAATGATGGGCGTACGTATACGTTTTGTACTGTTTGAAGCCCCCACCACTCAGCTCTAAACACGAAATCGCACGTTCAAGACCATTTTTCGCACTTTTCTCCAAACGTATATGAAAATCCAATATAGCTAATTTATAGGTTTTTATGTCCTCTTTTAGAAACCGTTTGAAAAATTAAAATCGACCCATCTCAGTTAATACGCCGAATTTTGCAAGATTTCGGTGTATACTGTTGTTTTCTCAGTGAAAAATGCCCCGATCACCTTTTAGAAACGCTCTTTTTGAAGTTATTTTAATTCTGTACAAATCGTCTGTACAACATATTGCATTTCCGTCAATAATTTTCACGCTATGGTGAAAAAACTGAAAAACGACCTATTTTTTTAAATTCATATTGTTAAAAAACCCAGAAGCTCATATTTGTCTAGATTTTGTGTTTTTATCATCTTTGATACATTTTAAACAAAAATTTTTGGCCCTTCTGCTGTTAAATTATATCTACCAAAAAAAAAACTATAAACTGGGCTACTGTGTAAGGGACAATTTCTGTACACTTAAAGGGACTTGCAAGTATATCTCTTGAAAAAAGAGGTAACTTCTTCCTTCTTGCCTCGAACCCGAATCACCACGCTTAGTATACATGGCTGTGCTGCTCATTTCGCCATGACAGGTTTCGTAAGATGAAAGTTTTAAACCATTTTCGAGAAAATGTTCTTCCTTATTTCCGTGTCATGCACAATACGGTTTAGGGACTATAATACACTGGTAAATCTCTCTAAGCACCATCTTGCAATGCTTTTAGGAAAAGAAGTTTTATGTAAATCTACGATTAAAGAAGGTCGTGTGCTAACAGACTTTCCATCCAAACGTTATTAATGAATGGAAGAAGAAATGTCATAAAATACTCGACGTAGATACTTGCACAAACCAAAAAAAGGAAGAAGAAATAAGTAGGTATTTATATGCAAAACATGTTTAATGCAATTGAAAATAAATGAAAATATGCAAATAAAACTTACACTTTAATATATGACATGTTCATTATTTTTAATCACAGCGTTTACTCGTGATAATAATAATACCGTTAATTAATAACAATGGTGTCGCTTTTATAAGAAAATTGTTATGGTTAATGCATAACGACCACTACAATTAAAATGTGTAAAAATTTGTTCTTTAACTATTTTTGCATGAACTGAATTGAAATGTACCAGCAACTGGATTCAGGGTAATTCTGTAATCATAACTTCGTAAAAATTGTTATGAATAACCACCACTGAACAAATCTGAATTGACACAAAATCACACAAATTGTATTATGTAGGAGAATGATTAGGCTTAATGTAATTGTAATTAACAACCATATCATCTGAAACGAGTAAATTTATCTGCAATTATATTCAGGTCTTCTCTCCAACCATCACTTCACAAAAATGATGAACACCGCAATTGAAAGATCTGGATTGATATAAATTCACAACAATAATGCTGTAAACGAAGTGTTAAGCTTGTTGTTATTGATAGGTAACAACTTGAAATGTGTAAAATGATGATCTGTAAAACTACTTTTATATCAACTGAATTGAAGTGAGGTAGTAACGTATTTCAATTCTGCTCTTTATCACTCCAAAAAATTGTTACGGGTAACCACAATTGAAGATATGTGGAATCACAAGTATTTCGTAATCTGCTTGTTGTGATTGTTACATAATCACCATATCAATTGATTGGTATAATAGTGTACGCTGTAACTACAATATTTTCATATCAATTCAACTGAAATAAACTAACAATTTCATTGTTGTCCAAAACAGTGGTATCGGTCACTTGAAGATACTTAACATTTATCTTCTACCAACTTGGATCTCCTAAGTGATAGGTTCATTCGGTATTCCACGCACTCTCTGGGGTGAAGAATTTGCTGTCTCTTTTGCTCGAAGCACGCGCCGGCCAATCGCCTTCGGAGTCAGGAAGGACATTTTTGCAATGGCAGATTACTAGATCGACATTGTTGTTACGTACCAATCCAAAACAGCATTATAATTTTCTTACAGAATGAAACTTTTTAAAATGTGTGAAAATTTTGCCCGAGAGGATTTATTTGAATTAATTGAAGAAAATAGGTTGGTAATATAGGTAGTTAATAAGGAAAAATCATGTTTAAAAAGAGGCTAGGAGAAAAGCCGACGCGCCTTTTGGGTCGCGTCGTAAGTACGACTCCTCATGTGCACTGCACATGACGAGTGCACGTGTAGGGAGGAGAGGAGGTCAGCAGCTTATGCATTGGCTGCAGCATGTTATAACTGTATATACAATCCCGAACGGCCCATCGGCTCTTCTTCATTTAATTTTTTCTATTTCTTTCTATACCCTGTCAAAGAATGAGGCGAAGTAATAAACCGATTATTTCGCCGCTAACCAGAGGCGTTCTTAAAGAAATCAACGAATATTAATAAATGCATTAAAATTGTCTATGTAATGTTGAGTTTCCTTAAAACCGGTATAATTGATTTATTAAAAGGTAGGTATTACGACCGCGATTGTTATCATCTCAGGAACGCTTCCCTTTTTACCTGAATTGTTGTTAACTCGTCATTAATATAACATATTACAATATTGGAAATCGGTATTTTTTATAATATTTTACGGTAATGTTTTTTTTCATACTGTTTGTCTAATAAATCCTCGGGATATGGAAGAAACGAAGAGATATGAACATTTCCTACCGATGTACAAAAGTGGGTGCTGTCTAATCGAGGTGCAGATAAATACTAAAGTTCGGATTATGTGATTAACTATTCCAAGAAGGGACAAGACGGCTATTATTTTCTCAGTAATTCTAGGTAAGTTAAAGGAACTGATTGCGCTTAATGCTTGCGTTAACATATCAGGTGGTTATGTGTATAAGATCGGCCCATTTATTCCATTTAAAATCATTAGTCAGTCAGCATTGCTTAGAGACGTGTACGTGTGTGTGATTAGACAGACTTTGACAGTGACTTTCCTGTGTGTCCATAGTGGTATTTTTAAAGTACGGAGATACGTATTGGAGTATGGGGAATTTACCAAGACCATCGAAACGCCCAAAATTAGCGCCGTTCTCAGTTAATGAGAAAGTTCTAATTTTGAATTGTTTCGATTCCATCAAGAAACAAAATTTAGATGCGAGTGTGGATAAAACCGTGAAATTAACCGCTGCGATGCTGAGAGTTGGTAAGACATCAGTGTACAGGTTATTAAAAGAAAGAAAGAGTGGTCCTGTTCAACCGGAGAAAAAGTCTCCAGGACGTCCGAAAATTTCCTTAGACGAATTTCTAAAAAGGGGACTACGTCGAAAAGTTCACGCTTTCTTTTTCCGCAACGAACTTCCAACACTAGATAAAATTCTATTGTCTGTCCAAGAAGACGAGGACTTTCCAAAAATGAGCCGATGTACATTATGGACGATTTTAAAGGATTTGGGATTTCGATGGAAGAAGCACAATAGAAAATCTGTATTGATGGAAAGAGATGACATCATTGTGTGGAGAAGAAGTTACCTGCGCGATATTCGAAGGAGTAGGCTAGAAATGAAAAAAATTTTCTATCTGGACGAAACTTGGATTAACGCAGGACATTCCGTGCCAAAATTTTGGCAAGATACCAGTGTAACTAATCGAAGGCAAGCTTTTCTAGAAGGTTGGTCCACCGGTTTAAAGCCTTCGTTGGGTAAAAGGCGACGGCTTATTATTACCCACATTGGAAGCGAGGATGGTTTCGTTGAAGGGGGAGAACTAATTTTTGAATCAACTAAGACAGGAGACTACCATGAAGAAATGACTGCGGACATGTTTGAAGAATGGTTTGGTCAAATGATCGATCTAATTCCGAATGGTAGAAATGGTAGAATGGTAGAAGAGAAATTACCAAATAGCTCTTGGCGAAAACAACGTATCGCAGAATGGTTATCCTCGAAAAAGATCGAATGTGCCGAAAACCTATTAAAAGTAGAACTCTTGCGTTTAGCCAATTCACGTAAAGGTGATTTTAAAAGGCACGTCGTCGATGGATTAGCCAAGGCGAAAGGAATAACAGTGGTTCGGCTTCCTCCGTACCACTTCGACCTGAATCCCATTGAGCTAATATGGGCACAAATAAAAGGGGACGTGGCGAGAACAAATACAACGTTCAAATTAGCAGATGTCAAAAATTTGCTTAAAGAAGCAATATGTAAAGTTTCCAAGGAAAATTGGCAAAAATGCATAAATCACGTTCTGAAAATAGAAGACCAAATGTTACAGTTGGATAACATTTCGGAGTCGTTGATAGAATCAAGTATTATCAACCCAAATGATGATTCTTCTTCAGATTCCGATGTTTGGGAAGAATTCGACGATGGCAACGACGACTGAGGTTACCAAGGAGAAGGTGACGGCTGGGAAAAACTTTTCATAAACTGGCCCTTCTCAGGGCCGCAAAATTTCATAAATTAATGCACGACCATACATGTACTGAAGTGTTGTCTTTCTTTCCCTCTCTATCTCGTTCAAGCGCGCGCCCACACACAAACACACACACACACGCACGCACGCACGCACACACACGCGCACGCAGACGTAATTTTTTCAGTTATCGATTATTGCACATTTCGTCATTTTTCCCGACCGTACGCCAGTGAGTGGTTCTTCGCATGTGCCGAGGCGTACAAAATAGGCAATGGTCAGGGAGAAACACTCGTAATATAAAGAGATTACGGAAGGTAGCGTGCAAAACATTAGAGAACTCGACATATTTAGTGGGTGCCACCTTGTATCGGTTTTGCATTTATAATGAGTTTTTATTACTTCGCCTCATTTTTAGACAGACTATAATACATGTTCATTCCCCTAATGCTATATGTAGGTATATGCGTACATAGAGATATAGAAAAAGGGAAATTTACATGAAAAAGAAGCCACGAGGAGAGCCGACGGACCTTTCTAGTCACGTCCAATCCGTGTATACATAGGGTAGACAAGTGAGATAGATAATGTGATCGCTCTGAGAGAGTCGCTATTGTTCGCTAGGTGGCGTTACCGGAGAACGAAATGGCTATTGCTGTTTGACTCCTACCAATGGTTTCTTTCAAATTCTGTTTGAATTTTAATAGTAAAAAATGTGGGTTAAGCTGTTAACAGTTTAATTGTTTAATACGGTGTTCCTTTTTGATGACGTGGTTCAATAGAATTTTGCCGAGTGCTCAATTGGGGTATCATTTTACCGCTTTAGAAGTTATGGACGAAATTTATACGGTTTTGATACAATGGAGAGGTCCAAAATTACCTAATTTGTCTCTTTTTTTAAAAGCCATTAGGTTTTCTGTCCGTGAAACACGTGTTTATGATAAATATACTACTTTATTAAACTTTCAAGAGGATCGGTCGTTTTATGATTTTTTCAATTAAGAAGGCAATCGGTAAGATTTGAAGTAAACCATATCTAATCAACTTTTTGTCACGTAAGTTTTTTCCATGTATTGATTGGCCTAATACGTATTTCTCCGCACAATAGCAATTTATTGAGCAAACGTGTAAAACGGCAAGCATTTCAACAAGTAATCTTAGATAACAACCTCGTGCTAACATTTATTATAAAAACCGTCGTTTTCCCGTGTTGCATTCTTCTCGTTTTGTTCGAATGCAAAGCGAATAATTTTTTCGCTCGGTTGATTGATAAAATGACAGTAATTAAGCGATAGGCCAAGCGAAGAATTAATGGTTACGAAGACATTTACTTCGGCGAGACGGTAAAATGCAAGTGGAAGCTAAAAATACGTATACACCTGTCGAGTTAAAAAACGGAAAAAAACATTCATTAATAAACAAAACTATTTTTTTTTTTGGGTCAACGTCAGTTTAAGAAACGTTTCTACTCAAGGAAAAATATTCCATTCATTAGAGCTATGCGTTGAACATTCACCAGGTGAATGCTGTGTAGTGCACGTGTTATTGCGTTCCATACAATTAAATTTCTGATCGGCACACAACGCGATAGAATCTTGGCAGAAGTTGATATCATGTTTTCTTGGGTTTAAAATGTTCAGCATT
Source organism: Cryptocephalus primarius (assembly GCA_963576515.1). NCBI lineage: Eukaryota > Metazoa > Arthropoda > Insecta > Coleoptera > Chrysomelidae > Cryptocephalus > Cryptocephalus primarius. The sequence goes on along the minus strand of OY754944.1, from coordinate 1,470,666 downwards.
TGTACAACATTTCATTTGCTTGTAAGTACAGACACGGACTATTGCGAAAAAAGCATGCGATCGATCGACCTTGTCGAATCCTACCATTTATGTGGCTAATCATATTCACGTGTCTATTAATAATGAATGAGATAGATGGTTTCACGGAAAAATTGCGGTGAGCAACCTATTTACATAATGCGACAAAAATTTTACAAACATAAAATTAATCAATGTTATTTGTTTCGAAAATTAATCATAAAAATGTTGCGACCACGTTTCCCGCAATAACCAGTAAAGGAAATTACAGATAACACTGACGAATACCTACTTTTAATTTATCGGACTACAAGAAGTTTCCTGTGATAAGAGAATCTGGCTTATCGTGGGAAATAATCGTCTTTTAAGTTTTCAACGTTTCAAGAAACCAAATAAAATAGTTGAAGATTTAAGGGAATGAGAGTACTACGACCAAACATGTGCGTACAGATGTAGCCCAGTTTATACAGTATGTTTTGGTAGATTCATTTTAACAGCAGACACATCAAAAAACCTTGTTTAAAATGGATCAAAGATGATAAAAACCCAAAATCTAGACAAATCTGAGCTTTTGCGTTTTTTTAACAAAATGAATTTAAAAAAAAATTGGTCATTTTTCAGTTTTTTCACTATAGCAAAATTATTGACGGAGTATGTTGCACAGACGATTTGTACGGAATTAAAAGGCCTTCAAAAAGAGGGTTTCTAAAAGGTGATCGGGTCATTTTTCACCGAGAAAAGTGGAAAATCCGTTAAAATGGACCCTTTTTCAAAAATTCACAGCCTTGCCCAGTTTAAAACTGCAGAGCTAATTTTGTGCGATATGTTAGGTTATTATGTCTACTTTAAGCATGCCAGAGTTGGATGCTGTCAGATGAATAGTTTTTGCACAATTAGGTTATTAACAACATACAACGAAATTTTGCAAAATTCGGCGTATTAACTGAGATGGGCTATTTTTAATTTTTCAAACGGTTTTTGAAAGACGACTTCCAAACCTACAACTTGGCTATCTTCGATTTTTAAGTACGCTTGAAAAAAAGTGCAAAAAAGTGGAGAAAAGAACGGCTTGAAGCCTAGACCACTCGGCTCGAAGTACGAAATCGCACGTTTCGCGCAATGTTCGAGGCCATTTTTCGCACTTTCCTCCAAACGTATATAAAAATCGAAGATAGTCGGGTTGTAGGATTTGATGTCCTTTTTCAAAAACTGTTTGAAAACTTAAAATCGGCCCATTTTAGTTAAAACGCCGAATTTTACAAGATTTTGGTGTATATTGTTAATAACGTGATGGTGCAAAAACTATTCATTCGACAGCATCCAACATTTGCAGTCTTAAAGTGGACATAATAAGCTAGTATTTCACCCAAAATTGGCGCTTCAGCTTTACACTGGGCAAAGCTGTGAATTTTTGAAAAAGGGTCCGTTTTAACGGTTTTTCCAAATTTTCTCGGTGAAAAAAACTCCGACTACCTTTTAGAAACGCTTAATTTGAAAGTCTTTTAAGTCTCTACAACGTATTACATTTCCATTAATAATTTTCACGCTGTGGTGGAAAAACGAAAACACGTCCTTTTTTAAAATCTTTATTGTTAAAAAAAAGGAAAATGCTCAGATTTGTCTAGATTTTGGGTGTTTATTATCTTTGATCCATTTTAAACAAAGGTTTTTGGTCTACCTTTTTGGTAAATTTTATCTACCAAAACAGCTTTTTTTTATTGCTCTATAAACTGGAATAATAGGCGTAATGGTTTTTTGCATGATTTCTTTGGAACGAGAATACAAGGATTGCAAAGATTCTTTCAATGATTAAGTCAAATTGTCCCTAGAAATAAAATAAAAATACTAGAATTAAGTGAAGGAATATGCTGGGTTATGAGATATGTATGTATTTTCCCTGTCAAAACTGCATACATGAAAGGTTTATCCAAACAAACAATTTGCTAGCACCAATAGTGTATTTTAAGGAGTCGACGTTGCAGGTTTCAATTTATTTAAAGACAAAATAAAATGTTTGGAACTTAAGTGGAAACATCAGACAAGAAAGGGGTGACGCCTTCTTCCTTTTAAAACAGCATTTGTGAAATCTCAACAAAGGAGTGTCCTAACAAGTTCTTCCACATACTAACATCCATTTTTTAAAGTAGTTCTCGTGGCAACACCAAAAATCACAATTTCCACTATTTCCAACTCACGCATTCCACTATACTTTCTTAAGACATACCGAGGGGCAGAGTCACGTGTACTGCATATTTCTACATACGTAGACTCGTGTACATTCTATCTATACTTTCTTTCTGTGTAGGTCGTCTAACTCTCTTTATGGTTTATTTTTAAACGTCCCAGCCGAAAGAGATAATGTAAGGCGAAACCTGAGGGAATTGCACGTGCGTTAGAAAAGTCGTTTGAAGTTTAATTAGCTGAAGGAATGGATGAATAATTGGCTGTATTTTAAGTAATAAGGCACGGTTTGTATCGATTGGAAATTAGGTTCAAATATGTACTTATTGATCAATTGTGGAGGTTAAATGTTTTTATCAGTGAGAATCTGTTTAAAATTCCTGTTTGTGATGGATTTAATTGACCAATTGATTTTGAGGCCATTTGTATCATTATTTGGTTCCCTCCTATATAAAATAACAATTCCACACGCTATTTTTATATATTTATAGTTGTTATTACTCGTTAGTAATACAATAAAAACCCATCGGTGAGACATGTTATATAACTTTTTCGTAGTAATAAAAAACAACCTTTTCGAGGCGACCATGATTGTTAACGGGCAAAGCAATTTACGTTTATGCAATTTACAAACGACCTTGAGTCATTTTTTTCAAAGAAAATGAAGAACGCAGCATTTGAAAATAGGTCCAAAGGGACGCACGCCTGGCAACATATCCCAACGGCCCATTTATAAGCGCAACCGATATTTATCGTTCGTTAAGTCATGATAGGTTCATAATTCAAGCCTTGCAGTAATGTAGAATTTTGCAATTTGTATTCAAGTTATATTCGGAAAGGTAGGGGAAAGCAATGTAATTTAGCTTCAATGTGGGAATATACTCGTATGTTACGTTCGATTTTTTTTGATGTTTTTTTCAAAGCTGTTCTACTAGTCTTCAGAATCTCTTTCGACTTTTTAACACTTTTTCTCATCTATGTTTTAAATTCATATCTCTGGTACACACTATAAATTACACGGATCTGCAAATATTCGGGTTGTTTTGAGGTTATGTAAACGAAAAATGGGTATTTTGTCTATCTTTGAACATAGACGCACACAGGCTGTTCGAAATTTGTGTACTTTTTCTACCTTATCCATCATTTAGTATTACTATTCCTCTTCAAAATGAACTCTCGAATGGTGTCATACGATGTTTCTGTCAAAAGCATTTTAATATGACGTGATGAGATGAAAAGCATATACTGGTCTAGACAAACCCTTTTGTCATACATCTTCAAACCATTTTTATGCCAAACTTGTCAAACCGTTTGTGATCACCAATCTGTGATCGTTTGTGGTCACATTTGCGAAATTCAAGATGGCCGATTCAATATGGCGATAATATACATGCCGAAATTTTTTCCGTGTCACTCTAAAAAAACTAATACATGAGTTTTTAGGTGACTGATTACGAATCTACGGTCATATTTGCAAAGTATACGATGGCAGATCCAATATGGCCGGCGAAATTTTCGAAAATCTACTGATTTATGCCAAAGTTGGTATGTTGTGTTTTTTTTTAATTGCTGATCACAAATCTGAAGGCAGATATGTAAAAACCAAAATGGCCGATTTACTACGGCGGATCAATAGGTCTTCATTTTAAATTCTTAAATTCTATACCAAAAACCGTAAATAGGTAGTTCCAAGAACCTTGTAATAAATGTCATTACTTCCTAACCGTAAACAGGTAACCCTAATACCAAAATCCAAAGGGAAAACAAATTTCATTACCCCCAAACCGTACATAGATAGCAGTAACCTAAGGAACTAACTTTTCTGGGGTATAAGATTTTATTATAAGTCATCTAGCATCTACAGTTTTAGAGTAATGAGCTCGTCTTCTGTGACGCTCTTAGGGTAAGTTATCTGCCTGAACTTTGCCTTCCCTTAACTTCTGGTTTTAGGGTCACTATTCTTTGGAGAGTAAAAATTTGCCTTTCCTCTGAATTTTGGCTTTAGAATTATCTGTCTACTGTTTGAGGATAACGAAATTTGCCTTCTATAATTTGCCTCTGGCCTATAAGTTAATCTGTCTACGATTAGGAAGTAATATAATTTACATATCCCAGGCTGCAGGAGCTACTAATCTACTATTTGAGCATGATACGACGAAATTTACCTGGGTGGCGCATGTGACGTCACTTTGTGAGTTTTTGTGGCGCCTTTTAACATGAGCATCTAGGAATTTGATGTAATATTTTAATACTGGAGTATTTATTGGCGTGTTAGTTAACATCGGTTAATAAAACCATGCTCACAGAAAGAGTTTTCATTGTATTAAGAATTGTATTGTATTATTGTAAGAATTGTATTACTAATATTTACAATTTGACGTCACGATATCTTCTATTTCATTGTATCATGCTATTTGTATATATAGAATTGAAAAGTTCAAATATATTTGTCTGTCATATTGGATTGATGAATCGATCATCATGAATTTTTTAAATCTGACCACAGTTTTGGGATCAGTAACCTAGAAACCCCCGTTTACCCGTTTTATTGGTCGATTTTCTAAAACCACATCGATGACGAATCAAATATGGCGACGTATAGTTTAAAATGGCCGTAACTTTTAAAAGAAACATCTTGCAACACCGCAGAAAATTGCTTAGAAAATGACTCAGCTGCCCAACAACAAAACCGTGCAGATTTGTGTTATCTCTAAGATTGTAGATATAATGTACTGAATTTCCCTCCCTCTTTCTCGCTCTTTTGTCAAAGGAAAAGAAACAAGAAGTAACTGGTGTAAAGTTTAATGTATTGTTGACCATTCATTGTTTAATAGTAGAATATTTACAAACGGTTTACAATAATATATTTGTTCAGTAATATCTTCAATAACTAAATATGCTGGATCTTAATTAAGGGAATACCATGGTATCAAAAGTATATATAAATGTTACAGATCCAAAATAAAGTGCTTCAACAGTGTAACAATTCTAAAGTCTTTATGACAGTGTCCATGCAGCAGCTCGTAAAAGGTGACACCATCACATGTTTTCTAAATCGTTCCCTCTTCTCTAGGTGATGAGCCAGGACGTGAAGAAAGAGAATCCGCTCCAGTTCAAGTTTCGCGCCAAGTTCTACCCGGAGGACGTCGCCGAGGAGCTGATCCAGGACATCACCCTGAGGCTCTTCTACCTCCAGGTCAAGAACTCCATTCTATCTGATGAGATATACTGCCCCCCGGAGACCTCAGTGCTCCTCGCCTCCTACGCCGTCCAAGCCAGGCACGGTGACTACAACAAGGACCTTAACAAGCCTGGTTTCCTAGCGAACGACAGGCTCCTCCCTCAAAGGTAAAAAAAAGAGATGAGAATAGTGAAAAGCTATCGGAACAAGCAGATTTTAAATGATAACCCCACATAAATGCATCCTAAATTATTAGAACTTGAAGGACTAATTATCTCCATATGTTTGCTGCGAATGTATACAACCATTTGCTCTGGAGTTAAACGATCGGTTATTAATTTTGTTAAAAGTGTGTGTTATGCTTGGATGTCTTCTAGAAAGTTATATGGACCATATATTGCTTGTATTAACTCATTTCTGTTTTAGGGTAATGGACCAACACAAGATGTCGAAAGAGGAATGGGAGAACAGCATCATGACCTGGTGGAAAGAGCACAGGGGGATGTTAAGGGAGGACGGCATGATGGAGTACCTCAAGATCGCCCAGGATCTAGAGATGTATGGCGTGAATTACTTCGAGATCCGCAACAAGAAAGGTACTGACCTCTACCTCGGCGTCGACGCCCTTGGATTGAATATATACGAGAAAGACGATCAGTAAGTAATTGAGTTTTTCTCTGTAGTACTTAAAGATTAAAAGATAATTACATTTTTTGATTTGTTGTGGAGATATAATTGTTTCAATTACTTTTTGAATTATTTATTTAAATATGAGATCACTTATTATTGAACATTACACCGTAATGAACATTATTCCTACAAGGCATATTCATAAAGTAAGAACAGTTTGGTCAAAAAATGAAACTCATGGGAATTGGTTTTCACTAACATTTTTATTTTGTTACACATTTATGCGAAACAATATATGCAATGTATATGAAACAATATATATGAAATGTTACACATTTCCACATAATCGCCATGAGTTCTAAACATTTTTCTTAAATCTGCATTAGTTGACGACGTGATTCGTGTGTTCCTCGTCGTCTTAAAATTTCTATATCCTCAACCAAGCCACTGTTTCAAATACAAAAAGTAGTCGGTAGGTACAAGAAAGATTAGCAGTGATTTTATTAGAAAATGCTCGTAGAGATCCGGAAAAGCGAAGTTAGCTTGCTGATTGTTTTTGCATATGCTGCGAGTTACTACACAAGTGTAATAGCTTCGTGTATAGCTAGAATTGACCACGCATGCGTGGAACGGTCCTACTAACATTTAAATTTAGGCCCATGGCCTTTTTTTTATGAATATACCTTGTGCTAAGTTGTTATTAGGATGATGCAGGTAATGTCTTGTCTCCATATACGCTTGGAACTGCTTAAAAGTTACAAAATTCATATGCATTATAATAAAAGAAAAGTTGCCTTGAAAAGTCTGGAAACTACAACTTTTTATTGAAACTATTTGCCCAGTTCCAATAAACTTCCTTTAGAATTTCCCTAATTGCTATAATTGAGACTTGGAAAGTGTGCAATTAAAATATATCTCTTGAGGAATGTTTTTAGATATGTCTCTATGTTCTTATATGAATACCCTTCATGCATATTTTTTGTATTTTACTTTACATACTTATTACACATTGTACATACTTATTAAGAAATATATTTTATTAACTAGTTATTAGTTCATTGATAGTAATTAAATTAGTTCTAACCGTTTTGAGTGGATATATTGACATTTAAATGGGTAAAATAAACTTGTTTCATTTGTTGTGATGGTACAAAAATAAAAATACAATATACGAGTTTGACGAAAACAACAACAACAACAAAAATGGCAAAGTAATAATGTGTTACACCTAAATAGATATTAAATAAAAATCATAAGAAAATGTTTATCCAAATTGTTTCTTGTAAAAATTTGCCTTTTTCAAAATATGTACTAACAAATTTTGCACCTGCAATCTGTAGGAAAGTCTGAAATATATTGTTTCGCATTTTGGACACCTTCCAAGCCCTAATGATAAAGCCTCAAATACAGAGGTTTTCACGTGAAACTCCTTAACGCCACTAGGAAGTAATTTCCAGTAACATGTCCCCTTCCTCTCTTCTAGGCTGACCCCGAAGATAGGCTTCCCTTGGTCAGAAATTCGCAACATTTCCTTCAACGATCGCAAATTCATTATAAAACCGATCGACAAGAAGGCACCTGACTTCGTCTTCTTCGCCCCCAGAGTCAGGATCAACAAGCGTATCCTGGCCCTCTGTATGGGTAACCACGAGTTGTACATGCGTCGTAGGAAGCCGGACACCATAGACGTGCAGCAGATGAAGGCACAGGCCAGGGAAGAGAAGCTGGCGAAGCAGCAACAGAGAGAGAAGCTTCAGTACGAGATCGCTGCAAGAGAAAGGGCAGAGAAGAAGCAGCAGGAGTACGAGGATAGAATTAAAGGTAGATACAGAAGGTGTACTGTCATTTATGATATTTATAGAATTAGGGTTATTCAATATAGAGGAGTGGGGGGTCTAGGTTCATGGGCACATGTACCATAAAATTGCTGTTATACCATCTTTAGCGGAAAATGAACTGACTTCTCAGGTCAAAATCATTATTGGCCATCATCATCATATAGTAAAAGATATACGCAAATCCCCACATTACCTGTGGCCCTCCGAAGCAGGTAAATTCTTATATGATACTTCTTAAGGATGTTTGCATAAATGATTTCATTGTGGACTGGATAAGCGATATGTTAATCTGTTTTGTAAAGTTTTGAATTAGGACCAATTTTATCATCTCGTAAGCTTTACTGAAAGACCTTCGATTCCTGAATTGAAATCATTGTCTGGTTATGGCGAACTCTGCCCTTTTCGTTTATTTATACCTCCGGCGATATTTACCAGCACATTGTTGAGGAATGTCATATTCATACATGCATTCCACATTAGGTTAGTTTAATTTTTTTTAATTTCTGCACTGTCTTATTTCTCCTCAGCGATGCAGGAGGAAATGGAGCGAAGCCAGGCCAACCTAATGGAGGCGCAGGAGATGATTAGACGGTTGGAGGAGCAGCTGAAGCAGCTCCAAGCTGCGAAAGAGGAGCTGGAGAAGAGACAGAATGAGCTGCAGGCGATGATGGAACGTCTCGAGGAGAGTAAAAGCATGGAGGCCGCCGAGAGGCAGAAGTTAGAGGAGGAGATCAAGGCTAAGCAAATGGAAGTCCAACGTATCCAAGAGGAGGTAAAATTTAGCTTTATTTTTGAAAATGGGTCAAATAAACTGCATCAGAAAAGAATTTCACATTGTCTTTCTAAGGGAAAGTTGCACATAAAAATAAATCGTTTGTATTTTCCAAAAATTGATATTGACATATACATCAATTATTATTACTATGCGTAATCGAATTTGAAGATTTCTAATCATGAGTGCAAGAAACTTTAAACCTGTTCATAAGTGGTGACTATAATAGAATTTTTACTGCATATTCAAAGTTTGAGTTCCTTTGGAATATTCGATATGTTCGGGCTTCGGTTGAATTTTCACATCTTTTGACTTCATTTTAACCCAAATCATTTCGTTTTAAATTTAATTTCTTACTGCAACTACTTACTCAGTTGCTCATCGTTAAATTGATTTTCTTTTAGGTTGAAGCAAAGGATTCAGAAACTAAGCGCCTTCAAGAAGAAGTCGAAGCGGCACGTCGTAAGGAAGAGGAGTTGAAACAGCAGCAAATGGCCAATGCGGCCAAGGGACATTTGGAAGAGAACGATCATAATGAGGACGACGAGTTGGTCAATGGTGACGTCAGTAAAGATCTAAACACCGATGAAAACATCATAGATCCTATTGAGGACAGGCGCACATTGGCCGAACGCAATGAACGTCTTCAGGATCAACTTCAGGTAAGAAATGTACACGATTAATAAGTTACAAACGACATATCAATAATACTATAAATGTTCGTAATGTCAAAGACGGATATTGTTATGCAGTGGTATTTAGGGTGTAATTGGATTTAATATTGTTCAAGAAACAATTCACAAACTAATTAAGGAGCAATGCGTCTTAAACAATGCATGTTTAAAATCAGTTCAGCGCAGAAATGTTGAATGGCGCCATCTTGAATGTAATTATTGTTCTGGTACTAATTGGCAATGTGTAATACATGGTCCGAAACTCATATAGTGTAGCTATACATTATTTTGTACTGTACCAATACTAGAATATACCTTCAATGCACTGCAATATTTGTCAGCTCATATAATTATCACTTTTCATTAACGTCAATGTTTTCATCAATATCATTAACGTTGATTCTAATTCAATTTGAAATTAATAAAAAACTTCCCAAAAACCTATTAAAACCTATACAACCTATGTGTAAAAACCTATTACAAATATTTTATTTCCATTATTAATATTTACAGGGTCAATGCATTTTTATCGTTCCAATCCCATAGCATATTGAGATCATGTATTGGTCAATCATTTGTAGTTATATGGCAGTTAAGCTGAGGATTCGATAGGAGACACATTTTGCATTTTGTTTATCGTTTTTGCAGGTGGGTCCAATTTGTTGTGGGCTCTGCAAAAATAGGAAAAAGTTACATGAGGTACACATAACACTGTGTTTGTCAGTAGAGGAATATCATGTGTTGTTTCCCTCTATTTAATTCTTGGACTTAACTGCATGGACGTGTCATACTAATCGCACCTTAGTGTTTCAAATAAAAATATAGGTCAAATTGCGAATTTGTGATTGTGACGATGTTGTCTTTTCAGGCTCTCAAGAAGGACCTGGCCCAATCCCGAGATGAGACTAAGGAAACTGCCATGGATAAGATCCACAGGGAGAATGTACGCCAGGGAAGGGACAAGTACAAGACTCTCCGCGAGATCCGTAAGGGGAACACCAAACGTCGCGTCGATCAGTTTGAGAACATGTAAATTCGTTTCTTCCCACTGTCAAATTCCTGTGTAGAGAACAACAACAGATAACATTCTTTCTCCATTTTGTTTGTTTCCTTTGAGAACAACTTTTGAATGCTCAATTTACGAAGTGTTTTTATCAAGAGGGGAATTTGACAAGAGTAGGTTCTTTTCAGTTCCATCATTCCAGCAAAAGTTTCACTCGACCTTTTTTGTCAATTACTCCTCGAATTTGTATATAAAGTTGTGTTTAAGTCCAATATTTTATAACAAGGCTTAAATTACTTGGCCTAATAAGATTTTCCGCTATGTTAGTTTATGGCTTTTTATATATTTTATGAACTCTTTTTCACCTAACACAGTTTCTTGTGATAAATGAAAATGTTTGGATGGCGAATCATGGATGCTTGTTCCGAACATGAAAACTTCGCTTTTATGTTTGGACTCGCTATAAATTGATCTCTTCATCCGGACTGAATCTTCTCTATAAACTTTATACAGATCTGCTTATTAAAACTTGTTTTTTTGTTCAAAAATTGCATTCCATTTTTTTAGTGCCATTTGGTCAGAAAAGAGAATCGGCAAAAAAGTCAAATAGTTACTTTTATTGTATAACAGTATTCAATATACAAATTATTGTAAACGGTATATTGACGTTTACGACATTTGGTGCTTCCTTAGATGGTGAATCTGATCAGTTTTAATAACTTCAATTTTCTTAATAACATTGTGTAAATATCACTGGAGATTAAAGACGTGCAGTAAACTTAACTCAACTTTTCGATCCATTTTATGAAAGCTGTACATATTTATATATCTTACTACTACCATGTTGCCTTTTATCTAGAACTTAGGTAATTTTGGATGATATTTTACACACAACACACGTAGTGTCGTATTTTTAATATTATTATACATTTTTTTTTTTTTGATATATGGGTAAGGAGCCTGAAATATAGTTACAAATGGTATTTTTTTGTTTGTTTGAGTAAGAAAAAGGTTAAAATTGCAACTTTGGAGTTATTAAGAAATAAATTACTTTTTTTACTACCATTTGTAAGTTCACTTAATACTGCTACTACTACTCTATAGTTAACTTATGATATATTCTTAGTTACTTTCAGTTATGTATTTATAGGGTAAATAATTAATAAAAGAAAAATTACTGAACAGGTTTTTATTATTCTGGGTTCTATTACATGTCTTAGAAATTTGATATATTTCAATTCCGGATTCAATTATTCATAATTGAATTCGATTCAATTATTCATACTAAAAATGTCTGTTACATTACAGTTACTCCCAGATAGCCAAAAGCCGGCCGTTTGCTTGCAGGTCGATGGCAGTTCATGCTTACCTGCCCACATCATGCCAGGAAGACATAATTTGACAGCACATATTGCTGGCATAAATGTCTGGTACATAAAAAGTGCTACCACCTAACCTATGATATTGTGTTTAGTGAACAAGAAGGAAGCAATTTGGTTGCACATCCATCTAAATTAAGGATTCTCGAACAATAATGGCACATCCTTCAGCATATCTAGAAAACTTCCTTTGAAACCAGTCTAAGAATATGATAATTGTACCTACTGAGCGAAAAGATTCAGAGAAGCCATGACGTGACAAATTCTGAAATGCAGATTGCCACCAGGGTTCGATGTTTTATAGAACTTAATTTATTTCAATTTCAGCTCCGAAAGTTCGAATGACATTACCGTTCATTTAATTATAAAGTTCCAAGAACTTGAAAAGTACCAAGAAGCTACTGTGAAGGAAGGCTCTCGTTAAAAAAATTATTGACATGAATTGTCAATTCAATATGATTGAATTATTGAAGACATGATGTTTCGCCCCTAGTCTGGGTACGTTATTAAAGAGGAAATACGCATACATAACAAAATAACTTGTTTGCTCCCCCCAGAGGCGAAACGTCAATGTCCTAAACGCCAGAATAATTTTTTTAACGAAGCCTTTCTGAGAATTTTCTCCCACGATTTCTGTTGTAGCCCTGAGAACCTGCTATGTATTTTTTGAAGAAGGTAATGGTTTCTAGAATCTATAGAGCTCCAAACATTCCATTGTTATCAGGCTCATTTGATCTTGAAGCTTCGAAAGCTTCATATAATGTACAAAAAACTATGAATTTCTGTAATCTAAATAGCTTCAAAGCTCCAAAGATACCAGGCTCTTTTTATTCTCAAGTTTTAAAGGGACCAAGAAGCTGTAAGTTTCTGAAATCTATTTTTAAAGGGCTTCAAATCTTTTGAAGATACCATGCTGATTTGGCCTTAAAACTGCAACTTCAAAGGTACCATAATATTTAAATTTTCCCACCCACCAAACCTAACCAATACAGCAACACTGGACGCATAAACTTAGGTGACTGAAAACTGACAGATAATATTATAGTTTTGTGGTTTGCATTGCGTTTCATAAAGTATTTTTCGTATTTGTTATATGTTTTATGTATTTGTATTTCTGTTTCTGTGTATTCAACGGAAAGTTTCTCTTTACATTTCCTTTTTTTTTTTCTATGAATCGTTATGGGCGACAGAGATAAATGCAGAAAAGTGCTAGTGAGAAACACTCGCCTACCTCCCCCCAAAGTCACCATATTAACAGCAAATGACCCTCAAGTAAAGACTCAAATCTCGGATAATACTTCTGAATTGAAAAAGGACAAAAAGGAGGAAAAGAAGGAAACTGCCCCGAAAATCGATAAACCTGAGCTATACTCGCTACTTAAACTAAACAAGAAACTAGATGAAATCGTAAAGTTAAGGCCAAAAAAGGAGAAGGTTGAAACTAAACTAGCGGTTGATGAGCAGGTATGAAAGTCACTTGTTACCAATTACAGTATCTTAATCTAGAAATATTTCATCTGAAGAAACTTTTCTTGGATGATAATTTAACATTGTAAGTAGGGAATACTATGTTACTAAACTTTTCAGATCACTCGTAAAGTAAACTTTCCCTACGATCAACCCATCTACAAAGACCTGATACCGTTGACTCCTACTCAAGTCCAACCAGTGATATGTTCAAGAGGACCTCTACCTCTAAAAGATAGAGAACCCATCCTCTCAGATTTTTTATTTACTAAGGAAATACCTGATTACTATTGCTTGCCGAAGTTGGAATTAAAGAGCAAGGGAATGGTAATTAGCACAAATAACTTAAAACTGTATCATATTTACAGAAATATCTGACCATCGTATATTTTTCATGACACATTGATTATTACAATCATGTTACATGTAAAGAGGTTTAACACTTTTTAGCATTAAAGTAAGTTCAAACATTTTCGTGTTTCAAAGTGGATCGAAATTTTGTGAACTGCATACGAACGAATGCTTGCTGTAAATTTTATTTTGCAATCACTGAATGATGATGAAATTATCCTTATCATATCAGCTACACTTAAGCACCGTTTAACATTTACAATCACATTTTACTAAATTTTGATACCAGTATCTTTTTATGACATGAACTAACCAACATAGATAATACTTCAGATATTGTATATTATGTGAAGTTTACTTGTAATACCTGAGCACTGCTCATACTTGTTTATGGTCCAGTTATTGATTAACTAAAGGTTTGTTACATGTCTCCAATTTATTTACACCATTTGCAAAGACAACAAATACTTAGAGGGGGAATTGAAACAATGTCCTATTTAGAACAATTCAAATTCAATATTACCTTTATTGTAAAAAATTCAATAACTTCAATAGACCATATTAAATTTTGTTAAAAGCAGCAATGTCCACAGACTGAACATAATCCTCAAATTCTTGAATTTTCTCCACTAATTCGTCAACGGAAACCTTTGCATCCTCAACAACACACATGATCTGTAGCTTATTGATACCATATCCCACAGGGACCAACTTCGATGCACCCCAAACTAATCCGTCCATTACGATACTCCTCGCTGCTTTCTCTAGTTCCTTCATGTCGGTCTCATCATCCCATGGCTTAACATCCAGTACGATACTGGATTTGGCGATGAGTTCAGGTTTCTTAGATTTCTTCTCGGCATAGGCTTTTAGTCTCTCCTCACGTATCTTCGCTGCCTCTGCATCCTCTTCCTCGTCAGAGGCGAATAAATCCATGTCCTCATCCTCGTCAACTTCCTTAGATGGAGATGTGGTGGTGGTGGAAGTTTTTAAGGAGCTGCCAACAGATTTCAGTTCTTCTGCACTAAAGGAAGTGATGTGCTTGTACCAACGATTGACATGAGGGAAGTCAGACCCCGGGGCCGAACCTATCTGATTGAGCGTATCTACATCAGCCTTACTCAGGGAATACCTAAAAATATCACACAAGTCTGTGATTAGCCGCAGTTTTTTTATAAAAATCGACCTACCCTTCGATGTAACTCTGACTCTCGAGGAAAGCGTCCAGTTCTTTCAGCCCCTTTTCGGTTTTTAAATCACCAAAAGCCATTTTTAATTGATTTAGAAGGAAAATATCTGCCGGCGACGTCACGCGGACACGAGTCTGGAGCAAAAGGACGAATTTTGACAGCAGTTGTTCTTTTTAGGTTAGGATGTCAAACGTCGATATGCAGTGATATCATTTAACTACTGAGAACCAAAAATAAATTAATGAAGTTTACTAGAATAGAGCGGAGAGAGCTACCTTCAATTTCCATATATCATAATATACTTCCATACATTCCACATATTATAGGTCCAGCAAGAAAATAAACGCCATGAAACGCAAATCGATCAGAAACTTGGCGCCAATTATGAAATTGGAAGCGAGTGGCTTGACGAATAAGTATATAAAATCGCGTTAAAAATGTTCGCCCAGACTGTAATTTTGAATACTTTTATTGGTACATGCACTGAAATTTGCAAATTTCACCTGAAAAATGTTTACTGAAATTTCGTTACGAGAAATTATAGAAGTCAAATTGTTTACACAACTAAAATTATTCGTTTCATTTGTTCTAACATTTGTTTAAAATATTCTTCAAAAACATTTCCTCACGGTAACCTTTTGTTGAATTCGAGACGATTTCTAGCAAACCACCATTTACAAAACCACTTTCATTTCCAATATGGGTAATAATCAGCCTACGCCCTTTTCTGATCGGTGCAGTGAACCCACTGGAATATCCTTCCACGATTGCTTGGCGGAAAGTTTTAATATTAGTGTCTACCCATTGTTTTTGTAAAGCATGCCCTCCGTTCAACTATGTTTTGTCCAAATAATAAATAGTCCTTTCTTCGGGTCGGTACTTCCTGATCTTCCTTAAATAATTTCTCCAATAGACAATCCCTTCTTTATCAATAAGGATAGATTTTCTATTCTGTTTTTCCCACGGAAAATCCAACTCGCGCAAAATTTTCCACAATTTATTTCTGCGTACTTGAAGTAAATCATCTTCTGGAATTGCATGGAGCGCTTTGTTTCTTGTTGGTATCTCCTTATTGAAATAAAAAGGGGTGAACGTCGTACTGCGATTCTATCAAACACATCGATTGCTAGTGGAATCCTTCCTGCAAGCCGTTTTGGTGCACTAATACCTACATATTTCCTCTCCAGTAAAAACCTATAAATTGTTGATTCACTAACTCCCGTCATATTGGAACATGTAGAAAATATCTCACGAACCAAACTCGAAGGTTTTTGATGAACAAGTGCGTCGTGTATTGAACACTATAGTCATTTCTCTTAGAGAATATGCTACACTTGTATTGGGCTTAACTGGTGTGAAGTGTGAAACCGATGCCACTTTCATAAACACTGTTTACTCTCCTCATTTTGGTAGCTCCTACCCGTCCATCAGCAAAATCATTAAAACACTTCCAGAACCTCTTTCATTGATAAATTATTATTGGCAAATAATGATCCTATAAGAATGAAGGTTCGTCCACTTTTTTCACTATTATTCTCCATAAATATGTAAGTATCTATTATTCACGTAGGCACTTAACTAGTTTATGACATGAATTTAAAGTAGCGATTACCTTGAGCCGGACACACGAGATCGTTCCCGCGATCTATCAATCGCTGAAGTAGCAACCTAATTCGCTTTCAATGCCCTTTGTTAGTTCGCTTCCGCGATTCAAGAAATCGGGTAGATGGTGTTTTTTTTTCAGGTAGTTTATTTATTAAATAATTAAATAAAATAATAGCATTAGGTACAAAAATTGCATTCGATGACAGATTATTTATAAATAGCGAAATATAAGACGCGAATTTTGTTCTTTTCTACTATAACTAAGCACCTACTTATCAAGATAATCATATACCTACACAACATATATACTCATAACTTGTTCTTAGTAAATCTGTGTGTAATAATTCATAATACCATTGAATTTCCACGTTACATTTTGATAAGTTGTGTAGCACCTATGGTTTATCATCATGTTATTGTTGGGACCCATAATTTGACCCATAGATAAATCAATTTTACGAATTGCCCAATGCATAGTTATTTTCGAACTCTTAAAAACGTTACATTATAAACATCTAGGTTTCTTCTCCTATTGTATTTCAGTGTAGTTTCAGTGTGTAATTTCAAAAAAAGAGTACATTAAAAATTTTTAGCCTAAACTGCCCCATGCGGATAAATCTGATCCCTTCTCGACGCCACTATGTCGACAAGAAACCTCCCTCGCGGGAATCAATCAACTTGACTGCACTGGACGCGCAAGTCAAACGAGGGCGCCAATCAATGAACTACGTAGGATTTTCCACCATTCGCTCACATTTTTCCGTTTCTACCCCTACAGTTCCAGTTCTCGCGTACCACGGGAAAGAGGAGGATGAAGTTAGACAGCGGGTAGCGTAGAAACGGGCGAGAAGGTAAGTTTGTTCGATAAATCGTTAGGGGAAGTTTTGTTCTATTAGGGAGCATTTGTAGGAATTGTGAAGGCGATTGGGAGATTACAATCTTTCATTTCGTAGGAAATTGCTCGAGGGTGTTGCATTACCGCGGGAAATAGTCGCGTATGAATTTGCTGTCAGATTGCTCCTCTAAATTCATTGAACTTAAGTTCACTTCAACCCCCAACCCTCAAGCCGAAATTCTTGCTTGAGGGTGTCGAAATAAATTATGTGCTTGCTTAAAATTTAATCAAGCGTGAAGACCAATTGACAGTCAAGTGCGGGTCAAATACAGGTAACATAATTCGTTTATAACATTTTTAATCAAAGGAGTTAAAGTAATATTACTCGTTGCGAAATAATCTGTTTCAATTAACTTTATAATTCGATAAGTACTTAATATTTGTTGTTTTAAATGATTCGATGTCTCACCATTGATCTCGTAATTCGAAAGGACGATGTCACAATTGCTTGATTGAGCATGTGACGTTAATTTTTTGCCCACGATATTTCCGATAGCTGCATATATTCACCCACGTCCTCCACGCGAAGTAAACATCGATGAAAATTCCAATTAATCGTCATCAATACGTCCCGGATCAATCTGCTAATAGACCTTTCATATGTTTAAAACGGAATTTATATATTAGGGCTGTTAGAATCAGGTGGGAAATTTAGTTTAGGTTAAAACAAAGTCAGAGAACCAAAAGTGATCAGCGTTGTAATGCTGTTTTGGGGTTGAATAAGGTTTTTTTACGATTTCCAGCGAGGCGTGACCTCCTGGCAGAAAAAGTTCAATACAAAACTTGTAAACAATAAAAAAATCTATAAAGATTGTATAGGACATTTTTTGATATCACTTCAAATTTTTAGAGAAAATGGCAATAAACTAATTTTTTGTGTTGTTTTTTTTTTAATTTTGAAATTGTGCATAGGCACTTGTTAACTTTTGAAACGGTCTCATTTTAAATGGTATATACATGTTGATGGTTTATTTCTCTTTAAACTACTCAGAATTTCGAAAAACGTAAAAAAATACTTTTCGGAACATGAACTTGATAAGATTTATTATTATTCATGTAAATAACAAATTTAATTTCAGTGATATAATTTATCTTGCTGATGTTTCACCCAAGATGCATGAATTTAGTTTAAAAACGGTGTAGAAAACATGCTAATACCTTAGATTTTTAATAGCAATTAACGCATAATTTAATTTTTTTCACAAAATGAATAGTACAGTGTTGAAGATATAATTATTAAGTAAATTAATTCGTTTATTTTGTTTTTTCGACTTTTAAGTGGAGACACTTTTTTGGGATGTTTGGGTATTATAATTTAATGAGAAGCAATTTAATTTTTTTGTTTGGTTGCCTTATTCTTCCATTTCTTCTTCATTTAAGAAACTTTCAGATTCCGAATATCTTCCAGATCATCGACGTCTACTTGTCCTACGTCTATTACGCTAGAATATCCATTTTAAAGTTCCTCTATCGGACCTACCACATAATTCGTTGCTGTTTTGTTGCTAATTTGTGACGTTAAAACTAATTTTGTTCCTCAAGCCGTTTTTGAGGAACAGTGGATATTTCAGCGTAATGTTACGCTAGAATAGTCACCCTTTATCCATGGGCGCCGGTGTAAGGTGGTGCAAGGGGGTGCACTTTCAGCCCCTGGTATGAAAGAAAGTATCATCTTCATTCTTTGAATAGAAACGCAAAACGTATAGCTTGTTGTCCAAACTTGTTCAATACCTCGAATCTTGTCACCTTGTCAATGAATTCATTGTTCCTTTTATGAACCTGCATGGCTTAAATTTGAGATTAATTTAACTGACATGGCGTAAATGGCTTATTTTGAATACCTACGTAATGATGCACTGTGATGGGTTATCTTATTAGTTAATAATATGATGTGTAAATGCAGATGCACCTCCCTAAAAGTAATCCTGTTGGCGCCCATGCCTGTATCTCCTGAACGGGATGAGATATCGATATGATTCGAGCGACATATTTTGCTGCTGATATGTAATGCCAGAATTAATTTTGTGCTCCAGCCGCTCCGGGAAATACTGGAAATTCCTGCTTAATATAACGGTAGAATAGCTACCCCTGTATCTCCTGAATGCCCATAATCCTATTCCTCATATTCCTGAATATCCATATTATTCAGATTGCACAGCATATTTCAGAAATTCCCCGGAAAACTTCCGTTAGCAAAGACGTATGTAGCGATTCAGATATTCTTCACAAAATGTTGAAATTTTTTATGGCACTTCAGAATAACAAATTTTTGCTAAAATATCGACGGTCAAAACCTATACCACCTCTTAAGAAATAATCCGTAGATGAAATCCCACATATTTGCAACAGGTAACTCGTTGTTAGAATTTTTATAAACAAATAAAACCTCAAAAAATGTCTATTTTTTTTTTTAGTTTTTTGGGAATACCGCGAAAAGTAATGGAGTAATCGTTATATTGTCGATATGACTTTTGTAGAGAATTAAAAACCCACAAAATGATTTTTTGTATAACCCGATCGGACCATTTTTCACCGAGAAAATCCGGAAAAACCTCGAAAAATCGACAGTTTTAAAAAAAGTCATAACTGAATTTATATAGTTTGATTTTTATGAGTAAAACCACTATGAGAAAAACCGTTAAATTTTGGGGAGACGTGAAGAGAAAGCTGTTTTTGAAAGTATTGATGGATTTGGGATTTGATTGATGGGATTTGGTACGAAGATGTAGAAGCATAAAAACTTTCTGAAAAGAAAACTAATATCTTTTAGTAAGCAGTAATATTGGTTGTAAGTAATATATCACGTTGGTCTAGAGACCCAGAGTTGTAGCTCGTAATCCTACTTTTTGCTTTAACTCTTTCACCACCATACCTTTCTCGAGTTCCCGTCTTCTACTCCGGGTTTCGTTAAACACACTTTGCAGGCGATGCCCCACTTTTGGGAGTTCGGCAGGAGCGGCCCGCCGAAGCACCACCGCAACCTCCAGGATGGCCTGTTCCAGATCGCCTCGCAGACGTGCAGCCTCCTCGTCCAGGTCAACAACACGAACAACATCAGCTACGGCAACAACACCTCCAACATTCACCTCAACACGCTCTCCTCGTCGGCGACGGCGTCCTCGACGCCGTCGTCTAGGAGTCGAACGCCCGCCGCAGCCGCCGCCGCCGCCGCCGCCGCCGCTAAGTCCGCGAAGGGCGACGGCGACAGGGAGCAGCTCCTGGTGCTGATACCTCCGACGGCGAACGAGAGGAGCGTCAGCAAATACAGGCCCGGGATATTGGGGAAGCCGAGGTTGTCGGTAAGAAGTTTGAAAGCGAAGCCTCCGAAATTATGTTTCCTACTTCTCGAGTTGGCAGTTCATGAGTTAAATCCTGTTTTGTAAAGTAAGGCATTTCTCTGACAATTAGTTACCATCTTATACAAACTAGCCAATCGAGTGAGCCATCAGAGTCTTCGATTGAAAATTAACGAGTCGAGGTAGCCTATATGAATTCATATATTCATTTCTTCATTCTTATTGCTCAAGAAATGGAGAATTTTTATAACGATAAAAATCCGGGAAAATCTTAGAAGGTATGGCAAAATTTTATTGTATTAAATAAAAATTCTACCTCCATCGACCATTTAAAAACGTAGAGGGTCTTAGAATTTTTTATTGAGCCAGTTCTCCTATGTTTCTCAGTGGATTACTTCCTTGTTCTGTCTCTTTTCCCGCAATATTTCATACATTACTGGTCCCATCTCCATCCATTGTCCTGCGGTAGCACACCTTATATCCATGTCATTGAAGGTTGTTACACAATTGATTTACATATTACATAAGACATACACGTAACACGTAGTGGATATTATCGAAAATGACAGTTCCAACCAATACTGCTCAATGGTGCATGACACAACCATAAATAGATACATATATGAACATAACATAATTGTCATGTATACAATTAACTGTTGGCATGTAAACAATTTGAATTGTTCATAGGAATCACCTAGTCACCTAGTGTGTAAGTCACTGCAATGAGTCCTAGACTAGTTTGGTAGTATAGCTGGTCATTTAGTGAGTAGTGGTCAAATCTCTACGTTGTTGAACTAGTCAGTCTAGTCGTTACCCCACAATGATCACATCTATCAATACCTTTTATATCTCCTACTTTAGTAAAAGCTAATAGTTATGTAGTATTGCTAAACAATATTGCTGATATAACAACTGAAATATTGATGCAGTGTTATGCTCTGTTGAGGTAATGACTTTTAGTTTATATGTAGGTGTTAACTTTTCTAGCTGACTTGTAGAGGCACATCTCTGACCATAACTCATAAAATGCAGTTTTTTTTCGCTCAATAACCGACCAGCTGTTACTGGCGAGTTAAATTACAGACTATTAATGTCAAGAGCTAAATTGCATCTACAAGGTCTACAGGAAACGGTTCATGTCAACAATTAATTGTCTACTTGACAATTGTTTACAGGCATATCTCTGATAAGACGTTTGATTTTTGCGTAACGTCGAATTCGGAATTGTTACGTATTCTTTTACGTTTATCGTTTTTCCTACGCTTATATCTTATCTCTTACGTTTTACATAAATCACGTTGTATAACTGCCCTTACTGATCCATTACCGCGACTTTTCAAAATGTGTTATGGATGTCAAGTGTCGACTGTCGAAAGTTTACCTGCTGTCAATTTGTTATGTATCAGCGAGTTTCGCTTGTTTATTGTTTTCGCTACAGCTGATTGTGTAACAAAAGAAAACAAAGGTGATGCAAAAGTGATAAAAGTATGAAACCTAAATTGTTATTTTATCCTAAGGTAACGTATGTTTGATTTATATTAATTGTGATGAATTAACAAGGACAATTAACAATACAGTAATTAAAACTTTGTGAAGTTAACAGGCGCGTATTGCAATAGTTTTTTTATGAAACTTGAATGAAATATGTTAATTAACTAGCATATTTTCATTCAAGGTTCTACAGTAACACTATGACCCATTTAAATAAAACGTGCAGGATTATTTTAAAATTAATTGGTATATACACTTTCTGAAGTTATTTGTGATGAAGCAATTTGTAATCAATAATCTCATTAATTATTGTATAGACTCATTAATTCTCTTTTATTAATTATTACTTGCAGACAGTGCTGGAGGCCCCGAACGGCCAAAATGAAGAAGAGAACGACATATGGAGTCACGGCTACATGGTTCCGTCCGATATGGAAGGCGCGACATCGAGGTATGGTACTGAAAATGTACTTTTCCGGATCGAACTAACTCACCGACTATTTCCAGATGGAAAGACAAGAACAAATGGTGCAGACCGTCCTGTATCCCTATCTCAATCATCTGCATACTGATCTTCCTTGTAGTGTTATTACCCCTCCTAGATCACGCCGCCGAAAGGGCGCTGTTAGGATTAAATTCGCCATTCGTCGAGACATGCAACGGTAGCTGCAGGTAAACTCCACGAGCTATACTGTAATCTTGCATTGCTTTCCATTCCAAAGGATTCACAGTCATATCACTCCCTAGTTACACAAATACAATGAATTTTTAATAAACGGATAATTCCATGAATGTTTTTGGAGTTAATGTTGCATGACACATAATTAACTTGATTTTATATAAAAAAAAAAATGGATAGATCGACTAAATTTGGTCTTTACAGGTTGTCTCTTATAGAAACGATTCCTGAAGGTCTGGTCTACTCAAACGATTCAATCACATACCCCGAGACGTACGACACTTGGTTAGATCTGATCAACTCTGCCACCGAGTCCATAGATATAGCTTCGTTGTATTGGACCTTGAGACAGTCTGAAGTTTATCCAGATCCATCTTCTATAAAAGTATGACACGACATTTATATGTGAAACGTGCTTTGATTCAAAGGACTAACATGTAAATGGTTGCCCATATCTAGTTCCTTCGAATTAAAATGCCAATTGAATGCATTCCTTATCGTACGTTTTAATGTTATGCTTGATTTTTGTATCTCATTATCTCTATTTAGGGTGAGAAGATTTTTCAAGCGTTGCTGAAAGCAGGCACTGACAAAGGCATCAAAATAAGGGTGGCCCAGAACTCCCCATCGCAGAACTACCCAAACATAGACACAGAACTCTTGGCCAAACGTAAGGCAGCCGAAGTCAGGAGTTTGAATTTCGTGAAGTTGTTAGGGGGAGGAGTCCTGCACACGAAACTGTGGATAGTGGATAAGAGGCACGTGTACGTTGGTAGCGCTAATATGGATTGGCGGTCCCTAACGCAGGTACAGTGTTCGTTTATTTAGATCACATGTTTTTCTAATTGCAATGAGAGATAATTTTTAGAAGTGTAAGAATGTAACTGTTACATTACAATTAGAATTAAAGAGAATTGGAATAAATATGTAAACATAATGTTACATCAGCATTTGCCTTGATTATAACCATAGATTTTTTAAATCGGCGGATAGTAATTAAAACAATCATTTAATGTTTATTTTTGAACCTCATCGTTCATTTTTCCCCTCAGACAATATCCCTTTCGATTGCTGTGATTATAGGTCTTGAAGGTCTCATAAATAATTCATAGCGATCGCATGTTTTGTGAGCTGCAATTTTTCCTAACTTTTTACCTATAGCTTCCACCCTTTTGGGATTCCGGCTATTGATTCACAAATGATGCCAAGGACGAACGTCCTGACCTGATTACCTGAAAACGCGTTCATTTAAAATTAATCTGAACTTCCTGTGGTAAACTAAAATTTTTATAGGTAACGATTGCTTATTTGATGAGATGGAATATTGTATCTCCTGAATATTTCAATTCTCTTTTTTCTTGTTTTTCAGGTAAAGGAAATGGGATTGGTCATACGTAACTGTTCGTGTCTCGCCAATGATGTCGGGAAAGTATTCGAAGTAAGTTTGTTGTGATAAATAGCTATGATAAGGAATATGGAATGGGTTAGACCGCTCTTTAAATTACTAATGGACTTTTTATTTTATTGATGTGTGTATGTGTTTACTCCGAGGACCTTTCAAGTATTCATGAGCCACTTCTGCTGTTTGTTTGTTGATCATGTGGTGGGGAACAAAGAATTAATTGAGCATTAAAAAGAAAATACTATACTTACTTGATTAATTTTTTACGATGGCCATAATTCACCCGAGATCTACAAAATGTGCCATTGCGTGAAGGAAACTATTATAGAAAACAAATTACAGAAAAGAATGTTTTTCATTTTAATGCAAAACCTGTGCTAAACTTTTTATCAAACAATTAGTCAGACCAAATCCAAATATTTTATGCAAAATAGCTCAATAAAGAAGTGGCTTAATAGCTTAAAAAATAACCGTCTGATCAAAAAGTTTCTTGTGGTTTTGTGTTCCTCGTATGACTTTACATAAGGATAAATTATCCTGATAAATATATTGATATTCCGGAAAGTCTGATCATTCCGTGGATTGAAAATTGCATGGTAGGCAAACGCGGTGTATTAAATAACTGGTTAACCTTCAGAAAATTTAATGAAAATTACTGATTATATTTTTAAAATGTGGTACATATCAAAAGTTCTTGTTTCTTCTTGATTCTTGATCTAACTTGTGAGGTGTGAGATTTTTAACTTGAAGATTATTGCGCTTTTGTCAAAATTTTAACATACGTAGACATACTCGTATATTTCGTAAAAAACATGTAAGCTACACTCTAAATGGTAGTGCTTATATATTGTTGATAAATAAATTAGATAGTTTATTGTCGATTACTTATTAACTTTGGAAGCTTGTAGTTTCAGCTACATGCAACAATTTTACACTCCAAAGTGTTGTTACCTCACATATCTAAACTATTTGGAAACTAGTAGCTTCTTGGTTACCTTTGAAGCATTTGGAACTGTAGCTTCTTGGTACCTTTAAAGTTTTTGAAGCTTTAATATTAAATTATCGTGATATCTTTTAACATTTAAACCCCAATAGATATGGATTCTAGAAAACTATAGCTATTGGGTGTCTTTGATGCTGTGGGATCAAAATTTCTAGATCTATATTTAAGAAACTTAACACTTTTAGGCTTTTGGAGCTTCAGGATTGAATAAACGTGGTATCCTTGAGCTCTATAGAGTTATATTCTAGAATCTTGTAGTTTCCAGGTACTTTCGAAGCTGTTATAGTTTTCAGATCGAATGAACGTGGTATTTATTAAACTTTTTTGGGCTCTATAGGAACTTGTCGCTTCTTGGTAGCTTTGAAACCTTTGGGAACTTTAGGATCAGTTGAGCATGGTATCCTTGAAATGTTTGGAAGTCTCTAGATCTAGAAATTTGAAACTTCTTGGTACTTGTGAATGATTTAAATCTTTAAGGTCAAAGTAGCTTGATATCTTTGATAGTTTTAAAGCACTGAAGGTACATATTCTAGGAACATTGCTTCTTAGTGCCATTGATGATTTTGATGCTTTAGAATTAAATGACCATGGTATCCTTCAAACGTTTGCAGTTGTGTAGATTTAGATTATAGAAATTTTTAGGACCTTGTTACCCTATTTTAAGCCTCTGGAGTTTTGAAATTAATTGAGCGTTATATCCATGGAGCTCTATAGATCGAGATTCTAGAAAGTGATACCTTTAAAGCTCTTGGAATTTTAGAACTAAATGAATGTCGTATTCTTGGAACGTTTGGTGCTCAAGTTCAAATTAAAGTTCTGCAAAACATTGAACCTTGTCATATGGATTTCCATGAAGCTTTTGGTTCTGTGGGTGCAATTGAATGTCCTTTTCTTAGAATGACTAATGAAATTTCTAAATATTTAACAACACGTTATGCGCGATTATTGCTAGACAACCTTTGATTTAGATAGATGTGCAACCAATGTTGACCTTCACCCTTGCTTACCAAACATACTCTACCACACAGGAGGCGCTGTTAAATATGGTCCTGCTGTCAAGATATGTGGGTAGGGAAGCATGACTTGCTATCGATTTGTAAACATACAGGCTTTTGGCTGTATAGGATAGGTTTCAAGGATTTCAAGAATTCTGACTATTTAGGATGCCATTGAATTTGCAATACTAGTGTGCTATTAAAGTAATGGCATTAATAATTAAAGCCTTGTAACAAATTTCCAAAGCTACGCACAATAAGAGAACATTATACAAATGGAGACTACTGGGAATACTTACATATGACATATCAATACATACCAAGGACTACTGAAACAGAAGTGGATCTTCTGGATCAGACTCTATGTTCTAATCCATGTTAGAAAGGAAAATTTCATATCAATATTAGATTCTTGTTCTTCCATAGTTGTGTGATTAAATAGGCCAATTGATCGTTCTGCAATAATTTATTAAAAGATGCAAAATCTGATTACAAATTTTACTATTTAAATTATTATAATACTAAATTTACCATTGTAGGTGTACTGGATGTTAGGTGAGGAGAACGCCAAGGTACCACCACACTGGCCGGCTAGTCTAATGACTGTCTTCAACACAGACACCCCCATGAACCTGTTGTATCAAAACGAAACGTTTCACACCTATTTCTCGGTAATAACACGAAACTTAAATTAATCAAATGCATTTGTAATAGCTGGGATGGCAATGCAAATTTTAGTACTATCAATCAATCAAAATCTATTTGATCAGTTGTTGAAGCAAATTGCAAATACAAAGCTCTATTGCAGAGCTCTCCTCTTCCATTGAACCCGGCCGGTCGCACTAACGATATCGACGCCGTCATCAGCGTCATCAAGCATGCAGAGAAATTTGTCTACGTCTCTGTGATGGATTATTTCCCTTTGATGATTTATACACCGAAAATCACCTTTTGGCCGGTGATCGACGACGCCCTGAAGGCGGCCGCGATCGAGCACCGGGTCAAGGTGAAGCTTCTGATCAGCTGGTGGAACCATTCCAGGCCCTCCGAGGATTACTTCCTCAGGTCCCTCGCTAGCGTCAACAGGGCCTATCCGGGGGTCTCGATCGAAGTGGTAAGAGTTAAAGAAATATGAGGGGGGATGGAGTAGGAAAGCTTTTTCACTACGATTTAAACTTTCCCTTATGGTTTCTGTTTCTTACAGCTTCCATTCCTATTGGCTTTCTGCCTCTCTCACCTTATTAAATCTGTTTTTCATCCTCCAGCGTCGGTTTATTGTGCCGGGCACCAAAGAGCAGCAGAAGATCCCCTTCGCTAGGGTGAACCACAACAAGTATATGGTGACTGACAACACAGCCTATATCGGCACCTCGAACTGGTCCGGGGACTACTTCACCGACACGGCTGGCGTGGCGTTCATACTCAACGATCCAGTGTTTGATAGGAATTCCAGTCATACGACCATCCGGAGCCAGCTACAGGGGGTGTTTGAGAGGGACTGGAATTCCGAATACGCTCACCCTTTGAATTTCTCCGAGATTGTGGCGTGATGTCTCTCAAATCTAGGTATAATGGCAATATATTTTTATTCAAGGTACAAAGTTAGGGTGAATCAGTCAAAAGCAGTTTATTGAAAATTCATTGATAGTATGGATAATTATATGAAGACGTAATGTGTTGAATTAAGAAAGCTTCTAAATTTGCTTGGAAAGTTGCATCTTTGGACTTGACTTGGTGTTTCAATAAATTGTTTTCGGCTAATTCACCCATATGATGGATCCAGCTTGGACCTGTTTGGGTGTTTTTGTATTATGCGTCTATTTATATTGGCTACACATGAAGAACCCATCTTATTGTGGTGGAGAATAAAACAAATAATGAAGTTCTCCACAGGCTCAGTTTTAGGCTATAGTAGGATTCACGAAGCTATGGAGTATAAAATGGCGGACACCAAGCGAAACTTCACCGCCGTCAAAAGTTCGGAATATTTAAGGTTCATCCGGTCTGAATTGGTACAGTTGAAAAAAAAGCAATAAAATTTAATAACCATGTTAACGGCACACAAAGACCAAGAAGCCGCCCTAGACGCGCCATATTTAAAGAAATATGAGATTGTCACTTTGTCTGTTTTGAAATCCCAAATTTGTGCCTCATTTGTTTCTGTAGCATTATTTGCATTGTGTATGTCTATATCATTGCCATTATTAATTTCGTTCACGTCTAATGGTCTCCAAAAAGACATTTTAAAATAATAATGGCTACTTACGTGCGCACACCGCTGAACTCTAATGAGGACTGAAAATGAACACGTGCTCGGCGCTCAAATTTAATAACTATAGTGGACCCGCTCTAATTCTCGACACTAATAGACATTTCTTATATAAACATGTATTGTAGCGACTAACATTTCTCCACGTCAAATATACGGGGCAAGGTTAAACGGTACGTTACTTGAATACTCTATTTTTATATAGGGTAAAAACGTATTTTTTGAATGCGCTCGGTATAAAGTCGCTAGTTTTTTGTTTTTAACTGGACCAATTCAGACTGAATGGACCTTATTTTGTTTACTTAATGCCAGTGACGAATGTTCAATTACTTTGTGTTTTGTTTGTCAGAACCATCCCATAAAAGGAATAATGAAAGTAAAGCGTAAAACACGGTCTACTATAATGTAGTTTATGAAATTTTTACCTGCCATAGTAACCCATCTGCCTATTTTGACACCTCAAAAACATTTTTTTCTCTTTATCTTTGTAATCTCTCAAATAAGTTAGAAGTAAAAGAAGGGCGGCGGTATCCTTCGCATACCTTTTGTGTTGCCCCGCACCGCAGGTTTCATTTTAACAAGGGAAATCATCGAATGTCTATTCGCATTTTTTGCAAGAAGTTTAAATTTAATGATTCCATTTTGTTAGTTCTCTGTTATACAATACCGCCGGAACAAACAGACACTTATAATCAAAAAATTCAAAATAATACAGCCACACTTTTGACGAATAGCCGGAGTTTCGCCATTTTCTTACTCCGTAGCTTCGTGAATCCTGGTAGAGAAGCGAGTTCCATTTTACAAACTATTTTTGTGAAGAAAGCATTTTTCATAATAATAAAGGAAATGTTTTTATGTGTAGTCTAGTTAAATAGACAATTTACTTATTTTCGTAGATATTTACTTTAAACACTTCACGATTTTTGTACTTTCCTCAGCAGGAACATAATTGCGATGCTTGTACGAATGATTTTTAACGTAAAATAATCTCGGGAATGCAATAGAGATATAAAACAAGGGCTCTGAGCTGCCTAAGGGGCAAAAAAAAATTCTTAGTTATCAAATGTTATTCGAGAGCGTCAGGAAAAACACCCACCACACAAATATTCAATTGTATTCGAAATGAGGTGAAATTTTGCACCAAAATTGCGTAATTTAGATGGCGAATTCTTTGGCATAATTGGCGAATGAATGGCAAATGACCTGAAACGAGGAGAGAATTAAAGAGAACTGCTGACTTAGGATTTATTTATGTTACCGAACCAGTAGCGAGTGGTTCTTAAGGCCTCTCCTGATGAGAATTCATTTTTAGGGAGTTATTATGGAAAATGTGCGGAAATTGCGGAGTGTGAGGTTGCCACGTGTAGTTTATAAAATTACTGGAGTAGACAATGTTTTTTATGTTGAAATGTAGTGTTTTGAAATCCATTTTTTAGCGAAATTATTCATCTCAGAGGAAAAGAAATAGGTAAGGCTGAAAGGTAAAACTATATTTGGGTACCAAAATGATTATTTAAATCGAGAAGCGTTGAAAGTAAATAATGTCCCATATTTGTTCTAAGAAGCTGTTTCAGACTTAATTTCTCGTACTTAACGTGAGTAGTGTCTTAAGTACCTACACGGTGTGATCTTTAAATTTAAATTTCTTAACATTTGTTCTGCTAAGGTTCAAATATTTTTAAAACATTATTACTAGTAGAACTTTGATAATCAAGTAAATAATAAGTTCTTTTGTCATTTAGGTTCAAACAAAGGTACAAACTATGTTCTAGCTTTTCAGTGTCGAAAACTCGTTTATGCAATAAATTTTAAGGGTTTTAGTGTGAGAACGTGCCTTTTTGATTTCAGGTTGTCTCTGAAGTACTTTAGTAATTTATTGAATTTCATAGAGCAAAAGTAAAAATTAACTATGGTAACCTATTAGGGACCATGAAGATTGTCTGATCGTCCTTTTGATTTTTGCTTTTGCTGCATTTAGGAATCTAAAGATGAGAGTAGTTGCTCATTGCAATAATAAAAGCACTGACGTTTTAGTGAATGTCATTAATGACTTCGTTTTGATATAGTTTGTCAGTTTTGCTGGTAATCATATTGTGTGTACAAATTCGCTAATTTTATTTTTTATATAAACTTATATGTATATTTTGTTGGGATTTTTAACGTGCACAATGAACTTGTACATATCTTTCTATATTTGTAAAGTGTGCCTTATTTCAAATAATTATTTATTTGAAAGATTAAAAATGTGTTATTCAAATCAGCAGTCTTATTAATCGCAGAAACATTCTATTCTTATCATTGCTCGCTAAAACAGTCACTTTCCTGCGTTCTCAATTATTCGCGGAGTCATCAGCAGGAAATTTTATAATCGCAAATGCGCCGCTGGATTCCTGGACATTAACCTTATCAGATTGCACACATACACGTTACGAAATTGTAAACTAATTTCCTGCTTCGAGTTGACTTTGCAGGATTTTCATCGGGCGTGTGTACTTAGGACGAAGTTCGACGTCCCGGCGGAACCGGACCTCTACTAGTTCAATTCGCCGGAAATTAGTAAGTGGAAATCGGAAAATTCCAGTCGAATCGTTTGAAATGAGAGAAAAACGGAGAACTGAGCTGGTTGAAATCGTTTATACTTAATTAGGGACTGATGATTGAGGCGTAAAGAGAAAGTTTTAGCATCTACCTTTAAACGTTATCCCAAAACAAAAGAGTTGAAATCTTTTTTCCTTCTTCCTCAGAAAGATATCTTTTAGCGGGCGTTTGTTACATATAAATTTGACTTTATTTGATGCCTATATCCACACGTCTGGACACACCTTACAAAATGTTTGTTTTATTGTTGTGTATTACAGTTGTCTAATACACTAAGTAAACGAAGAATTATTTCACCTAAACTTAAGACAACTCCGCGTCCTAGTCTAGACTAGACCTAAATCAAGATGCCTTGAGGACTGTTTCGTGTCTTTGTAACATATTTTTTATCGCCTGCAGACGTTTTTAAGTCGTCTAAATGACTTAAGGATGAAACTTTAAAGCAACCAAATCATGTCGAATTTTTGTATGGATTCCTTTCGTATAAACCTCCAAGATAACCTCAAAAGTGTTTATTGTTATAAATCAAAAAGTTTTGGTTCGTATGATTTGTTACACTGTTTGGGTACCAAAATCAAGGATTATCTTTGAAACATATTTTTGTACTTTAGTTGCTACTTAACTCTTTTTCCCTGCCCTACTTTGTTTGCTTGTCCTACGGGGTGCTTTTCTCGCTTTTCATGAAAGTAACACTTTCAAGTGTTTATTGTTATAAATCAAAAAGTTTTGGTTCGTATGATTTGTTACACTGTTTGGGTACCAAAATCAAGGATTATCTTTGAAACATATTTTTGTACTTTAGTTGCTACTTAACTCTTTTTCCCTGCCCTACTTTGTTTGCTTGTCCTATGGGGTGCTTTTCTCGCTTTTCGTGAAAGTAACACTTAGAGATTTAAATGAAGAAACATTTCGTACTTTATTTCTTCCTACTTCCAAGTCCTCCAATTCTTCTTCACTCGCTACCATATATTCTGTCTTTATCTTTATTGTTAAACCTCACTTGTCATACCCTGGTTGAAGTTTCCTGAACATACAACTAGAGTCATTTTTACCGCTTGCTATTAGTACCTCATCATCGGCAAAGAGTAGCATATATAGTGTCTTTTGGTCTATTGAATCTCCATGCCACTATACTTCATCTTCCAGCCTTCTAGGACCCTTTTCACCCTTCTCTTAGTACTTTACGTGCCGCAAACTCCTGGGAGAGTTACCCACTTTAACCGCTCCACTGCAACACATACGTTTGTCACTGCATTGGCATACATTTTTTAGATACCGATTTTTTGCATGGCCACCCACAATTTACTTAGCGCGATTGCATACATTATTGTCTTTTGCAAGTCAATAAATTTTAGATACACAGGTCTGCCACCTTCTACTCTTTTCTCAGTTAGTTGTTTCATAGTGACAATACCATCCGTGCATGAACGTCCTGCTCTAAAACCATTTTGTTCTTCGGAACCTTCTCTCTCATTTTTATTTACTACTATAAAATTTTTCTCATATTACATTAATACCTCGATAGTTTGAGCAATCCCGTCTGTTTCATTTTTTATAAATAGAAGAGATGACTGCTTTCTTCCATTCACTCGGCGGTTCACTGGCATTTAAACACTTATTGATCTAGTAGTATAGTTGAGGTATTTTTCAAGAGATCTGTATGAATGTTTTCCAAACCTGGAGCTTTGCCGTTTTTCAATTGTTTCGGGACTTTGCTGGTGTTTACTGGTTCTGTTAGATTTTCTGCCTGTGCAATGTTATTCCTGACGTTATTTGCTTGGTCTTTTATGGTGCTTTTATTTGTTTCAGAGCTTCGCTGGTGTCGACTGGTTCTATTATATCATCTGCCTCTGCAATATTATTCCTGACGTTATCTAATTGCTTATTATCGTTCTCTTCTTGTTGATCGAGAAAATGTGTTTTATTTTCCGGTAACAGATTTCTATTGTATTCTTTCCATTCTTCTATAGCAAATGGAAATTAAGCTCATCCCCGCGGCATCTATATTTTGCATTCGTAGTCCCTTAATTACCTTCCACGATCTGTTGGTTGCGGGGTTCCTATGTCCTGCTCTATTTCTTGACACGTGTACTCCCAATATTCATTTTTTGCAATTTTTTGATATTCGATCCTATCTGGCCAATTTACTCTAAGGGGGCTTTCTGCTCATCGACAGTCTTTCTTACATTCTATCTGTCTAACGTGACCCGAAGCCGCCAGTTCTGCTGCTTCGTTTCTGAT
Source organism: Cryptocephalus primarius (assembly GCA_963576515.1). Taxonomy (NCBI): domain Eukaryota; kingdom Metazoa; phylum Arthropoda; class Insecta; order Coleoptera; family Chrysomelidae; genus Cryptocephalus; species Cryptocephalus primarius. Next base: position 1,437,505 of record OY754944.1, on the reverse strand, counting down.
ATGTTTTTTAATATTCCATTTGTTATTTTGAACTAATCATGTTTCATTAAATTCCGCAATTAGATTACGTACATATTGTGAGATAGGTGATATAGAATTGACTTGCAGCTCGGGCATTATCTTTATTTATGAAAAAAATGACAAATTTTAATTCGCTCTGTACTGGTGTATGGCATTTTCAACAATCAAAAAGAGATATTTGTTTAAAGAAAGGACACGAGAAAAGGGTGATGGAATTCTGTCTATCTGTTGGTAAAATTTTGGTTTTTTTTTGTGCTTTTACAACTTATTTTTTTCAATGCAAGTAACAATTGTCGTAAAGAATGCTTCAATATTGTTTAATTGCATGATACCATTATTATCTGGAGGTCGGGGTGGACATTTTCAACATTTATTAGATTAAAATTTTTGGTAATTAGTTGAGGTATTTCGAAATCTCTGCCGTCACTCCTCTTAAATTACTGATTCAAATTTGAAACGGTAGGTGTGGGTGAAAAGACAACCTAAGGCCCTTTAAAATGATTTATTGGTCAGCACCCATTTCCATTTAAAAACTTCTGGGTTAAATGTTACCCCCGGTTAGGGGTTGTAGTTAAAGGGTTGAAAATACTAAAAAGAATGAGTTCCCATAGATAAATCAAATCGATGGGAACAAGCGTTTTCCACTTTCTTATTCGAGAAAGACAAAAAACGGGGTGATACGTTCTCGGTGGGCCACCCGGTACATAACAGGTGACAATTTAAAACCTTTCAATCGGGTTTAAATTTAGAACTAACGACAATTATAAAAATTGGCAAGACACGTCGATTTTTATTTCGAGGGGAAATATTTTGCGTTATTTTCAACCCTGTCGCTTCAATCCTTTAGCTTAGGTGAGTTCCAACACTAAAATTTGAATAGGGAAGAGGCTCATTTTAAAGTCTATCGAATTCTGAATTCGAAGGTTTTTTGTTTTTTAAATTTGGTTCAGTAATTTTGGAGAAGATGAACAAAAGATATTTCAATAGATGAAAAAATAAACTGATGATTTAGAAGATTTCGAAGTTAAATTTTTACTTACGTATTGATATTTTTGTATGGTTTTTAGTCGCATCTTATTAAAAAAAAAAAAAGATTCATGAAAGTTTGAAATAAAATAATGATCATTATCAAAGAATTAATTGATTTATTTGAAAAGAGGTTTTTACAATGGGTGTTCACAGTGGTTTCTGTTATTTTCAAAACAATAATAAAGGCTGTTATTGGACTCTTCTCGAACTTTTACAAAAGTGTCTCTGGATATGCGACGACTTTCTTGAGTAATTCTATTATTTAATTCTTCAACTGAATCAGGTTGGGAACGAAAGAGCCCAGATTTTAAATAATCTCAGAGGAAAAAATCCATGGGGGTTAGGTCGGGTGAACGTAGTGGCCATTCCACTGCCCCTTTTCTACAAATATCCACTAATTTGAATGGTGTTCATCCAACCATTATCTAACATTGAGTACGTACTGGTGAGATGCTCCATCTTGTTGAAAATGGAGTAACTCTTCTGTTAAAGAATGATTTCCATTTAAGTATTTTTGATTTTTTAATTCTTGAATTATTAATGGGTATATTGTTGTATCTAACATTTCAGCATACGTTAGACCAGTCAAATTTCCATCTATGAATAATGGACCAATTATGGAATCTTCCATAATTATGGCCCATATGTTCCATTTTTCATGGTACGGAGTATGACCTCTAAAAATATGACAATTTTCGTTTCACTAATACCGGCAGTTCTGTCTATTGACACATCCATTAAGATAAAATGTGGATTCATCAGTGAAATAAATGTTTTTTAAGAGTCGGGGCTTGGCAATAATTCGGGCAGTCATTAATTCACAAAATTCGATTCGTCTATCTGGATTATCATCTCAAAGTTTCTGGAGAATTTTCATCTTATAGAGATGGAATTTGTGGAGTTTTAGAACCTTTCTTACAGACTCACGCGATAATCCAGACTCTGTGACTGCTTTACTAGTTGACAAAACTGGATTAATAGCGATTTGTCCAAGAATTTCTATCTGAGTAGCTTCGTTCAAAACAACCTTGGTGTAATTCTTTTTTTATTGGCGGCAGATTCTGTTTCCTTAAATTTGGTAACAAACTGTCGAATGTCAGTATGGCTTACGTGTTTCTCTGGATGTCTTTCAGTGAAATTTGTAGCTGTTCTTAAGGCAACAACGATTTTGGGGGCCATGGATAAAAATTATTTCAACTCGTTGTGTTATATTGTAAACTACCTTAATGCGAATTAATACTAAATTGGAAATGATTTATGAAACAGGTACACAATGACTGGAACGATTGTTTGGTATATCGAACCGAACCACACTTGGAACTGTACTGTTATCGTTCTCAAAACCATATTTTTCATTTTTCGTTCCCTTTTTTTTACAAAAAATAAATACGATTAGAAACAACCAAAGCATACAAAAAAATCAACACCTAAGTAAAAGTTAACTTCGAAATCTACTTTATTTCATTATCTAAGGAATACCTTTTGTTCGTTGTCTCGAGAATTACTGAACCAAATTTAAAAAACCAAGAACTATTGAATTTAGAATTTGATAAGCTTTAAAATGAGGTATGCTTTGACCCCCTATTCCCTATTTATATTTTAGGGATGGAACTCATCCAGGATAAAGGGTTGAGGGGACAGGGTTGAAAGTATGCTCAAAACGGTTCCACCGAAATAAAAATCGACGTGTCTCGTCAATTTTCATAATTGTTGTTAGTTTTGAATTTAAACCCGATTGAAAAACACTTTAATAAACCCTATTAAAAGCTAAGTTAAAGCTACCCAAAATGTTGAGGAGTTTTAAGGTGTTCCGTCTTAGGAATATCTTAAAGAACCCTTAGTCTAAGAGTCGTTTTTTGCCTGAATTTTAAACAGTTCCAAGAACGTTTGTAAAAATTGTCACCGTACGATTTGGATTGTTTATTTTAACAGTCGAAACAAAAACCAAATGTTTCCGTTGCATTTTGTAAAAACTGCCATAAACTAATTAGTGATCGTTCACCTCGCCGCAAAACATCGCACGCGTGCATAATTTTTGCAGATCCTTCTCGAAACGGAAAAAAGGTGAGCTCATCGCCGTCGTCGCCACCGTCGGTGATAATGAAGGTATGGTAGGGCGGAACGACGGAGACTTGGTCAGTCTTTCCTACGGCCGGACGGTGTTCGGGCGCGAGCGGAACGGGAACTCTCTTAGCGGTACTTCTGACTGGTTTTTAAATAATTTTTTAATACTCGATCGATCCCACTGCGGCTTTGGATACTTCATCGGAGGGACACAGACGGACGCAAAAAACGAGGTAACTTTTTTCTCAAGTGCACTCGCAGTACGTACGCAAATAAACTGTATGGCGGAGGTATTTTGTAGGAGAATTCAAATCGGAGAGGAGGAGTCCACGGAATATTTTTGTGAATTAATGGAATTCGTACGTACTGCTTGTATGCCATTTAAATCTGACTGCTTTTAAAAGTTTTGTAGGATTTGTGAAGACTTGGAAGCGTTGACTCGCAGTACCTTTAAATTTTAAACATTCATTTAAACATGTATTCACAGTTTACAACCTCTTACGTTTTAATTTTTTAAGGTATTCGCGTTACCAATTTAAGAATAATTTAAAATTATCTTAAACTTTACTTACAGCTATTTGGGAAAATTTGAAATGGAGAAATGATCATTATCAAATAATTGATTTATTTGAAAAGAGTTTCTTACAATACATGTTCAAAATGGTTAAAGTTATTTTCAAGACAGTAATAAATCCTATTGTTAAACTCTTCTCGAACTTTCTCAAAAGTGTCTTTGGATATGCGACGACATTCTTGAGTAATTTTATTTTTTAGTTCTTCAACTGAATCAGATTGGGAACGAAAGACCACAGATTCTAATTAATCCCAGAGGAAAAAATCCATAGGGCTTAGGTCGAGTGGCAATTCCACTGGCCCTCGTCGATCAATCCACTGATTTTAATGTTGATTTTGTTGTTTGATTGACTTATTCAAATCTAATTGCTTTAAAAGTTTTGTAGGATTTGTTAAGACTCGGAAGCGTCGACTCGCTGTACCTTTAAATTTTAAACATTTATTTAAACATGTATTCACGGTTTACAACCTTTTATGTTTTGATTTTTTAAAGTATTCCCGTTAACAATGCGTTAACGATTTTAGAATAATTTAAAATTCCATATTATCTCAAACTTTACTGGCAGCTACATTTTCCTCCAAATTTCTATTCATTTATGCAATTGTGATTGCTATCACTGAAATCAGTTTTCAGTAATTCTAAGAAATTTGAACTCTTCACAATATTAAATACTTCGCATTTGAGACGTATTACACCTCCCAGTAGTTTTAAAATTTTGGAGTTCTTCACAAATGAAATGTGTTCACAATTTTCGAATTCTTATCTTGGTGAATATACAGTGCGAGTCTCTAACTTGGAAGAAATTCAGCAAACCAAAGACGGTCTTTGTTGTTGGTTGGAAGTATGCTCGGACAGGTCGATTAGTATTTTAAATTGCGCAATTTTTGCTGTAAGAAAATGTTATGCAGCGTGTACCAAATTTGAGATATAACGTCATTAACTATTATTTTAAATAGCAATACTAATTTTTTGACTATTCTTAAAGGGTATATCAAGTTACACATACCTACCAAATATAAAATTTTTATTCCTTGTCGTTTAAAAGATACACACAAAAAAGAACATCAACTAATTCGAAAATGAATAAATCAGATCAACTGATCTTATCTGATATCAGCTAAAATAATAGTTTCTTTTACCAATGTTCAAAATGTCCATTAACTAACTGACAGTATCCTAAACGGAACTGAAACTCGTTTTGGACATTTCTAACTACTTTACGGAAGATATTAGCCTACGCACCTGTCTTATTCGTTGTTGTAACTGCTCAATGTTTCCAGGTTTGGTCTTAAAAACTTTGCTTTTTGTACCCCTATAAGAAATAGTCCGTTGGTGTTAAATCCGGAGACCTGGAAGGCCATTCTAAAGGTCCTCTTCTACCAATCCATCTGCCTGGAAATACATCATCCTGATGCTCAGGGACAGGTCTTGCAAAATGGAGAAGCGCAGAGTCTTGTTGAAACCAGAACTTTCTATTCGGGACATCGGTGTCACCCGGATCAGGAAAGAGAGTAGCAAAATTGGGAACCAGTTCTTCCTGCAGGAATTCTAAATATCCCAGCTGCATTGAGATTTCCTTGGAAGAAAATTGGTCCTTACTCGATCACCAACGATCCTTGCCTAAACATTGACATTTTCTTGGTGTTGAGTGTGGCCTTTCCTCATCCAGTGTTGGTTGTTATCTGCCCAATAACGACAATTTTGACGATTTATCTGACCATTTAACGTAAACGTTGATTCGTCAGAAAACATGACGTTTTGTATGTTTACATTTCTATCTAGTAGATCCATAATTTGTTCGCAAAACTGGAGTCTTCTGTCTGGATTATCTGCGCTGAGTTCCTGAAGGATTGTCATTTTATAAGGATGAAATTTCTGGATTTGAAGAATTCTCGTCACTGAAGACTGGCTAATTTCGAGTTCCCTAGCTATCTGCCTAGTATGGACATGAGGATTTTCTTGAACAGGGAGGAGTCCATTCATTTTGAAATCTTCACTGAGGGCACGCTGACGATGATTATTTGTTTTTCTTAACTGCCCATTTTCCCAAAACTGTTTTTAATCTTGCTTATGGTAATCTGCGATATGGGTGGTAAATCAGGATACTTTTCTTTGAATAAATGAATAACTGCATTTTGTGTTCTTGTCCTATCTTCGTGGCCAATAATCATTAAAATTTCATTCTTGTGTGTTTCAGTTAAGTATTGCACTTTGTTCGATTTTTCAACAAACGTTGTTTCTTACAAAACGACAAACTAATAAATATCCTCGCTCGATACGATGCTACTCTCCTTATTTGTTTTCATTTAACTTTTTTGTTTGCCATTGTCAACGACAACACAGTCTGACAAAAATGATAAACAAATACCTCTTGACATTTCATTTTTCGAATTAGTTGATGTTTGTTAAATATCTTGTAAACGACAAAAAATAAAAATTTGATACTTGGCACGCATGTATGACTTGATATACCTTTTAAGAATACTTAAATTAAAAAATTAGTATTGGCATTTAAAAAAATATTCTATGGCGTCATTTCTCAAATTTGGTACATGCTGTATAACATTTTTTTACATAAAAAAGAACGCAATTCAAAATACTAATCGATCTGTCCGAGCATTTTTCCAGCAAAAAAATTGTCTTTGATTTATTAAATTTGTCCCAAGTTAAAGACTCGCACTGTGTATTAACAACTTCAAAAGTGATTAATATATTAATAACATTTCATTGTTCTGCGACGTATTTTACTAACAGTTCTTTAAGTAACTCTATTGACATTCTATAACGTAAATGTTTAATTACAGCTAATTTTAGAATTATTTAAAACTCTAATTCTAAATCCAGGATACGAGATACATGTCTTGTTTTTGTAGAATTCAAATGAAACTGTTAGGATCTCTATTAATGTTCGTAACAGCTAATATTCCAAAGATCAAAGTGCCTGGTTGTAGGAACGTTTCTACATATCACAATGCTTTTAACATCCATTTCAATGTTGTAAGACGATCTCTTCTTCGGATCCAAATAAAATTGTTGTACTGTCACATCTATCTGTTTCTATACCGATTACGTAATGAAGTCAATTTCTCGGTCGTTTCACTTTCGCGGCAGATCGGAAAAAACATATTATCTCCCTAAATAATTATTTTTAATGTCCAATGTCACATTAATAACGTAAAAAATAAAATTGGACCGAAGCAGGAAGCTGTTATATATACGTTCCGCGAAGAGTAGAGTAATTATGCTAAATTACCTATTACATGCAAATTTTATAAAACTGGATTATCTGAAGGCGCCGATTCGTTTCGAGTAGATTGGATGTCTATATTTGTACAATGAAAAATTCTTGGCACAATTCAACAAGCGAAACTTGTATTCTGATAGCGTTTGTGGTTTCAACCATTTAGTAGTACTTTTCCCCAGAGTTTCCGAAGCTGTGAACCATATCTGGAGCTTTTAAAATTGCCCTGCAAAGGTATAGAAACTTTACTCGAACTACTCTAAAACTCTTCTCTGATTCACCACTTAAATTAGAAAAAAATTCTTCGTTTCATTTCAAATTTTAGCTAATTTTAAAATTATTTCTTCAACAGACATTTTTCCGGGCAAGTAAATTTACATGAAACTTTAAGTATTGGCTAAAGTCAAACTTACACAACAAACATAAATAACTACTCCACAACAAACTTCCCCTGGAGTTCAGAACCTCTAATATCCTAACCTAAACCAACTCTACCTGGAAACTTTTAGACGTTATGAAAACGTAATTCGTAACATTTTTCTCTGCAAAAAAAATTGTGCTGAACAAATGAAAAATCAAATTGTGTAGAATTAGGAAGAAACCCGTGTTTTTGGCTTTCTTTCGCCCATAACTTTTTAAATATTCTTTCTAAAAGGAAATGTGTGGAGGTGAAAAGATTCCTAATTAAATTATATTAAAGATGGCGTTCGGTAATAATCTTAAAATGCAATAGTTTCATTGCAAATTAACAAAAACTCGCAAAAAGTGGTAAAAACTGAATTACTTTTTTTTCCAATCACTTCGATCCTCTTTGGACCTTGATATTCAGCCAAGGAAAACTTAATGATATAAGAAAACATAACACCAAATTTCGTTAAAATCGATTCGGTAGTTTTCCCACAATAATTTTTCAATCCAGCCACCTTTAAAAATGTGGGGCCTTAAAAAATTGTTCAAATTGGTGGCTGATTTTTTCACATATAAAATAGCATTCCGACTTTCCAATGCCACCAGAATTTTTTTAAATTGGTGTATTTGAAGAGCGTCAGGATTTTTTGAAAATATTAACAAATTTTAGCTTATAAACAAATTGAATAACTTCCCCATTTTTGACGACAATATGACGCTTCCTTAAATAAACGTGGGATTTCATTCATTTGCTTCCAAGATAAATAGGAAAAAAATGTTTTTAACGAGAGTCTATCATGAAATCTGCATAAATTGTGAAATATGAATTGCAGTATGTACTAACTAAAAGAAAAGAAACGGAGCACATCGTAAGCGACCACCCGCTGATGGATGTATATGACTGTATAATATTGTATATAATTTCATCACTAGGGGTTGATTTTAAGGGTTGCAACATTGTAACACATCATGAAATATGTTTTGGTAGGTAAAACAATATTTATTGTATGAATTTATACAATTCCAACGAATAAAAAGCTTACATCCTCAATTTCTACACATACAAATACAACCCTCTTTGAGAGTTGAAAAGTTGAAACAAATTATAAATTATATTATAAACAAGGGATTTTTAAAACTATGTATATGTTTAATCTGATGCTTAATTTCGACTGAAATTTTTTGAAGCGCCCTTTGCCTTTGTAAATTTCAGTTTTTCTTAATGTTCTCGCTTTATACCATACTAAACTGTTCATCTGAACTATTAAATTAAATATCTGCAACTTTCATTTGAAAGATTTATTGCTAAACGCACCTTAAGGCACAAATTTTCAGTGTTTCTAAATTTTCTTAAAACAGATTTAGTAATTTATTGCAAACTTCGTAATATGATTTAGATATTTAACCTCTATAACTTTTGTTTAATAATTTTTGAAAACCGCCCTAAAGGTTTACGCCCTAAAGCCCTTAAGATTTCTTTAACGATTTACTTCAACCTTTGCAATTTGACTTAGTCATTTACTATTTATAACTTTCATTTTTCTTTTTTTTTTCCTCCAAAATTGCCCTAAAGGGTCTTTTACTCTTGAGAATTCTCTATGAACGCATGCCTATGTGAGAAAGTTTTGCGATGGACACTTCATGAGTTTTATGAGTAAAAAACGTTCAAGTACTATAGAATGGAAAATGCAGCATTTTATGACTCCACATGATTACACTTCTAACAAAACTAAAAAGCACTAAAAATGCATGTCTTATGTAAAACCTTCATTAGTAAAATTGCTGAAATGCAATGAAAAATTTGACTTAATGTTATATATTCGAAGAATGCTAATAATTCAGGATTTCTTAGTATTAAAAAATATTGCAAAAAGTTTCTCTTTGCAACGTAGGTTTGTATTCCGAAAGGAAGTAAGAAAACAGATTTTATGTTATTTGTATTGATTTTCATACATGGAAATTTCTTAAAAATAATAAAAACATCATTTTCCGAATGACATTATGAATCACATCCGTTTAAATTAACATTAGAACACTTCCCAATGTTTCAAGGTGGTAACAAGGGTGGTAAAGTAAACCAAAATCTTTATCTTATAGGTTATTTATAGGTTATATTCACTACGCTAAGATATTTTCAGAAAGATATATGAACTGTATATTCTTCTTCTTCATGTGCCTTGCCCGGTCCTCCAGACGTTGGCGATTACTGTGGAGAGTGCTTCTCTATCTACTGCCAATCTGAAGAGCTCACTAGCTTCATGAACTCCTGTCCACTGTCTAATATTTCTCAGCCACGACATCTGCCTCTTACACTTCTTTTTCCTTGTATTTTTCCTTTGAGTATGAGTTGCAGAAGGCGGTATTTTTCTCCACGCAATACGTGGCCCAGATAGGCAATTTTGCGACATTTTATTGTTGTTATCAATTGTCGTTCTGTTCTTGCTCTTTGCAAGACTTCTTCGTTGGTAAGCAGGTCGGTCCAAGGAATCTGCAGCATCCTTCGATGAATCCACATCTCTAATGCCTCCAGTCTATTAAACAGTGCTGCCTTTAAAGTCCAGCTTTCCACCCCATAGAGGAGGACCACCAAATGTAACATCTCACCATGCGTTGTCGTAGCTTGAGATTGAGATCATTGTTACAGAACAGATATTTCATTCTTTTGAATGTCGTTCTTGCCACTTCTATACGTGCTTTGATCTCGATGTCAGGATCTAAGTTTTCCGTGATTATACTGCCCAAGTACTTGAACCGGCTTACCCGCTGAATCAACGAGCCGTTGAGACTTAGTCGAGCATTCTCCTGTCCCACTCGACTGAATACCATAAATTTAGTCTTGCTGACGTTGATGTTCAGTCCCTGCTCCACTCCAGCTGCATTTACTTTATCAATTAATTGTTGGAGACCCTCTATGCTATCACAGAAAATCAGGGTATCATCTGCGTATCTAATTGTGTTCAGGAGGACGCCGTTGACTTTCACTCTTTCACTCCATATTCTGTGTCCTCTAAAGCTTCCTTAAAGATTTTATCTGAATATAGGTTAAATAAGAGGGGTGAGAGGACACAGCCCTGCCGAACTCCTCTTCGAATTTCCACGCTAGACGTTCTCAGCGATCCCGTCCGAACTTCGACCTTCTGTCTCCAATAGAGATTCTCAATTATCCTAATATCCTTGCTGTCCAGTTGAGTCTGGCGTAGTATTTGTATCAGCTTTGAGTGGCGAACACTGTCGAAGGCCTTTTCATAGTCGGTGAAGCAGGCGAATATATCTTTTCGTTGATCTCTGCATTTTTGAAGTACGACATTGATTCCAAAAAGATCCTCTCGTGTTCCGAACGCATTTCTGAATCCCAGCTGAGAGTCGTCCAGATCAAACTCGCACTTCCCTCGTATCCTGGCCTGAATAATTCGCAGAAAAGTCTTCAGCAGGTGGCTCATCAGACTAATTAGTCGATAGTCTGCGCAAGTTTTAGGATGTGTCTTTTTGGGGATTGTCACAAATGTTGAATTGAGCCAGTCCTCTGGTATTATTCCGGTGTCGTAAATTGCGTTGAATAATTTTGCAAATTTGTCCGATGTTGTCACCGTCAATAAGTTTCAGGATCTCTATTGGAATTCCATTAAAGCCAGGGGATTTTAGGTTTTGAGCCGAATACATAACGCGAACTACCTCTGCCTGTAGTATTTCTGGACCGTCCCTGGCATCTTGGGTGATCAGTAGGGGTGGTCTTTCGTCGCTAAATAGATTTCCTATGTATTGCTCCAAGGTGTTTTTCACTTTTTCTTCATTAATAATGCTCCAGCTACCTCTTTTATCTTTTTGTGCATTTGGGTTATGTTGTGCCTACTTTCTAGTTCTTCCATTTCTCTGCATTTCTCCCTCATCCATTGTTCCTTGGCTACTCTAATTTCTGATTTTATCTCTTTATTTTTCTGGTTATATTTTTCCTTATTGTTCTTAGAAAGTCTTCGTTTCTTCATCAAGGTTAATATGTTGTCAGTCGTCCATTTCCTTCTCTTGACTCTTTTTGATGGCAGCAGGATCTTGTAACATACACTGGTCAAAATACGTTTTAACTCCTCCCAGAGTGGTGCCCAGAGTGCCCTGTATATGGCAGCTCTATATGGAGGAAAGTAAGAAAATGGGGTGTTCCAATGTTCACAACATACAATATTTTTATTGAGGAAAACCGTTAAAAATACCTAAAAATGCATTTTTTGATATTATTACAGCATTTCACAGTTCTGTTCTGTAGGATAAGGGTTCGCTTTTTATCACAATAAAAGCATAAAATCTTTAGCATCCCTTATCAAGAATAAGGGAATAATCAGATATAACTTAAGCCAGGCTTAAGACTAGGCTTAAGCTACCTCATCTACACCCTTATCTCCGAAACCGTATAGCAGAGGTGTCCAATAGGATTAAGAGAGGTAGAGAAGTGACAGATACAACCCACCCATAAACGGGCCCTAATGAGCTGATAGTCGGAATATTAATATGCGTGCCGTTTTCGTACAACACGTAAAGGGTCGGACTCAGAAAGCGAGTTGAACTCTTGCCGAGTAGAAGCTATGAAAATCAATTACCTAATACTTGTATATTTGTAAATAGGTATTAATTTACAGATTTTGTAAATACTAAAGTGATGGATAAATTAACTAGTAATTCTAACGTCTTTTATATATGAATGATTAATGAAAATTGTACGTAACGTTGTTTCAAAATAAATTTATTTCGTTAAATTAAAAAAAAAGCACTGAGTTAGGTCCATTTATGTCATTTTCCTTTCACACTTTTCCAGACTTTCTGGTATCCAGGCTTCTCTGGATCATGACGCACTATCTAATGGAAAATATCTATAAAAATCCTGATGCTGAATATTATATTTTTTTAAATTTTACAGAAATTTGCCCACATATAATGCATAAAATGGTGTTATAAATTTTGAAAACCGCCAAATAAATCCCCCCATTTAGTATACGATTTATAATCTTGCCCCCCTTCTGATTCCATTACGCACAGGTTATTAAAAAAATGAGGAAATGAAAATCGTTTCAATTCAAAATTGACAAACAGAACTGAAATAAAACAAATACTCTGTAAAATATTTTACCCATACCAAGCACACTAGTACAGTCACTCACAGACTACGTAATATTTACCATAAGGCGGCAATTTTTAGATATTTCTAAAGTGTCGTCAAGATTTTGTGGTAAACACTCTGTTACTGGCCCTATTTTTACCTAATCATAACGACGCATCCGGTACATTTTTCTTTAAAGGATGAAGGATAATACGTTAATTCGCAATCATCTTTACACTTACTAGTTACTGGGAACAATTACTTAACTACTTGAACACGATTTTGTGTACTAAATATTTAAATACAGGTAAAAACATTTTTGGTATGCTCGTATATGTTTCATATATGAAATAATAAAATTCTAAAATCTCCAATACGTCTAACTAAAATCATATTAAATCAACCCTGGATCTCCTGACGTAAAAATCACAAAAATGCCCCAAAAGACAGGTGGTAATAGCTTTATGGGTGCCATAAATTACCGGTACCACTGATAAAGCGTTTGCTCCTGGGAGCTCGTGAAACACGGTTAGTGGACACCCTTGTACTAAATCATTGTATTTTATTGCTCATTTATTGCTGACGTTAGGGATTAGTGGCTGATTCCCAAAACCACCCCTTCACCCTTAGCACAGTACTCTATTTATGGCTATTTAAGGCTATTTAATTGCCTATTAACATTAACAGATACCCCCTTTAAGCACTATATTGCACTCAGTACTGGCCAAATAGCTCCCAATTCGTAAGCCAATTAGTAATAATATCATTATGACATGACATGACAGCATGAATATCTATTCCACTTGTTGATACAATCACTGAAGGATCAATTTGGATCACACCACTCCTTTGGATTTATCAAACAGCTGGTGCATTTCATAGATTTTCTCTGGCATACCAGGCATTTCCGTCGTCTAAACTGCAGCATTCTTCAATAAAATTCTAAGTATCAGCGCTTAGTTAATGTAGATCTTTCACTTGCGTAGCAGAATGATAGGTAATACTGATACTCTAGATTTGTACATCTTCCTTCTTCTGTGAAACTTGGCCGTAGTTTAATTAATTGTTGTACAAGCCATGCAACTTCTGTGACACACGCTTTCTTTAGATGCCTGGATAATTAGTCTCTTCAATAGGAGAATCCATTGCCGTTTAAGCTATTATCCGGTATACGTTTCTGATATCTCGGGAAGGGGGGGGTAGTACTGTGCTGAAGGTTGAAGGGGTTTTGGCCTGGGAATTCGCTACTATATCGCTTATGGTCCCTATCGTCAGCAGTTCCGGAGGTTCGGATGTGGATGATGTGGCTTAAGTCTTAAGTCAGTCCTTTATCTCGCTAAGGGATGGTACGATACAATCCTGGTTTGCATAATAAATTAGCAATAAAATATGGGCCTATAATGAATACTGTCTTATGAAGTGGATGACCTAGCTTAATAGACATTGAAAATTTGTCTTCTTTGAAACATAGTGTGATATTTTTTGTTTTTCAGAAGAACCAAAACCAGTTTTCACTGTGTTTACCGACTAAACCCTTTACTTGAAACTTTAAGCAATTGTTAAATTTAGGCGTAGGCATAGGTATTGTATGTTCTTTAATTTATTGCTTTGAAGTCTAGACCTAATCGAAAACTCCACCAGGAAACTTCCTGGTGTCCATAACTCTTACCTCAAAATCTTTAACCTCTTACCTCTTTAACCGTAGATATCCCCTCATGTCCGATAGAAATTATCCAATTTTGCCTCGAAACGACGCTGAATTAATTCGCGAGATCCGCGATAAGGACGCACGCGTGCGCGTATATGCAACAATAAACGCGGCCCGACAAAAGACTTAATACAACTTTCAAATTAGTCCGAGAGAGAACCGATCGTTTCGTATTCGAAGAGAGTAAAATTGTATCGTTTTTGCATTCAATGGGCGTCCTTCTTGGGAAGATTAACGAACTCGCTAGGAAGACGTTCTGCTCTATCTTTTTCAAATCAGAGTATAGAGGAAAATTTTAACATTTTTGACAGTTTTTCTGCCTTTACTTGTCTCATAGTTTCAGAAATCCTTGATTGTTGGTCCCAATCTGGTTGAACACTCCTTTACATAAACTGCCTTACAAGTTAAAGTGACCGCTGTGCCTGATTTCAACAGAGATTACCTCCGAAATGGAAATTAATGTTTCTATAAATGAGGTCTTCAAGTCACGTATAATGCACCTCCATGCTTTTCAGCGTAAAAACGTTTTTACCATAAACGCTTGTCGCGCGTGCCAAGTTTTAAAAATATTGAGAAACAATGTAAAATCCACATGCCCATAACCAGTTTGAAGTCATGTCTGAAACGTTCATTACTCTATAATTCAGTTGGTCTTGTCTTCACAGCTTATTTCACAGAACTTCGAATTTAATGGCAGATAATCTCAGAAAACGCGTTCCATGATTATTTCGAGATTATGCGGTAACAACTTACTACCTACGCGTCGTAACCTCAAGTAAAATATCATCAAGAACTTAATAATCGAATAAGAAACTAAAAGTGTTCTCGGTAACCGTCGTAATAACGAAACTCTTCATTTCCCTTTTAGTGGTAATATCAATTTCTCTCCGCTTGGTAGTATCTGCAGGATTCGATCGGCGGAAGCTATAAACGGACAACACACCGTATAATAAATATTTCTCCGGGTATCTTTTTCGAAAAGTTCAGTCACGTTTTCGTTGCGGATTGCCCGTTGGCACGACGGCGCGCGAATAATGAAAATACATAAATATTTTCAGGCTCGGAATCACAAGAAATATTAAAAAAGATGTTGCGAAGCACCAAAACCGATTCAGTCTATTTTGGTTTAAATACTATTATCAGCATCTTTTGCAAGAACGACAGTAGTGTGGATTTATGGTTGGTCGAAAGTAGATTAGTATTTCAACTTTCGTTAGGAAACCCCATGTGTGTGTTTATGTGTAAAATATATCGTGCGTATCTCTCGTGTAAAGGTAGCGAACAAATTCCACATCTCGCACGAATTCCGATACATTAAACACGATCAAATCATAAATCCTCGGTCAAGATATAAATCTGAGCACGTTACAAGGAAATGCAAACCAACGAAAACACACATACACACACACACCGAGAGAGCTCTAAGTAATGTCCATGTCGTTAGCCGAGGTAACTAGTAAGTAGTAGTTGAGAGGTTCGGACCACGCCTTTTTCTCTTTTTGCATTGCTCTATCAAACCAGAGTTTCAGATGATTGAGAAGGAATTCGACGAGAGGGGATTTTCGAAAGTCTGTTTCTATTCATTTTTGGAATTTCGAAAGTTCTACGGTGTTTTCGGTAGAGTTGCTTCCTTTGATCATTTTAAAAAAATCCACAGTTTTATGATTCACAAGAAAAAACCTAATTCAAGTTGCATGAATCATAGAAACTTTCTGGTTCAGGTGGATTTAAAGAAATGACGCGCCTAAAAGATTATCACTTTTGAACTGAAGATCAACTCTTTAGAGTTTCGAATGTTGCTCAGGTGATCCATCATAATTGGATAAATTTCCATTATTTGATTCATGAAGATTTGTGCTGTCAATTTCAATATTGGCATTTGGCACAGCACTTTCTCTGTTTTCGCTTACCGAGCTAATTAGTTTAGGTTATGCATGGACTGAAACATGCGATTCAGAGGTGGATGGTTGCTGATTGTCAATAACTGTTGGCTCTGCTTCTACAACAAGCTGCTATTCTTTCGAAGGAGGACAAAGCTTCAGCTTTCGTTGAAGAACAACTCGGTTTTAGACATTTGTTCAGCGATCCCAAGTTTTTCTCGCTGCGCGTCTGATTCCTTTTCGGCTTTTTTTATATTGGACTCCAGATAATTCTTTCTGCCCTTCTTAATTTCTAACGATAAAACAATTGTTTGATTTAATGGCAGGTGATCTTTACTTACTTGTAGCAGTTTATTTGCCTCTTCATAATAAAGAACACCAGAAGCAAAAATCAAATGACCGAATTGAAACTGGACATTTTCCTCTTTATATATCGTCACTAAAAAATATATCTCGTGTAAAAACTAGAAGGGCCGAAAGGAACTATAATTTTTTGGAACTCTAGAATTTCCATTTAGAAAATGATTTTTTTTTGTATCTTTGAGGCACCTTTTGCCGCACAACCAGCGATTTCGTCAAAGATGGCCGAATTCTCGACAAAATTCAAAAATTAATCAGGAGCGGTGGCCAACTAAAAGCTTTTTGCTATTTAATACTAAATAATAATGTATGGACTGGAGCCATCTACCTTGATTACTAACGAATTTCTCGGAACAAATAGTTATAAAATGATTTAAATAAATGCATCAATAATAAAATCAATAAGAGGTAAAAATACGAATCTAGTATCTAGTGCGTATGATTTATTTAATAATAAACACCTTTTTATATTTTATTATTATTACATTTATTTAAAGCATTTTATTGTTTTAAGAATTTTTGTAACGTTAACTAAATTTGGAGCCTCTAAAATTTGCGCCTGCGTGCAGGACACTCGTATTTAGACAGAAACTGCCCTGTCTAGATTATTTAAATAACTTATATATGAATAACTAGAGAATACCTGTAGCTATTACAGTTTTGAGCTTGGCCAAATTATATGCTTGTGGCATTAAATGCGTTGCCCACAAACTCTTAACCAGTTACTTATCAAATAAATTTTTAGAATGTGTAAAAATCAACGAAATTACTGGTAGCGATGATGTTAAAATAGGAATTCCTCGAGGTACAGTACTGGGACTTCTATTATTCATAATATACCGGGTGACAGTTTGAAAACTTTTCATCGGGTTTAAATTTAAAACTAACAACAATTATAAAAATTGACAAGACACGTCGATTTTTATTTCGAGGGGGAACTATTTTGCATATGTTTTCAAGTCTGTCGCTTCAACCCTTTAGCCAGGGTGAGTTCCATCCCTAAGATTTAAATAGGGAAAAGGGGTCAAGTCATACCTCATTTTAAAGCATATTACATTCTGAATTCGACGATTTTTTTTTAAATTTGGTTCAGTAATTGTTGACAAAATGAACAAAAGGTACTCATTAAAAAAAAAAGTAAAAAAATGCTTTAGACGATTTCGAGGTTAATTTTTTACTTAGGTATTGTCGAAGTCAGAATTTGATAAGCTTTAAAACGAGGTATTACTTGACCCCTCTTCACTATTTAAATTTTAGCGGTGGAACTCACCCTGGCTAAAGGGTTGAAGCGTCAGGGTTGAAAATATACGCAAAATGGTTCCTCCTCGAAATTAAAATCGCCATGTCTCGCCAATTTTTGTAATTGTCGTTAATTCTCTGTTTAAACTCGATTGAAAGTTTGTAAACTGTCACTCGGTATGTAAACGATTTATTATGGTGAACATTAATGCTCGCTAATGGCTAAG
Source organism: Cryptocephalus primarius (assembly GCA_963576515.1). Lineage (NCBI taxonomy): Eukaryota > Metazoa > Arthropoda > Insecta > Coleoptera > Chrysomelidae > Cryptocephalus > Cryptocephalus primarius. The sequence continues at coordinate 1,419,668 of OY754944.1, read as the reverse complement.
TACTTTTCACCAGATACTTGACTCGAAAGTTGTTAGATTTAGTCAGTTGATTACTTGATTTTTCTTTTTTTTTGAGAAGGAAACACAGCTTTGCCGCACTAAATGGCGAGAGTTTTTGTATCAGAGCCCTTTTTAGCAATAGCCATTTCAAATTCTCTCTTCATGTCCTTGTTTGGAAGATTCAAGAGACAATCCACAACGAAGTTACATTGAATTCAGTTGATTTTCCTCGTAACCCCGGCATGCTGATAGACGCTATAGTCTATCCAGATTTTCCTTAAATTTCCTTTCCACAATGTCTACGTCCTTCACCGGGGAGAGTGAAGGAACATCATCAATCAAAATTCATGGGTTCTCCCATAATGCAGATTCGGAATTAATCATTAGGTTCACTGAGCCCTCTCAGTATTCTCCTCCCATAGCCAGTTTCATGGCCATATTTCTACTACCAGGAAGAGTGTTCCTGTCAATATTACGTGGACACGTTCTTCCTTTAACCAAAGTTGAATCTGCTTGGTTTGGTGGATCAAAATGGCCAAAATATGGTAGCAAACACCAGCAAGGAGTCTTTTACTAGACCCTCAATTTTCCTGCCATTTAGGTCCACTTATGCCCCTAAATCCTGCACAGGACTTAGATTCTATCTTGTCGTTTCGAATAATGGTAAGGTTAATTTTTCGAGAAGTGCTTACAGGACCAGTAAACTTATTTAAAATTTTAAGCATTAATCACTTTCAGCTCCTCATGAAAAATTTGCAGAATAAATAATGCATTTATTAACCTGACTCACTGCAGAAATTACTTGCTAAGTGATCACTGACCATTTACAGGTCAGTGTGAGTGTATATGCTTTGCTTTTACGTTGTAGATTTCACAGGCACAAAGTTTCCTACAACTTCTATAGTTTATATGGTATAACTCTACGAAACATCTGAATTCCGAATCGTTTATGCTCGGGGAATGAATGGACTCGAGACTACTCGAACTATCCGCGGAATCCCAAAGAGATAATCGAGTTAAAATCGCCCATCGGCAACGTAACCTTCCTTAATGATCCATCGAAACATGCACCATGCGCGCCTCTTCGCTCTAATACAGTTATTACGTTGTGTATACGAAATAAGTATGAAATAAGCGAGGCAAAAGTGAAATAACGAAAAGAAGAAGAAACCCGTTAAACTCCGTTCGATAACACGTCGATCATTCTCTTTTCTGTTGCAGGATTTAACAACAACAGCAGCAACAGAAGGCAGTAATTGATGTGCGATGGTATAATTATTTCATATTAACGGACCCGGGCAGTCTCCGTAGGTGAAGGTGAGTACAGGCATGCTTTTTTCGTTGGAATTTTCAATTCCATACTACCAAAACATGTAACGGTGGCTTTTTTCCACGAGGTAGATCCAATTATCTTGTTTTCACAAAATTCAAAAAACCCCTAACGGTAAAGGCCGCCCAAAGTAATAAATAATAATGAACGTGAATGATCACTGAGCTCACATATTTTTTTTTTGTTAAAATTCAATTTGAAATTTGTTTGAGTATTTTTTAATTTAATCAAATACTTTTAAGTTCATTAGAACCTCGCACCTCGGGTTAATACGTGAATCTCTACGATAAAAGAATTTTGGTTGATAACTTTTCAGTAATTGTTAGTTCAATAAAAAATTTGTATTTTTTTTTTGAAAAAAACATTAGTATAGCTTTTTTAATTGTTTAAAACAAACGCAAACGTTTTTAACGTTGCTGTTATTTGAAAACGTGAATTTCTTTTTTTTGTGTTGTTTTGTCACGTTTGAACTTGCTTTCACTAATTGTCAGTTCAATTAACAGCTTTTGAATTTATTTCAAATCGACACACGAACTTTTTAATGGAAAAAATTTTAGTTCCATCGAGTACATTTACACTTCTTTAAACCTGTTTTAAGTACTTTACCTTGAAGTTTACTGAAGTGAATTAACTGTTTTTTAATAAAATAATTTTCGCTAAGGTTCTCCCAATATACCACATAAACAGTACTAATAACGAACGAACGGCGAAAGTGAGAGGATGGAATGAGCAGGAGCGTGTGTATATATGTGCGCGGTATAGCTGTGCCTTCTATTTTTAACGCTTTTTTAACCTAAAATAGGTTTGGATTGTGTTTCACAGATGTTTTGTTTAATGTATTCTTAACATTGAGGTAACTATAGTTGCCTTATTGAAACACATTCTAAACTAATTTGAAGCAAAAATACATTTTAAAGTTAAAATGCGTTTATGACTAAGAGGTTTACATCCATAAACTTATTAAGGGATACACTGCTTCTCTGCAACCTTCTCACTTTTTCCTCTATGAGTGAGAAAAAAAAAAGATGTTAGCAGTGCTCGCATTTGATTTGGTTTGACCAATCTTATAGAAATTCAAATGCAATTTTCATTTCACTGGCGATATTTCCGATACTTTACATGGTAGAAACTTCTTTGATTTTTAAATTGTAGGGATTTTCATTGCGTACGATTTATTGCGTACGATTTTTTTTTTAGAGACATTGAAATTTTTTTTAGCTGTTGTCTCGAGAGTGAACATGTCCGAAACGTTGGAAACAGTGTATGTTCTGTATGTATATGCATTTATTCTAAATAAAAAAACAAATTTCAAAACATTTTTAGTATGTAGAACATGGTTAGATTATTCAGAAACCTCATTTTCGTCCAATCTGGGGTGTTTTTATTTCATCAATCCTAACCAAAAGTTTCGTGAATTTTATTTTTTACTTCATATTAGAGTTTTTCATATTTTTACAGAATGGTTGGAGTTGTGAAATGTAGTTCAACTATCAAAAAACTTATTTTTAAGTATCTTTTGTCCAAACAAAACCTTTTTTTACTCTGCTTTATATAGGAATGTGACGCGTACGTTTTTAGATATTTGTTGACATTACATTATATATTTTCATCCTAGTCGGAACGTCTTTTGGAGGTTTTTGGACGTTATAGCTTGTACAACCAAGATAACCTGCTAATAAAATGATTCTCTCTTACATTAGCATCTAGAAGTATTTTGGGGCGGTTAAATTTTTTTCCCGATTGGTATAACATTCTATTAATTAAAATGATTTGAATGATTAAACGCTCAAAAAACTAATTTCTAATATTTTCGTTCTTGAGATATAGCACTTTAAAAATTTCGAAAATCTGAAAAATTGATTTTCGTGCCAAATTTTTAAAAATATCACTGTATCGTAGACAGTGCAAATCTCTACATTTTAAAAATAAACAAATTTCTACGATAAAAAGTATTAGAGATAATATCAGTAAATTAAAGATTGCGGTTCAATTATTTTTTTTTGGTTATAGGAAGGTCTAGGGATCAAAAAATTTGGCTACTGGTATAGTTTTTGAAGCACTGCATAATGGCAATTTTAGTTTTATAAATGGGCCAGAGGCAGTTTTGACTGTTTTAACCGACCAGACCTGACTCCGGCCAGGCCAGGCGAAACTCTGGGCACTAGTGAGTCTGAAACTGTTTTGAGTAATTGTTAACTCCATCCACAACTTCTAAATGTGTCTGATATAGGCACTTTATTAATAAGAATAAATAATACTTTCTACAAATTTTTGAAATGTCATTAAACTTGCCCCAAGTACCAATATAATAACCAAGCTTCGTAGGAACGTCACTGCTTTTTGTGGAAGCTCAATTTGGATCATTTTGGAAATATATCTTGTTTCAAGCAATTTTGAGTTCAACTAACAACTTTCATTTTTAAATTTAGTAGTTAAATCTGTCATTACATTCGTATTTCAAATTTTTTGATATAGCTTAGTTTTGGTTCGTCTAAATGTTTTTCAAAGCGGCTGTACCTAGTCTAACCAAACTTCTTATTTAAATTAATGAATTAAATGCTTATATTTTTTATTTTAACCACTTTATTCTAAAACTTCCCTAAAGGCCACCTTTTTCTTGAAAATATTTAGTTTGTCTTTCTTTTTTCAAAACGGCTGTACCTGTTCCAATCAAACTTTACGTCTGAACCAATACGTTAAATACCAACAATTTTAAAGCGAATCTTTGTAACTTAGCTTTGCTGGAGCGACATGAGAGAATTGTTATTTCTCCCCACGGGCACTCTCTTGCTTATAAGCATACATAAGCTTATATCTCATATAATTTCTTTTTGAAACATACATTCACGTTGTTATATCACTTGAACTCGTAAAGTACACATCCATTAAATATTGTGCGTAATGATTAAAAGTTTTTAAAAGAATATAGGATTCAGTGTAATAGAATACAAAAATGTAGCTTTATTATAATCATTATTATTATTTAGCTATAGAGCAGTTTATTATAAATTTACTCCTAATTTGCCAATGGCGGTTTTCAGAAATTATGTGTAGTACTAGTGTACAGTATTTACAGCATTATTAATGAGAATTTTCTACATAGAATAGCGTAGGTCTACGTCTCTCTTTTTAAACGCTTTTGAAATCCTTAGGTAACCAATTCGAGATATGGCCTTTGGATTTAATTTTATAATTCCCGGTATACCTAATTTCTGACCGATCTGTATCTTTTCTGTTTGATTTTTCCCCTTGGAATTCTCCGCGTTAGTAGGATAAGGATCTAAACGAGCCGTTGCAGGCCGAAAGCGCACGCACACCTGTAATTCCGATCGGCTTTCACAATATTTCGCATACCTCGACGTAACCAAAACGTAACGACGATTATAATATTTGGAGAGCCTCAAGGGCCCCCCAGTTAAGATCTTAACGTACGCCATATATTTCGGGAGGCGTCGTACGATGCATGAAGTGAGAGTTGCATAGTCGAATCTACCTCATTTTGTGTTACGTTCCACTTCCCCCTCTGATTCGCGATATTAGAATAATCGAGTGTGTATTTCGACATTGTGTTGTTTTTTTTTTATATAGAAAGAGCCTTGTGAAATTATTTAAATTACGTCACGAGACCCAAAACTACTATGTAACGAGATGATCGATTAACGATAAAATTGATCAACTGTGAAACCGTCTATCAATTTCGTTCGGTTTTTCTCTTTCTTTTCGATTGCCGTTTCTCCGTGAAATCCTAAATGAGGTGCGCTACAAGCGATGCAAAAAATCCTTTAATAGTTATATCTACTTTCATTAGATATACGCTGTATTAAATTATTTACACGCAAGAGCTGCCTGCAGTCAGTGGTTTACGACCGTTTTGAATTGTACAGAAGTTCTAATCGCATTTTAACTCTTTGGAACTGTGGTTTTTAGAACCTCGCTATTTCAAGAAGTGGATGTAGAAATTTTTAATTTGTAAGGTTTGCAATAAACTTAACAGAATAATATTCATACAAGAATTTCTTCTTTGTCTGCTGTTGTTTTTAAGTACTTTCCAGTAGAAAGTTTTGTCTTGAAGTGTTTAAATTTTGTGGAAATGTATGGAATTTCGAATCTATTACCTGAATATATTTCAACGACTCCAGCATGATACTAAATTTCGTTTATCTTCTCCGATATATTTCCACTATATTTAAATACATTGCGGTAACAACAATTTTTTTTGCAGAAAATCCTCTTTAAGCATGTTTAATTCCTCTTAAATGTGTTGTTCTTTTAGGGTTTTTTAAATCTTGCAGAGTTTTTTGAAAAGTTCACGTAGAAAATGTTGAAATAAAAATTTGCAATACCTTCATTATGATGTATAATAGTTCTTCTAACGTTTACAGTTGTATTTGAAATGTAGGGAATGTGCTTAATTTAGCACATAGCAACCCTTGGAAGTGCCTATTTTTCCTGAAAATTTGTAGCATTTTCGAAGTTTTTTGATTTTTCAGTGTGTTTTCAAAATAATAAGTTTGATCCGAATTACTGATCCTGATTGCTCCAAAAATCGCTATGAGCATTTTATTGGTTTTAAAATATGTGCAATAACTCCAAAATATTGTTCACTCTTAATATTTTGTAGGCACTATTGCTAAATACATTTTCTGTTTTCAGTGGTATTTCAATACTTTCCATGAAAACTTGTTTTGCTTGTAAATGTTTACGTTTTCAGGAAAATTGTGTAACTTAGTGATAATATTTCAAAAATAGATATTGAAAATTTGAAACCCTTGTAATAACTTCAAAATAAAGTTCATTTCACGAATTTACGGCTCTAAGCCATAAAATCTTCGAGCGCTAAGACGTGACCTGCCGACACACGAGGTGCGCGACCAATTTGGGATAAAAGTTAATTGCGCCTACTTCTTGAGAATGTTGGCAGATTGAAATTGCTTTGAAAAACAACTCTTTAAAGAAATGAAGTGTCCAACCCCGAGTTAATCACTAATACATATATAATTGACGCGCTAAATTAACAATTAAAAAACAAAGGGTTCCAATCATATAATCGCTTTAACCCTTCGTGATTTTATTAAAGCATCTTTAAACAGTACTTAAGCACTTTGGGAACATTCAAATTTTTTTTTTTTTTAGAGTTGAAAATAGCCATTTTTACGACCTTTCTTGCTTAAAACGACCTAAAACATCTAAAAAGCTGCCCTAGGAAAAACAAAAATTTCCCAATTTATTTTAAAAAATACTATTTAAGCAATTTCAGACCAAGTTATGGTTTTATTTAATACTTGAATAAAATCAAAATTTTAGGTTCAAGAATCGTATTCAATAGTAGATTGTTTATAAACACAACAGGACAGTTCATTTCAAAAAACGAGGACTTCAATGTTTAAGCTAGTAGAAAAGCCTTCCTCTAGACTTATATATATCTAACATGTTAACATATGAAAAATATTATATGTAAATGGTCGGTATTGTACGTAAATGTACTTAAAATTATTATAATTATGATTTATTTAATTCTGTATGGTTAACTTTGTTGTCCTTGCCATTTAATAGCATTCAAATTATTTTAGATAGAAAAGATCCTTAGGGACTTTTCTCTAAAGTTGACCCTTTTCAAGTTATAAATTATTTTAAGTTCGGAAAAACGCAAAAATGGCCACATTCAACCCTGAGAAAGGACACGAAAAGTAACAAATTTTAATGTTGCCAAAGTGTTTAAATAATCTTTAAATATTCCTTAAGAAACTACCGGAGTTTTCGGTGATTAAATAATTGCAACCCTTTGTTTTTATTTGTTAATTAAAAGCGTTCATCACAATCTTCAGCTTTGCATTTCTCTCGGACGCGCCACTCAGACCAGACCAATTTACTGATCCCTTCTCGGATTAGACATACGTTTCTCGTCGAAAGAATGATAATAATACAAGACAAACGTATGGAGGATGGAAACTGTATGCTGTGCGATGGAAAAAGAGAGGCAGGTCGAGGTCCTTTATAGATTTTTATGGCTTAGGGACGTAAATTCGTGACATGCGCAATAATACAATCGTTGTCCCAGTTTTTCCATTTTTATATCATCGATTTCTTTGATAAACAAATTTTTTTTCTAAATTTTATTCCTGTATGGTTAGTTTCATTTTTTGAAAATTGATAAAAGGTTTCGTTCCTATTGAAATTCGCAGTAACATTCCAAACAAGAAAAATTAATGAAGACGTATAGTAATTACACGAAAATAAATCATAAATCAGTACATTTGAATTATGGAACCACTTTTGGAATTATTCTTAAGGTACCTGCAGGATTTAAAAATACCTTAGATTAACCACGAGTGTTACTGGAAGACTTGAGCAGTGCTTGCGTGTTAGAGCGTCTCTGGAAATGCCTCCTTTTCTTCCATTAACATCGGTAACTTTACCTCACCAGGTGTAGGAAAACCTTCCCCCACGTAGGAAAATGTCCTCCAGGTCCCACCACTACGTTACGTACCACGAATTTTTGAAACCCGTGTGATGTGACGTAGTGGTATGTCTAGGAGGCTGCTTTTGCACCTTAAAGCCCGCACACACATACACCCACACCCATCGTACAGTATGTCGGATGGGTTTTAACTTAGGTTGAGGAACTTTTTAATTTGTTTTGTAGATTTAATTTGTGATTGTATTAACTAATTTAGGTTGTTATTGTTTAGTAGATTTAGATTAAGATAAGATCTTGACTTGACTTGACTGCATTGTGCAAGGTTTGTTATGTTTTGCTTGAGTTATCGATGCACGCTCAAGTCAGGTGCAAGGCCTAAGTTTTGCTTGTATCTCGATGTTTTGTATTCGTTTTCAGGTGGATTGTATTGAACGTGCTTGCCTGATACCTTTGCCTATAATAAGCGATCCCTTAGGGTTATTGTGTTAGGTTGCCAGACTATCTCAGCTTGTCAGGTTCATTCCTATTGCAGCTGTCGAAGTAAATTCCTTTTGTTTGATTAGTTGAAATCGGTTTGAAACCACCGCGGCAGCTAATAGAGGAAAATGGCGATTAGTACTTTTGGCGACCACGCGACTGTCGTTATAATTACATCAAGCATCCGGATTGTTTAAATTTGATTGAAAGGTGTTAAATGGAGGTAAGGTCCATCCAGTCTGAATTAGAATTTAATAGCCCTGGTAACGACACACAAAGACCAAGAAGCTGCTTCATAGGCGCGCCCTATTTAAAGAAATATAAAAGATTGTTACTCACTTCGTCAAAAAAAATTTATGACGAAATCCCAAATTTGTTTCTGTGGCATTATTTGTATCGTGTATAATGTATAATTGCCATTATTAATTTCGTCCACGTCGAAAAGTCTCCACAAAGCCATTTTAAAATAATAATTGCAATTGCATTCATACACCACTGAACCCTATTGGCGACTGAAAATAAACACATGCTCGGCGCTCAAATTTTAATGGCTGTAGTGGATAGTATTTTTTGAATGCGCTCGTTATAAAGTGGGTAATTTTTCGTTTTTTAACTGGACCAATTCTGACTGGACCTTAACTATTTGAAATATAAATGTGCGAAGTATTAATTTTCAATGCGATAGGCATAATAGCTGTCATCTGTCAGGATGAAGGGAGCGTTCAGTGGCAGTTTGTGGCTGTGGCTTGTGTCTTGAAAACCGTTACGCCCCTGCCTCGTTTCGCTCTCTTTTTTTTCTTTCTCTCTCTCTCTCTCTCTCTCTCTCGACTCTTCTTTTTTACATCCTGACCAGCTCAACTGACGTGCGTCTCCCTCGTTTTCCGTCATGTGCGCTTTCCGATTGCCCTGATGATGATCTCGTTTTTTATCCCCGAAACCCGCGGCGAGGCTGAGTCGTCCTTGAAACTCGGTACACTCTCACAATTGATTATGCAAATACGAACGCGTCCATGTTTGCCAAACAAATGATTAATGCATCGATTCGAGATGAATAAGTGGAAAAGAGAGGGAGAGAGAGAGAGGTGTGGGGGGGAGGTTGAGGAAAAAAGAAGTGCGTTGCCTGCGGTTTTGCCCGTTAAGGTAAATTTACAATTCAAGAGAACGCGATCCTCTCATCTCTCTTTCTCTTTTTATTTCTCTGTGTTTATGTGTGTCTTGACTCTCTGGAGGAACGGAAAAGATGTTATTTAGTCTGTAAATATCGGCATGTGCACCGAGGAAAGGAGACATGTACCCTACTTAAATCAAAGTTAAATATTTTATTTTCTCGGAGATGGAGGAATTCCCGGCGGTAAACAAATGATGAACACATTCCAGGCTTGCATGGTTTCTTGCCCAATAAAATTAATGGTTATTTAATTTTGGTAAATGTTTTTGGATTTGGTGGCGGAGCACGAAATGTGGTCGTTGACGTCTCCACCATTCTCCATGAGAAATTTTTGAAAAGTGGTGTCTTGACAGTGAATCATATTTCGAGGATATATAACGTTGACCTGTTAATGTTACTGTTGATATGATAGAAATTTCGAAATTTTGATTTTGTAGGGGTATAAAAGAAAAAATTACATTTTAAATATTTTAAATTTTCTCTCCTGGACTTGTAAGCTGTTGTCAGTGTAATTTAGAAAGGAAACATTGTGTTAAAGGGTTTAATTGTTTTAACCGTCTATTGGGGCCTTAACGATGATAAAACTCGTATTATTACTCAAAACATGGATGGGTATTTAAGTTTTGATTTCAAAAATAAAGAAGTACATAGTTATTTGTTAAAAATTGGATTTTCTGACACAACGCTTCTTCTGAATATGGAAAAAAAATTCATAAATTCAAGTACATTGTATTTAGTCAAACGCTATTGCCAAAACATATCGAAAATATCGTAAAATTTAGTTTATTTCCATTTTATCTTCTAATTTTTTTTTCAACAAAGATACATTTAGCAGCTCCTTCGAAGAATAGAAAGTAGCAGTTGTAACGATTAAAATATGTTTTTGATGAATCTTCTAGGATCAAAATTAGCGCTTCAAACGTTTCTTGTTTTTGTTGTTTGCAGTTCTTAGTCACGGAATAAAAATAAATATTGATTTTATTAATACAAAAGGAAAATATGGACATATTACACAATACCTGAAGCTGTTTACTCGTCTAAAAAACTACAATTACTAAATTCAATGTCAATATCTTCATCTACATCCTTACTGATGGATGACGCTGAAAAAAGGTACGAATAATAACAAATGTGGTATGCACTATGCTTAATTCACGATAGAACCGGATAGATTTTTCCGATCAGTTGGAAACGAAAGACCGCAGATTTTAAATAACGCCAGAGCAAAAATCCATAGGTGTAAGGTCGGGTGAATGTGGTGGCCATTTCACGGCTTCTCTTCTTCTACCAATCTATTGATTTTGATAGTGTTCATCTAGCCGTTGTCTAACAGGGAGTGCGTAGTGGAGGGTGCTACGTCTTGTTGAAAATGGAGTAACTGTTCTGTTAAAGAAAGATTTCCATCTAAGTCTTTTTGATTTTCTAATCCTTGAATTATTAATTGTTCTCTGATTGTATCTAACATTTCAGCATACCTTTGACTAGTCAAATTTCCATCTATGAATAATGGGCCAATTATGAAATCTAAAATACCGGCGCATACATTCACCTCCTTAGGGTACTGAGTATGACCTTCTCTAAAAATGTGACGATTTTCGTCACACCAATACCGGCAGTTCTGTCTATTTACACATCCATTAAGATAAAAGGTGGATTCATCAGTGAAGCAATTGTTTTTTAAGAGTCGGGGCTCAGCAATAATTCGGGCAGTCATTAATTCACAAAATTCGATACGTCTATCTGGATCATCTTCACAACGTTCCTGGAGAATTTTCATCTCATAGGGATGGAATTTGAGAAGTTTCAGAACCTTTCTTACAGACTCACGCGATAATCCAGACTCTGTGACTGCTTTACTAGTTGACAAAACTGGATTAATAGCGATTTGTCCAAGAATTTCTATCTGAGTAGCTTCGTTCAAAATCCTTGGTGTAATTCTTTTTTTATTTTATTTTATTTATTATTATTTTTATTCTTGGTGTAAATCTTATTTATTTATCTTATTTATTTATCTATTTTTATTTATTTTATTTTATTTTAATTTTATTGTAATTCTTTTTTATTATTTATGGTGCGGTAGATCGTGTTTCTTCAAATTTGGTAACCAACTCGAATGTAAGTATGGCTTACGTGTTTCTTTTGGGGTCTTTCAGTGAAAATTGTAGCTGTTCCGAGGCAACAACGATTTTGGGAGCCATGGATAAAAATTATTTCAACTCGTTCTGCTATATTGTTAACCATCTTAATGCGAATTGATGCCAAATTGTAAATGACATTTGAAAAAGTAACACAATGCCTGGAACGATTAATTTGGAATATCGAATCCAACCATACTTGGAACTGTACTGTTATCGTTCCCAAAAGCACGTTTTTATTTTTTTTCTTTTATTTTACACAAAAATCAATACAATTATAAATTATCGAAGCATGCAAAAAAATCAATGCCGAAGTAAATCTTGGAATTCTTATAAATTAGCACTTTATTTTTTTATCTAAGGAATACTTTTTGTTCATTTTATCGAAAAGTACTAAACCAAATTTAAGAAATAAATAATCGTCGAATTTTTATTCTGTTTCATTCTATCTATTTAAATTTTAGGGGTGGAACTCATCTTGGCTAAAGAGTTAAAACGACATGGTTGAAAAAATACGCAAAATAGTTCTCCTTCGAAATAAAAATCGGCTTGGCTCGCCAATTTTTATAAAGATCATTAGTTCTAAATTTAAACCCGATTTTTAAATTGTCACCCGGTACAGAGTTCCCCCTCCATGCTTCCAACTACTCGCTTAAAAACCCTTCGTGTAGGAAACTTTTACCAAGGACACATTTTTAAAGGAAATTTCTTGAAATTATTTAGTAAAACTTCATGTCTTAAACTTCAAAAGGGCGTTTATCGCGTTTCATAATTTTTATAAAAAAAACCGTGCCGATTTTTCTTTAAAAAAGCTGACTTTCTCCAAATGGTCGAAGGGCAACTTTTTTCTAGTATCGTGCAAAAATGCCAGCTTTTTGAGTAAAAAGAAAATTGTTGTATATATCAATACAACATAGTTATTTTATTCTTTTATAAGCTAAAAAGCTACTTTAGCTATGTTATACGCTATTTTGTCATTTGACAAGTCACGTTTATAGCATAACTCTTCTTTAGCTTGATCACCCTATTCCAAGTTACGTGACTAATGTTGTAGCAAAATGAAGGAGCGTGGGATAAATAAATTTAATTTTGCTAAAACTGCTCTATAAGTCACTTTTGAGATTTTATCACAGATTATGCACGCAATAGCATACATTTTACGTAAAATCAAAGATACACAGTTACTGTTTCAGAAATTATTAATAATGAAATTAAAACTCATTGTAAGGCTTTATTAAACAACAAATTCATCAAATAACGTTAACGATAGCTCATTTTAAAGGATTTTTACCCCCTACCAGATGATTATTTCAGTTTTTTAAGCGGATATATCAATTTTACATACAGACAACAACTCGCTAAACAACTGCATTTTTGACCTTTAATTGCTTATACGTTTGACTTTTGTTATTATGTAACTTAAGTATCAAAAGAAAACTTCAGTCAGACCGCCGGTACGGCCATTGTCGCGAGAATTTTTTTCTCTGCGCTAATAGCATGGTCATTTACTTTAAACCTACCTACCAATCCTACCTGCGAATCATGGTTAAATGAAAATATTTAGACTACATTTAATAGGTATAATTTCTGTGATTATTTAAATTGGTTCCCTCAGTTTTTGGCAAGTCACCCCATAGACTTAACAGTTATTATCACTTCTTGTGCGCAATCGGTGGCAACCAGTATGGTCCTCTGATAGTGCCAATTACAAAACTTGACCGCGGTTGCAATTGGTGTACGGTATATCCGCAGAAACAGTCCGTTATTGTTCCCGAAATAATCCTTGGAATTAAAACCCAATTTCCTCTTCTTTTTCGACAGTTTTACTATTCACAGCTTTAAATCAGATCTTAAAGAGATTTGGACTTAGAAGAAATCACTTCCTTCGGCCTCTCCGGCGTCTAATAAGATTACATACGCGTTCCCTTTCTCGAACATTGTATCTGATGATAATGGGCGTTGTACGTCTCCCCCGGTGCAGTCTAAGCAAACAAGGCGTGCAACAAAAGGGAAAAAGAATCCGCGAGCTGACAAAACATACGGTATCGCATTTCGAGATGGCGACCATATACCTACTCACGTACAAAATGCTGAGGTGAAGCGTTGAGACAAAAGCGAGGTGGTGTGTGGTGTCCCGTTAACTCGGATACGTACAATAGGTCCGTTGAAAATGATACCTACGATATATATAGAGTGGAAGGATGAGATAGAGTAAAGGTGGAATTTATGCCTAGCGGGGAAGGCTCGGATTTTATGTAGATTGCACGTTTTGTAACGAGTGTATTTATTGTTCTATTAAGCGTCTCAGGTGTCTTTAGTAGAAAAACCGTTAATTAAAATTAACTCGTTTGAAGCAGACCATCACCGTCATTGCTGAATTCCCCCTTGCGATGCTATGTGAAATCTTCTTCTAATTAAACGGCCAATAAATTGATTGCCATAAATAATTCAGCGAGTCGAGTATGCGGAAGTTGCAGAGAGTTCGTCGAAAGTGAGAAGAGAGGGATGCCGTGAGTTTGGGGAATAACTCAACGGCCGGGAGTCTCTGGGGAGTCCCGACGGGCGGCGCGCCGTGAGTAAGAGAACAGGAAGTCGAGGAGAGCAGATATGGAGTAGAAATGCGACGAGGAACATATCAAATTTTAAATTTTACAATAGTGAAAAATATGTTTTATTGGATTCTGGAGCAATTGGAGTCGTCTTGTGATTAATAACTTTAGAACTGCGATAGTTGGTTTGGCGTATCTACCTGGAACGTCTCTGATAGTTTTATTCGTTATTAACGCATATTTGGTGTATTCTTTCCTTTTCCGGATTCTAATATTATTTACAGCCACTCGATTAGTGTAAGTTTAGTGTAATTTTAAAGTGCTAATGTGACTAATTGAGATGTCTATTAAGCCAGATCATCCATTTCATAAGTCCGCATTCTTTATAACCCTATATTTTATTGCTAATTTATTACACTAAAATAGATTTTATTGCTCCACCCCTTTCCGAGATAAAGGGGATAATCTGGCTTAATACTTAAGTCAGGTCACCCACACCTACACCCCCGAACCATTGAAGATGCAAACATTTACCAAACATCATATTTTATTTAATTTTTTTAAAGCGTTTTGAAGTGTTGAGTGAACCTTAGCAAGATATATATTTTAATTTACGATTTTTTATTACTGTAAAAAGCTTCTAATACTTTTTTATAACATTTTATTCATTTTTCTGTTCCCGTTCCCAACGTTCCGTTTCTCAAACTCATTTCTACAGGCCAAAATGTTTTTGTATATTATGACCATAGCTCATGTTTTCAACGTCCTGAATAGGGCCATTATCTAATGTCATAAAATAATCTAATATGTAAAAATGACTGTTTTATAAGTGCTCTTATGACAGTGTCGCATATCATTTCGATTTTCATTGAAATATTAATCCTTACAATTCAATGGTAAACGATCAAATTGAATCAATTTTAGCAAACAAATTCTTTTTTTTTTATTCCGAAATCGATTTCCAAGAAGGTCGTTTTTTTGAAATTTAATCATACAGTAAATTTTTATATTCAGAGTGTTAATCGTATAAACTTTTTTTTTTTAAACTTATACTGGTGACAACTGTAAGAGGTTCATTCGATTATTTGATTATTAGGAAGCATTTTATTACTAAGTCATATTTAAATTGATCTAAAAAGTCATAAAATAAACATTACGTCAATGGAAGTATTTTTCTTTTAATATTGTCTATGAATGATTTGAAATCAAATCATTATTGGCAAATTTAAAGTTCCCAAACTCTTCCATTAATGACGTCTCGTTTAGAGTCATCAGTAATTTGTTTACACACGAATATTTTTGCTACTCGAATTAATTGTCTTCTTAAATCCATTCAAGTCTGTGAACAATACTTGCCGGTTCATTAGGAATAAAAAATCTAAAAAGAATAAAATAATTTTCTTGTCTTTAATTGCCGACTTCTGTGTTAAAATAAAATTGATATTAAAGTTAAAAAAAGCTTTTGTAATAAAAGCTTCAGAAATATGTTTTCCACTCTCTTCTTCCTCTCGATTAGGAAATATAAAGAAACATATTCTAGACTTATTTCAGAAAATACCCGTTCGTCATACAAGAAAATTTTAATTCCACAGAAAAATATGCATTCGTCTATGCCATTCGATTGTCCCTCTTCAACGTTGCCTATTTGACTTTGCATAATTATCCCATTGAAAATTTAAATTATTTGAGCTAATTAAAATATTAAGAGATTTTGCGAAGTGACAAATACAACCCATCATAAACGGGCCCTAATGAGCTGATAGTCGGAATATTAATATGCGTGCCGTTTCCGTACATCACGCAAAGGGTCGGACTCAGAAAGCGAGTTGAACTCTTGCCAAGTAGAAGCTATGAAACGCAATTAACTGATACTTGTATAATTGTAAATATGTACTAATTTACAGATTTTGTAAATACTAAAATGATGACTAAATTAACTAGTAATTCTAACATCTTTTATATGTGAATTATTGATAAAAGGTGTACGTAACGTTATGTATCAAAATAAATTTATTTCGTTAAATTAAAAAAAAGCACTGGGTTGGGTCCATTATGTCATTTTCCCTTCACACTTTTCCAGGCCCTCTGGATCGTGACGCACTATCTAATGGAAAATGTCCATAAAAATCCTGATGCTGTTTTTGATAATACCGCTGAATATTATATTTTTTAAATTTTACAAAACTTTGCCCACATATAATGCATAAAATTGTGTTATAAATTTTAAAAACCCCAAATAAATCCTCCCGTTTAGTATCGTAATCTTGCCTCCCTTCTGATTCCATTTCGCACAAAATTGACAAACAGAACTGGAATAATACAAATACTCTGTAAAATCTTTTACCCTTACAAAGCACACTAATAAAGTCACTCACAGACTACATATTATTAACCTTAAGATGGCAATTTATAGATTTTTCTAAAGTGATTTCAAGATTTTCTGGTAATCACTCAGTTACTGGCCCTATTTTTACCTGATCATCACGACGCATCGGGTACATTTTTCTTGAAAGGATGAATGATAATACGTTAATTCGCAATCATCCTTACACTTACTAGTTACTGGGAACAATTACTTAACTACTTGTACACGATTTTGTGTACTAAATATTTAGAAACAGGTAAAAACATTTTTGTTTCAAAATCAATATCATTCAATCAAAATCATATTAAATCAACCCTGGATCTCCTGACGTAAAAATCACGAAACTGCCCCAAAAGACAGGCGGCAATAGCTTTATGAGTGCCATAAATTACCGGTACCACTGATCAAGCGTTTGCTCCCGGGAGCTCCGGCTACACGGTTAGTGGACACCTCTGCTATAAAGAATGCGGACTTAAGAAATGGATGACCTGGCTTAATAGACGTGAACTTGGTTAATTTGCAAGTTTGATCTAAAGCCAATGAAAATTAGTTGCACTTTGTTACTATTTCTTGGATCTCGCCTCTAATATTAAGTACCATCTCCACCCGTCTCGTAATAGTTTGCCGTGGGAGTGAAACACAAGGCTTTAGCTTTGACGTTTTTATCATCACGATTTTGCGCAAAGATTGTCGAAACCTCTTTAACAATCAGAAAAAGATTTCTTCTTTTTCACTATAAGCAAACAAATCTCAGAAGATGTATTGACTATGGATTCAAACTCACCGTGCCTTTTAACGAATGTTTCTGTGTGTTTAATGTTCCCGTTTCTTTTCCTTTAAAAGATCTCTCTGATAGCACTACCAACAGTGCAAACTTTTTCAAAATTATTACTTTGCTTATAGTGTCTTTCTAATTAATATTTTTTTTGCGGGCTTGGAGTTGAGTAGCCTTGGCTTGGAGGAACATTAGATATGTTGGAAAAATATTAAAACATTTTTAGTAAACACTAATAATTTTTCCCATTTACCCAAAATGTATTAAACAGTTCCGTGAGTAACGTCAGCCCCAAACAATGGGACCATTTTAAAGAAGACAACATCCGTAGTCAGCAGAACTAGAAACAATAAATATGGTTCATGCGACAGCACGGTAGGATTTGCATCAGAGACGTCAGGCGTGTAACATCCTAACATTATATTGTAATCTTGTAGTTAATTAAGTTGTGTAAAGTGAATAAAAAGTTTTTTTAAAAACTTTCCCGACTCGTATCGTAATATAACTCGTGAAAAGTTTTGAAACCCACCAGATATGTACAGTGTTTTAAAATTAATCAGACTATAAAGCACTTTGCTCCTCACGAATAAATCCTAAGAGGCTTTCATTTGTACAAATTGTTTAAAAAAAATGGCACACCATTTAATTTTCAAGCTCACCAGGCAAGAAAACTTAAAATTAGGTAAATGTCGCGAAACCATACAAGCTAAAAAGTTTCAAAAAGTGCTAAGGATGGTTCTGAGGAACATAAGTACTAAGCCTACTCCCTTGATGTCTTCCTAATTGTCTTTTTGTTTATCCAAAATGTTTTATAAGGTTTCATGGAAGGTTTTGACCACAAGACATCACAGAAAACCTAAAATTGCCTAACCCATGCACTAATCTTGCAAACCAGGCTTAATAATCTCCCATTGAATGAAATATTCTTAAGAAATCCATGGAAGGTTCAGCTGAATGTTAGTGATTGAAAAAAAAATCCAAGCATATGGCACTTCATGAGTATCAGTAAGTAGCTACTAATCATTTACTTAACAACTGAGCTATAAATGTTTTAAGCTAAGTGTTTGGAGTTTAAAATGACTTATGTGATGACTTTGGTTCACGAACCCCTTTTCATATGTTTAACATGAAAAGTATGCAAACGTAAGGGGTTGATATGCAAAATCTAGTATCTATCATCTCTAATATGTATAAGATACAAGAGATAACCCGAATAAGTCGTTAGTCTAAGCATAGCACTGAATTTGGTCCTTAAAGTACCCATGCCTCTATTCCAAATAAAAATAACACAGGGAAGACGTAGTATCACAACCGTGTGGTACAAGTGAAATCCACTTGTATTCTTGTTTTTACTTAAAGCTCCGCTAAGGCTTTCATATTTTTGATTTCAGTAATTAAATTAGGTAAACCATTCTTTTTTACTTAACTTAATTTATAATCCGTGCGCCTGACAGTGCTTAACAGGAGTATGTTTCTTTTCTCGAGTAAACGTTACATTGATGGTGTCGATTTTGCGTCCGATACGCCAATGCCAAGCCATAGATGGAGAAAGTGTTCCGTTAACCAGCCGATAGCTCCTGCGTACATACGTACGTTACGCATAGGCTAATACCGTTGGGTGTCATATCAACAGCACCACCAGTATTTTGAGAGACCCAAAGTATGTTGCAGCAGGCAGCAAACATGTTATTTCTCATCAATGGTAGTCGGAGTGCGAGAGTAAAAGTGAACAGAAACAACACGTTCTCAACATGTTTATTGCTATAGTAACTTAATTCTTCAGAAAATTACAGTTTCAGTTTAGATTGCCCCGTAATTACGGTAAGCATCAAGTAATGAAGCGAAAACAGAGAGAAAAATCCCTTCCCCTCAATTAAGTCCAACGTACGCGAGGACTACCCTCTGCCCGTAAATCTCCATCATTATCGACGTTAATTAATGAACCAATCGCCGTACGAAAATTGAATTATCGTCCTCCCTTCCCCACAACGCCCATGTATGCACGCATGCATGCATATACGTCCGTACGTATGTTAAGAGAGTAAATCGAAACGAGTTGATAATGAATGTGCTGCGGGCTAGAAATCAAACATTCCAACGTAATACCTCGTATATTGAATCAATCCAATTGGACGTGCAGTACAAGCAACGCACTACAAGAAATCTTATGTCTGCCGTTGTTGTTACTGTAATAAAACAAACACAACAGCCAGAAGAGAAAGAGAAATAGAAAGAGGAGGAGGCAGAGACTTAAAGGTGGTTTCAGGTGTACGTGTATGTTCGAAATAAGTTATTTTTAGTGCGCCTGGTTTCACTTGCGAATTGTATAGAACTACAAAATGATAGTATTATATATTATTAAAAATACGTTACTGCTCCAATTTACGTTTCACATGATAGTGTCCATTGATATTACAAGCTAATAGAAATTTTTCATGAAAAATAGATTGCAGTGTGAAACATTTAAAATTTGCAGCGCTCCATTTACTTTACATTGAACGTCTTCTATGATTATATATCATTGTGCTATACTTAAGATATACAGTGACATCACAAACCAAAAGTAGTTTTACTTGAGATTTGATTGCACAGTCTGGAAAATTTAACATTTTCAGGGCTCAGTATACTTTAAAAATAATATTTTACAGTTTCCAGATGATAGTGCTATAAACAAGGTGTGCAATTATGTCAAAAACTAATAGAACTTTTGTTAAAAGTTTAAGAGTTCTCAATATATTTTGAAGGTAGCGTCTTCCATGATTCCAGATGATACTGCTATAAACTTTAATAGAACTTTTGCCTGATAAATAGACTAGAGAATGTGGAGAATTTTAATTTTACAAAGATGTCCACTGATATTAGAAATATAAACGTTTCCTGGAAAATGAATAAGCAAGTCTGGAAAAATTAACGTTTTCGTCCCTTATTATATTTTACAATTAGTGTTTTACATGATTCCATATGATAGTACCATATGATAGTACAGAATATAAATTACCTTAAATCTTCAAACGCTTATATGTATGGCAAATAAACCTTCAAAAAATAAACATATCGAACATAAGCTTGAAAATAAACTACAGTGAAAACTGTACATAAACGAACAAACCTCTAAGGCACGTATAACGTTACAAATGGCACTTTGTATCCTTAAACTAACCTAATAGTGTGCTAGATTAAAGGTTTTGTCCTCGTCACTGTCATCGACAATCTCTTCGTCGTTGGAACACGCGCAACCAAAGCAGTTATAATAAGGATCTTTACTTCCTCCGTTACATGGACCACAAATCTAACTGCTGCACTTTACACATTTGATCCAGTCTAACCTGCCCTTGTAACGCTTCCAGTTTATACGGCAAATTCCGCAAATAGCTGAATCTAGATGTTTTGCTTTGCAACTTTGACTAACTGGTAAATGACTTTTTACACCAAATCCAGAGGGTTCATATTTATAGGTAGATGCAGTGGGCTCATTTTGATTGATAAGTGCAGATATGTCAGCCTCACAAGCCAAAAGAATTTCTGGCTCTACCTCTCCGACATTCATCTCAGTTTGTTCGAAACTTACAACAGACGCTTTAGTGCCCGGTTCCTCTTTCTTTCCTCGGTTTCTTTTCTGCTTTTCACCACTTCCTCTGCGTTCCTGCAACAGCTCTCTTAAACGAGCATCGATAGTTCTTCCAAAGTTCTTCCCCTCCACCGGGAATCCTTTATAGCATCTCATTAATGTTGGGAGGATGCAGACCGGTTGTCCTGAAGCCTGACGCTAAATTTATACTGAAAGTATCAATAATTCCACTCCATAGTCTGTCTAGCAATAAAGGGAATTGCTCTTTGGGGATGCACCCGGGATACCTGCTTCTCCACTTATCTAAAATTTCTCTCCACTTCCTGTTCATCGGAGCAAATACTGCAACATCCAACGGTTGCATGAGATGTGTTGCGTTTGCTGGGATGGAGAGAGATAAATTTTATTGACTTTGCATGCTTCAATGACCTTAGGCCAAAAGGGGCTGGCTAGATTGTCTTCTAGGAGTACCACCGTGTCATCTGGATCACGAGTGGCTTCGACGTGCGATAGCAATATTGTAAAAAACCATGTTTCAAAAAGGTTCATGTCTGACCAACCACTGGCACTACTCGCATATTTTGTTCCAGCTGGACCACCTTGAGTTAAATTGTCATAGAGCTTTAGTATATACGGCCATTGGAGTCAAGAGATCTCCAAGTGCATTGCGGCATACCATAATGCTAACTGTTACCCGGGAGTGCTCCTGTACTCTTTCTCTACCCGTTTCGTACTCCTGAGGAGTACAACCTTTTTTGCTCCAGGATCGTCGGTAACATTAGTTTTATCATAGTTATACATATTTTGCTTTTAACATCTTTCAAAGCAAGTTCAACATTATTAAAAAAGTTCAAAGTATCATCACGATTAACTGAGCGTTTCTGGAGCGTTTTACTTTTGATGCATTTCTGATAATGAGATAGTTCCGAAGTATGCAAGCAAACATCAAATCAGGGTCAGGGACGCTATGTTTAAAGACTCGCACGTCTTTACCTTGCTTGACGAGGTGCCTTTTGATAACGTAAGACGTGTAAAAGGAAATTCCCATTTCGCAAGGGTGCTGGCAATGGTGGCCTCTTAGCAAGACTCCGGTCCATCGGATGCCCTACAGGCTTCGTGTGCTTTCCTTGTACTCTTCGGTTAAGAGTTTTCCGTAGTACTTTGAATACTTCGGCCGCTGCTTTTTGTGGCATTCCGCCTCTCACTGCCTCCAGGGCTTTTTTCATGTTTCCTTCTATGAAGTTTTGGTAGGCTTTGGACCCCGGGGTTCGCCTGTAGTTCCTTACCATTTTTTAGCTTAGTTTAACACCAGTAATAAAAGAAATAACACTGGGTTCAAAATAAACTTACCCATATAAGTGAGGAAAAATATTTTAGAACGTGGATCATATGTTCAGATAGCCCCGGGGTGTTCAAGTAGCCCCGGTTTACGGTACATGTCCAATGGTTTCAGAAAGTAATCGAGTTTTCTCCTGAAAAATTGATTGCATGGTGCAGAAAATTTAGTTTTTTAGTGCTGTAATAAGATTTTATATGACATTAGATGCTAATAGAAATTTTGATTTTGAAGTTAATTACGGAGGCTGAATAAATTTTTTAACGCTCAGTATTTTTTACACCTGTTTTTCTATGCTTCCATAAGATAATAATATTTGCACCAGTCTCAAAAAGTAATCGAACTTTTGCTAAAAAAATTGGTTACGGGGTGTGTAAAAATTTAAATCTTGCGCTCAATTTACTTTTGTCATTAGTGTTTTCCTTGATTCCGGTTAATAGTGCCCTGGGTAAAATGTTAGTGTATTCCACGATAGATGATAGTGCCGTAGATATCTCAGGGGTATATCAGACTGTAATTATACTTTTACCTGAAAAATAGTAAATTTTAACCGTTCAGGCGTTCACTGTTCCTTAAAATTAGAGTTTACCGTGATTCCAGGTGATAACGCTATAAACTAGATATCCAGTAATATCAGATGCTAATTAAACGAAAAATTGATTGCACAAATAGACTAGGTTTGACACCTTTGCGTTCAATATTCTTTAACATTGGAATTTTCCATGATTTCAGATGATACTATAAGCAAGATATGCAATTATATCATTGACTTATAGAAACTTTTGCTGTAGAGTGTATTGCAGAGTTTGCAACGTTTAAACTTTTAAGCGTATTATAAAATTTATAATTAGCGTTTCCCTTGATCCAGATTCCAGTATGTAAATGTCATCAAATACAGAAATTTTATTTGTCCATCTTTTCAACGCTGAATATTCTTTACAGTTAGTGCTTTCCATAATTCCATATAATAGTGCAATGCAACATATCTAATGGCGAAGTGCGAAGCAACATATCTAATGGTATCAGAAAGTAATCGAAAATTTTCCTGAAAAATTGAGAAGAACTATGGAAAATTTGAAATGTTCAGCAATTAATGTCTTTTTTGATGCTTTAAGCATGATGTTCGATGATATCAGACATTACAGAACTTTCTGCTGAAAATAAATTCAATTATGAAATAATTTCAAGTGTTCAGTACTTACCAAATGTTTCCCATGTTTCCAGATGGTGGTTCCATAAACAAGGCGACAATGACATGTGAAGTTAATAGAATTTTCCCTAGAAAATGTATTGCATAGATTTAAACTTTTCATACCGCAATCCACCTTGCAAGGTTTACTATGACTCCAGATATCGTCGCCATTGTATTCTAACAGATTTGATTATTGAACGAATAAATCTGATCAGGGTTTTCATCTCAACGGAGGTAACACTGACCAGACAATTGATTGCCTGAATAATGCATGGCATCCTCAGATTAGTTAGTAAACCCGAAAGTTTCAGTACGCCGAGGTAATTGCTTTAAGAACATCTCGTCTAATTCGATAAACTCGACCGAATTACAACTTACTCTTTATTACCTTCGGTACGTGGATGTTAAATTTGTGTTTCTTCTCTTTCTCTCCTTCTCGTTCACGCAGCGTGGTATCGTCGTTTACTTATGGCCACGAGGAGTTCATTAATATTCTCTTCACACTTGAACCTGAGAGGAAAGTGATAGTATCCGCTATCGGATTATTTAATAAACTTTGAAATGTTATTAACGCTTGTCGTCGCATTTCGTTTCTATTATTATCGATTCGCGGAGTTTACGACGACTCTGAAAACGATTTAATAAAGTCGAAGTGTTTATGTGAGAGTTTACTTGAATGCTTCAAATATTCAAGGAAGTTTACAAGATTCGTTAAAGGTTCAAAGGAATATTTCATATTTTGGAAAATAAATATCAAAGTTCAAAATAGTTTTATGTAAGGTTTAGAAGCACAATGAGAAAATTTAAAATTGTCGGTAAGAACTAATGGTCTTTCATTAATTCGAGAAGTGCTTTTGAAAGATTCAAAGATATATCACAAATCCCGGGGAAAAATGCAAAGCATTTTGCATTTCATAGGTCTTTTATTAGTAAATATTATTTATTAGTAAATATATATATATATATATTATATATTTATATTTATTAGTAAATATTTTATAAATTCTGCCCTCCTGAAAAAATTACCTTATGTAAAGTACAATAATTCATGTGCATCATGAGTCTATAAGATTAGAATGGTAGTACGTTAATCCAAATGTTATTAAAGAGATTCACAGAGCATTCATGGGGAGAATTTAGAGTTTCTTTGAAATCATGAAGTTTCTCTCAGAAACCTGAAAATCTAAACGTTTCAGGCATTATCGCCACGTTTATGACTCTTTCAGAATCGAGATGAGAGTAAAATTTACTCCTCGCTATATTTTATCCGTGCCATAAACTCCTCGGAATTATCATGTTCCCGATAATTGCGTCTTATATTAGTTTCTAATATTGAATACCTGTCACGTGCTACGTATAATTAACGTTTGTCATTCAGAATAAATGCTTTATTATCTGCGGCTACGAACCACCAGCGAAATTACAGCGCCTGTTGTTTTATGTTTGAGTATTAATTTATTAATCCCCTAGTTTATTCTACAGCAGAAATTATTTTGTGTGATAAATGGCAGCTTGTTAAAAACCGATTAATTGTCTTTGAAACTCTTGTGTACTTCCCGAACCTTAAAGCAGTGTCCGTGGATTTTCCTCTAGCATTTTAGCTGAATTCTTTGAATGTCCTTTCGTTATTGAAGTGCGGGCAATCGATCACAGAGAACAAATTGTTGAGCGTATCCTTTGCGATAAATTACTTAAGTTCGCGTGGTACAATTGAATAATGACCGTTGAAATGATAGATATTAATCGCGATGTTAAGTACTTTCAGCTGTCCAACTCCTATTTATTGCATTTCGGTGCGATATCTGACGTTGTGCCGTGATTAATTGTTTATAGGGATTTATAACACTTTTAATCACTACATTGGTAGTGCTGTGATAGATGCACAAAAAGTCTACAATGGTATTTTATGTTACAATGTTAAGGTAATAACTAACACTAACATTAAATGTCTGGGAGATTTTGTTTTGTAAGCTTCCCAGGAGCCAGTTCCAATGTAGGGAAGTCCTGGATCATTTAAGAACTGTCCAGATGGATTTTAGTTACAACTTAATTTTTCAGCAAATGTTTGAAGTACATCACAATTGTGCAATTTGTCAACAATGTTTTGATTAGATTTTGTAGTTAAACTAATCACAACCTTTTCACTTTTCTGGAAAATTGAGAAAATTTTGGAAACTCTCTGAAACTTCCGCGGTTTTTATAAAACCATCCAGAAAATTCCTGGAAAATCTAAGGGCCTACAGGTCTAAGGGCCTCCTCTTCCAGGATTTCTACAGATATTTTTGAATTGTCCAGCTTGTCGGTAATTTTAAAAATCCTGTAGACTCGCTTGAAAATGGTTTATAATATCGTGAAGTGTTATATTTGCTATTGCCATGCCAAGTAATGCCATTACTAGTGCTATGACCATTTCACATAGACGTGTCCATTATTCAGTATTATTAGACAAAGTTCAACTTTTCAACGGAACTATTTTGGATGAACGTTTGAATTTTCTGAGAAAATTTCGAAAATTTTCAGGAAATTCCTAAATCGTGTAAAAATCTTATAAGATCTCCTCAACTGTTTCTGAATAGTCCAGCCTGTCGACATTTCAAACAATTTCTGGGTTTATCGATATTGTCAGTTCTACAACAAAAGTTTTCCTATTCGCAAGAAACGTTCGAATTATCTGGGAAAATTTTGAAAACATCCTAAACCTCTCTCGGTTTATTATAGATCCAGGAAATTTTCGGGTCATGTAAGAACTCTTCTTGTTTATAGTTCAAAAAATCTCTAGATACTCATTTAAAGTGATTTATAACACTTTAAACTACTTTATCGCTGTTGCTATAATATAATTTAAGTCCACTAAACGAGTTCATTATTTGATATTAAAAATGTCAATTTTCCAACGAGACTACTTTAATTTTGGTATCAACCTTCGCCATAATAATTCGAATTTTCTGGGAAAACTTTGGAAACTTTTTCGAACCTCTTTTGATTTTTAACTCAGTCCCTGAAATTACTGGATCATTGCAGAATATTCCAGGATCTATTGAAATAATTCTTAATATTTTTTAGTGATCTTAAAGAAGCGACGAGAGCGTGATAAATGTATGATTTCTTCAAATATCCATTGCAATTATGTTGGGACTTTTCCAAATTTATTATCAACCCAGAAAACTTCAAGATCATTGTAGGTTTGCCAGGATCTAGTGGACACCTCTAGGTTGTCTAGGTCCAGCTTGCTTTCTATATGCCAAAAATCTCTACCCATTAATGTAAAGGAAATCATGACACTTTTAACTACTGCCTTGCTAATGCGATGACGAATCTGTTACTCAATTCTGTTAAGAAACGATCGGTTTTCTATCGAAACTAATTTCGGCAGCAACCTTCGTGATAAATGGTCGAATTTTCTAGAAAACGGAGTTGAAAAATTTCTCGAACTTCTTTCCTTTTATAAGGCGATTCAAGAAGGTCCTGTATTATTTAAGATCTTTTTAGCATTGCTTTATATACTGCTGAATTGGTCAACTTGTCGATATTTCTTCAAAGAGATTCTTGGTATTGATACTGGATACAAAGAAAGGCGTGTTAACATCTGCAAAAACTACTTTGCTAATGGTATTTTAATTTCACGTGAATTTTGTCCATCATTATGTAGATTTTCCGACCTGACTAGTTTAATTTCGACAGCCATATTCGTAACAAACGTTGCAGTTTTCTGGAAAAATCTGTTCCATTTGTTTTCCAAATCGCACTAGATTTCTAGGATAATCCACGAAGTTCAGAGATTAAGGAGATCCCAGGATTTTTTCAGATTATTATGAATCATCCAGCTTGTTGAGAGTATTTCCAACAATCCCTAGAAATGATCTTTGAACGATTCATAATGACTACAAGCTGGTTGCATTTTGCAAAAATGTCTCAATTTTCCAATTTTCCAGTGAGTCTACTTTGATTTAAAGTTTTTAACTTTTTCAAATTAATAAACCAACCCATGAACTTCCGAGGACCATTCCAATCGTCCCTGAATCATCCAACTCGTCCTTGACATTTCCATGAAATCCCACTACTTACTATTTTTTTCCACCTAATCCCATGCTCTATTCGAATATTCCTTCTATCCGATAAAGTTATTACAATTTTTTTTCCTCTCTACCCACGTCGCCCCCTTCGAACGATTCGCCTTTATTCGTCCCCGTTTATCTCTTACAAGATCGAAGCAATTAACATGCGATTACTGTTTCGCGAATCGCTGCTAATAAGAATCGACTGGTCTTAATTAAAAAAAAAAAGAAGCGAGGAGTGGTTCAGCGAACTTACGCTGGAAAAAACAACGGGTCCCATTGTTCTCGAAATCTCTTAGCCGGCCAGGGGATCGAAGGTTGTTATGAAAAATAGGATAACAATAATTGTTTCCCTATGAGATTGTTTGTTTTCTCGTTCGTCTCGCACAGCTTCGTGGATCTTATGTATTTTGGCGGATGCGAGCATTACAGGCTACTGAACAGGTTCTGTCCAATATCGATTTAACTGTTAAGAAATGAAATCGAGTGAATCTACTCTAATGAAACAGGTCCAAATAATACTAAGTCTATTTGCCATTAAGCCTTTGTTATATATGCCATAAAGGGTGTCGCAACGCATGCGCAATGCAAGGGTTCCTTGGATCGTACTATCTTTGACACATATAAAGGATACGTACTAGGGGTTAAAAAAATTGTAGTAGACGTACAAACAAATTTATTAAAGTAATATTAGTAGTCAATAAGGAAGAAGCACTTTCACTTGCGTCAAATAAGTTATTGGAAGTTTTAAAAATCGCTTTGATATATACTATACGTTAATTTTGCAAATATTTGATCAAATGAATAGGTGATTTTACCTTTGTAACTATATACGTTGAATTCTCTGGAAATTCGCCGAAAATAGAATTGTGACGTTTCAAAAATTAAATGTAGTAAACTCACCGTATTTGACGTAACTTCTGTGCTGATGTCAAGGGTGAATTCAGACAATCTGTTAAGCTAGATTGTAATGTAGAAATGTAACTTTTACAATATTAGATGCAATACTTTTAAACCTATTTGATATAAATTTTCGTCTTCGACAATTTGTAAAAGAGAAATTTTACTTAGAAAATGTAGCTTTGATTAAAAAAAATTGTAATTCAAGCCGCTTTCCTTTTATTGTTTGCAGTTTAATTCTGCGTTTCATAATACTTCAATAATTGTTTCCTTTTCGTGTGCATTTACAAGAATTACCATTGTCATGAAAGTTTTCCGAACGTAACTAAAAAATCTAATGCCCCTTACGTTACGCAATCCAACGAAACGTTGGATATGTTAATATAATAAAATTATAAAACGAGATACTAGTTCCGGAATGGTCGAACTTGACTATAATTACCGTTCACGAATCGGTAAGTGATTATTAACGGTGTTGAATTTTTCCAAAGGTCACCGAAGCATTTAACTGGAGAAGGTAAGAGGGTACGGACTCCAAAATTAATTTCTAACGAGGTTTCCTATCGTCGTCTTGGTGTCGTTTTCTCTCTTTCTCTCTTTTACAGTCTCGGACTGTTAGTCTTCGCGGTTCATTTCGCAACATTTTTAGTACCTCAATCACGAAGCCTGTTACGCTTTGCTGCCAAAGGTGAGGATCGGAGGTCGCACATGACAGAGATTCAGAGATTGTCGAAAAAACTTTTCGGTTGCTGTAAAGAACACGAATTCAGAACCATTAATGGTAGCACATGGGTACTAATGGGCCACCATCGTGGGTGCAACATGCAATGCATGACGTTGCAATAATCTGGTGCAACATCATGGACGTGCACCAAAATATGTTACCTACAGACGGTCTTAGAATGTCCTAAAATACAGTCTTAATAAAAATTTTTTTTTAGGTTTATTAGAGTGACTGCTATAAGTAATATCTACCATGTTGATTGTTATTACAATTAGGTCATATTATTAATGTAGTAACCGTTGCCAGACAGATTTGATAAATATACAGGTTCTCACCCATTTTGACGTCTAATAGCTGTAAGTTTATGTATAAGTTGAATATGTGTAGTGTTTAAGTAGAAAATTGATTTTCAGTGTTCTGGTATATTTTCAAAACAAATGGAAACCAGTAGGGAATATATTTCTGTGTAAAAATGTGCATCAGAGGCGTTACAAAATAGTGAAAGGACATTGTCCAGACTAAGATGCCAACGAGTTGAAGAATTGCGAAAGATGGTGGGGTTTATTTAACATTTTCACTTTAGTAGTTTCTAATCGTATTTTATTAAAAAATGTTTTACGAAAGTTTGAAATTACAATAATGATCATTATCAAAGAATTAATTGATTTATTTGAAAAGAGATTTTTACTATGGATGTTCAAAATGGTTTCCGTTATTTTCAAGACAATAATAAAGCCTGTTGTTGAACTCTTCTCGAACTTTGCAAAAGTGTCTCTGGATATGCGACGACATTCTTGAGTAATTCTATTTTTTAGTTCTTTAACTGAATCAGGTTTGCAACGAAAGAGCCCAGATTTTAAATAATCTCAGAGGAAAAAATCCATGGGGGTTAGGTCGGGTGAACGTGGTGGCCATTCCACTGCCCCTTTTCTACCAATATACTGAATATGACCTTCTCTAAAAATATGACGATTATGGTCACGCCAATACCGGCAGTTCTGTCTGTTTGCACATCCATTGAAATAAAAGGTGGATTTATCGATGAAGCAAATGTTTCTTAAGAGTCGTGGCTTGGCAATAATTCGGGGAGTCATTAATTCACAAAATTCGATTCGTCTATCTGGATTATCATCTCAGAGTTTCTGGAGAATTTTCATCTTATAGGGATGAAATTTGTGGAGTTTCAGAACCTTTCTTACGGACTCACGCGATAGGCCAGTTTCTATGACTGCTTTGCTAGTTGACAAAAGTGGATTAATAGCAATTTGTCCGAGAACTTCTATCTGAGCAGCTTCGTTCAACAACCTTGGTGTAATTCTTTTTTTATTGGCGGCAGATCCTGTTTCCTTAAATTTGGTAACCAAGTGTCGATGGATAGAAATTATTTCAACTTGATCTGCTATATTGTAAACCATCTTAATGCGAATTAATTCGAAATTGGAAAATATTTTTGAAGAAGTAACCACACTTGGAACTGTACTGTTATGGTTCTCAAAACCATATTTTTCATTTTTCGTTTTTTTTTTTACAAAAAATAAATACGATTACAAACAACCAAATCATACAAAAAAATCAATACCTAAGTAAAAAATTAACTTCGAAATCCTCTAAATTAACACTTTATTTTTTTAATCTAAGGATTAGCTTTCGTTCATTATCTCAAAAATTACTGAACCAAGTTTAAACAACAAAAAACCATCGAATTCGGAATTTGATAAGCTTTAAAATGAGTCCCCTCTTCCCTGTTTAATTTTTGGAGGTGGAACTCACCCTAGCTAAAGGGCTGAAGCGACAAGGTTGAAAAATGCACAAAATGGTTCCCTCTGAGAATAAAAATCGACGTGTCTCGCCAATTTGCATAATTGTCGTTAGTTTTAAATTTAAACTCGATTCAAATTTTGTAAATTGTCACCTGGTATATATTTAAATAATATACATTTTAATTATCTAACATTTTCGATATAAACTGTAGTGCTTCTCTGTGTCTTGTTTTTTATAAATAATTTAAAGGTAGAACGGTTTCAACGAACCCTAGAATTGTGTGTGCGAAGCACACACACCTCACGGCTTGTTTCTCGATTCTGTAACTCTAATTCTACTTCAAAGGTGAACTTTTAATATTTGTTCAAAAATACTGATAATTTTCGCACAAAATTTTGTGTTCAAAAAAGTGCCGTTTTCTAGTCAGGTGCACAAATTCCAACTTCAGGATATATATTTTCGCCTGTTTTTCACATATTAAATTGGCAGACATTTGAAAATTGTTCCAAAATGTCTGTCGTCCAACTGCCGAGCTATCACAAAACTTAGAAACAGTGAATACTTTCGTACCTATCTTGTTTTACTGAATTCTATTTCGTCGATTTCGTGTTATTGTCCTTTAAAAAAAGTCCCATTTGAGCCTGTATGCGTCTAATAACGACTGGGTGCGCGAGAGAAATACGATCAGGTTCAATAAGTCAAGGTGCAGCAGAACGGCGATCGGATTTTCTACCGTTGGCCGTAACTCGTCGCTCTCCGGGCTTTCTGCTTTGGTGCCCAGCGTGGAGGAAACCCGACGAGAGAGAAAGAGAATGAGAGAGTGCAAGAGAGAAAATATCGTACGAAGGAGAAACGAGCAGGGAAATTACTGCAAGTAATTTAAACTTTAGTACGTATCGTCTTCGGTCCCTTAGGGTGAAACGTATGTACGAGTAACCCGGCGAAATTATCATTCTCCGAGGATTATATGGCCGTCATGTAAATTTCAATAAATCATTCTGAGGTAATTTTCGTATCAACATGCTGAATTACAGTTTTCTTTTATTCATGATGCGCGACGAGGTGGCAGCAGCGGCGTGCGCCTCAGGGGAAATCCTCTTCAAGGCTTCAAATATACCAAGAATCGCCCTGAAAGAAAGTACTCGTTCATTTCATCGGTGAAAGCTTTTATTTTTAGCATAGATATGCTTTTTAGCTGAGGTCCATCGACTGAAATTAATACAAGGAGCTTTGTCTCCTTGACAAATATCCACAGAAATGCGCGTCGCATATGCGCAGTAATTGTAGGACTTTGTCTCTATACGATTATCCCCGATATCGATTTTAAAACAACATTCAAATAATGATACCTTTTTGAAATTATTATTACTGCAACGTAGCTTTTATGTAGAAACGTAATTTTGAACGTGGGAAGTAACTGGTTGTTACGTACTACTACTTTTTGATTCAAATTGGTGATCACCAATTATAATGGTAAACACCAGTTTGGGCTCCATTATCACCAGACCTCAACAGATGTGACATTTTTCTTTGGGGATCGTTAAAAGAGTTTATGTATTCTCAGGCGGGATCTGTCGCTATATTTTTATTAGGTACTATTACTATCATAATGTAGGCCTTATGGTTCAGCATCGCTGACTAGACTATATCCATGAGCTGCATGGGCTAGGCCTAGGTTAGTTTGAATGGTACAAAATTCACAAAAATGGAAAAATTCATGTTTATATACAGCCAGCAGGTGTTTCCTATAGCACCTGTTGGTACGAGGATTTATTTCATAGCGCACCTCAGCAGCCATAAGAAATCAAGCAATATAGTCACAAGCCCTCGACTCAGCACCCATGAATAATGTTATGCAATATGCTACTTCTTAATGGAAGCAACAACGAGAATTTGCTATAAATAAAATAAATATACAGGATACTGTGAAGTAAGTAGATAACTAATGTAAATAAATAAAACGTGTAAAAACTACACACATGTTATTACAGTAATTATAACACAGTCATAAGTCATCACAGACGTATTATCACATGGTTTTTCTGTGCTCACCCGCATCACAATTATCAACTTCTTCACCAGAGTGGGGAATACTAGACGTGGTGTCCTGCTAGCCCCATTTGTTCCCTGTCTGTGTCTTGTTTCTCTGCACAACCGGTATTTCTCCAGATTATTACAGTCTTTCATAATGTGCTACATCTATGACACAAGCCAGCTCTGTCCACGCCCTTGCATTCCACTGCTCGCTGTTCATAGCCCCAGCATGTTTAACACCTGGTAAGAGGAATTTTTGTGTCAGTCCTACACTTGACCATTTCAACCCTTACCGCACTTTCTTGTAGAAGCAGGATTTCCGAGTTGTTGCGAGATACCCTGATGGTAGTCATCGATCTACCGTTAGCAAAGGGCCTCAAGTCTCCATCTTCGCAGGTGTCCTTATCCTACTCCTGATTTTTGCTTTAAAGTTTCCATGACTTCTTCCTTAATGGTTCTAATCGTCAGTGCTCCCACCAAGGGTGTGTTCGCTTTATGTTTAGGGAGGAGGTGATTCATCGTTATCTCAGCAGAAGCTTTTGCTTTGAACGCTTTTATAATAGACTTAAGCTCCTCCTTATCTGGGTCCTGAACAATCAGAAGCTTTCCATGCCCGGTACTCCTAATTTACCTAATGGAATTCAGGCAACCTTGTGCTCTGATATTGTTTTGTGCATTGCTAAACAATTCATTACGCGATGCTCCTACCTGATTAATAATCGGGTCATGAGTCTTTTTCATCCTTGGCCTACTCGCGGGTATGGAGGTCGACCTAACATCACCCCTTTTTGCTATCTCCTGAAAAAGTGAAATTCAGGATTATTATATTTTTCTGAACCATCCGGAATCCCAATCTATAACGTACCAAGTTTCCAGTTTCAAGCGATTTGTTCATAGTGGCATAAATTTCACTCCGTTGTCAACTCTTAGTAAACAAAAATGTGGTTTTAAATATTTTCCGAGGCACTCGAGGGCCTTAGCTATTCCTTTGCAAAGTTTAAAGTTTCTTACTGTTCAAGAATTACCGCAGAATAATCCTGAGAAAAGTAATCTTCATCTTTATTTTCACTGCCTGGGAAAATGAAATTCGGGGCTTTTAAACCGTTCTCAACGTACCTGAAACAATTTTAACGTTTCAAAATATGAAAACAAATACGAT
Organism: Cryptocephalus primarius; assembly: GCA_963576515.1. NCBI lineage: Eukaryota > Metazoa > Arthropoda > Insecta > Coleoptera > Chrysomelidae > Cryptocephalus > Cryptocephalus primarius. The sequence continues at coordinate 1,385,722 of OY754944.1, read as the reverse complement.
AGACCAATAAGCACTATCAGTAAACAAAGAATAATATTAATCAACCCACTGCTTGAATTCATCGTTTGATAGGTAGAGTTTAAACCACTTTCAAAAAATTCATCAACTAATTGTAGGTTGAATTGGTAACAAATGCAACAGGGTTCATTATTGTCGGCGTTTTCCAAGAAACTTCTTCACTTATTACTTATATACAGTTTCAGAAAGGTTCCCAAATGCTTGTACGATGTTTGGTTTACAACAAAAACAACTAGGCGCTTTCGAAATTCTGCTCTGACGAGATCAACTTGTATTTCGGTACCCAGGTGTAATTTCGGGGTTTTTCGAATCACCGTGATTATCTGTATACCTAGACTATAGATGTGCGGAACTTCAGGTTCCTAGCTATTCTAGAACTTATGAATTTTCTAAGTATGCGACACAAACAGAACCATAGACACACTTTTCAGTTTTATGTATGAGATTGCTTATGGCAACAACTAATTTTGTTTTCAGCTCTGTCTTTTGAACTAAGTGTTTATTGTCGCTTTTTAGTTTGTTTAACTATTCTAGCTATACTTATGAATAATACACAAGCGTTGTACGTTATAATGTACGTTATTTGTTAAAACAGAACTGAGTTAAGCGTCACATTTCAACATATCCAACCACGCTTCAGGTAATAACTTCAATATTTTATCTGTTTCAGTAGGTGAACGGGGTAATAAAACACATATTCTTATAGCCGAAATGAAAACTGCGAAACGGTTAAACGTATTGTGAATTAATTCGTGACTGATTACATTTCGATTATGAGCAATGGTAAATAGTGTACGACGCGTTTCTTAAAAATCGCCGTAGAGGCCGCACAATGAAACCCTGTATCTTGAGTAATAAATTACCCGCGGTCGACGGCAGCTAAATGCATTTTAAATAAAATGAGAGAGAGAGCGAGGCAAAAAGGAAAATGACAACGAGATATCGTTTAGTGTTGATCCCACCCATATAACAAATCTCCATTTTATAGCTACCTACCAACGTTTATTGTCTTTTGTAAAGACTTTAACCCACGAGTTTCATACGTACGAGCCAGTTCTTATAAACTAACAGAAAACATTGGATACAGTCAATCCTGAAATCAGGTCGAAAACAGTTGGAAACTTTTCTTTTTGAAAAAATAATTGATTTTTGAACTAATTGCCACTGTGAACACCTTTCCTGATGGCAGATGTTCTAAATACCAAGAATATACTAATCACAACCCTTTCTTCCACTGGTAGAACGTGGAAATTTTAAAACTAAAAAAAAGGTACCTATTATGCCTTAACGCTTTGTTCTGTCAACAAATTTTTGTTCCAGCTCTCGTACATTACAATATTCTCATGATTACTGCTTCTATTATTGATTGCAACTAAAGTACTTTCTCATATATATTCATATACTATTTTTTAAATTGTTTTGTTTTCAATTACAATTTGTCCGTTCGCGCGTAATTAACACATCCTGCGGAGTTCGGAATAAAATATTATTACGGTTACTGCTGTTTAAAAATATGCTGTTTAAAAATTGGGTCCACCTCACCTGGGCTGCAACTTAGATAAAAATTGTTATATTTGAGGTAAACTGAAAAATATAACATTTTTGGAAACTACAGAAGGATACTGAAAATTGATGGAAACAACCGGATTTCTAGATTACTTCCGTTTCGTTCTATATAGTTTAGAGTAAATTTGACAGCACACGTATAGGCAGCCCAGGGAGAGCAAAAGGTCTCCTCTCAAATTTAGGATACCTTATTACATTTCTTGCTTTCGACTTTTTCACCCTATTACAGACTCCCATTTCAAATCTTTACTTAACTTCTCCTCAAACTATTCGCTTAAGTCGACCGACCGTCTTACTCTCTATTCACCTATTCATCTCTTCCCCTAGCGAGCGATTTCTCGGAATCATATTGTTTGCCACGATTCAAACATCAACAAACTTAGGAGTAATTCTATAATAAATTTAAAGCTAAACTTTCTAGATTTTAGTACAATTATTTCTGTAGTTTATCAGTCAGTCAATCAAATCTCAATCATCCAATCAAATTTATCAATCAATCAAAGTTCCTGTAATAGTTTAAAATATGTTTGTGTATTTTCTGTTAAACTTTCCTCGCCAAGTTTAATGGAAATTATAATACGGATTCAAATGGCAGATGGTGGCGTCCACATGTTTTTCGAATAGAGATGAGAGAGGTATTAGTTTTCCTCTTCTCTTCTTGATCACACATCCTGCAAGCCGGATTGTTCTTCACACCTATCAGGGTGACGTGTTTCTTAATATATCAGTGTTCTACGTACAATTTTACTTGCGCTGCGCAGCTGGTATCTGCACAGCTGTATTAATTCCCCTGCTTTGGCTTTGGAGGGTCCCTTTATGCAAATCCGCAATTGCTTCATTCCACAGAACTCTGTGAAAACTATATCTGGATATATTTTATCTATTTATGTATAACTATTCTTGATCTTGATAAATGTTACTACTTTCTCCAGTGATCTTAAAGCTGACTGGCTATCAGTGATGACCAGAATGTTTTGGTTGTTATACTGTTGCCTAGTTTTAAGCTGATGTTTCTGTCTGGGCCTGAGATGTTTGTTTCAGTACTGGTTTTAGTTTTGGAGCGGTTTGTATACCAGATACTTTGGTATAATTACATGATAGGGTTTCTTGAAGTGCCAAACACAGCACTGGTTCTGTTCTACAGCATGGTAATCATTTTGTCATTTTCTATCTCCTTAAAGGTCCCAGTATGGTAGCTTCTTCTAGTTATAAACCTGCCACGTCCTCTGACCTCACCACATGGTGAAATAGAGGAAGATCCAGCAGCGTTTCCATGTCAGGGGTCGTCGTGGTTGGCATTGCCCCCGTAATCATAAGGCATGCTACCTCCATATGTTCCCTTTTTGCTAGCTTTATATCACTATATTACAGAGGCATATGTGACGATGGGTATCACTATTTTGAGCCACTTCTGGTTTGAATCCTCATGTTTTTCCCACCATACTTCTACAGGCCCAAAGGGGCTTAGTCGGCTTCTTGGTGGTCTTCTCCATATGTAGGTTAAAGTTTAATTTTGTGCCAAGAGTTAGTTCTAAATATTTCTTCACTTCACGTGGGGAGCTCCTGTCACCGCAGTCTAAGTGTGGTGATCCATGTAAAAACATGGACAAACAAAAACACAGAAAATAAAAATTTTCTGTGCGAAGGCCACCACAGTGCCCTTACTTAGATTAACTGAAAGTTGGTCACCACACCTCCGAACTTCTTTCTCATCAGTGTTATGATGTCTGCATAACCTTGCGCATGTATTCCACTACGCTCTAGTTCCCAGAGGAGACCATCAACGACCAAGCTCCACAAAAGAGGAAATAAAACCTCTCCCTGAGGACATCCTTTGATCGCCACTATCTCCCTAAATATTCCGATCTCAAATTGCAAAGATTATCCATGCTGTTATGGACGGATACACCTCGCGATTTTCGACTGCCGTTTTAATAAATTCAAAAGAGGTGTTCTCAAAGGCACCCCATATGTCTAAGATGGTCCCCAGCGTAATTTCTTGATTTTTCAAGGATTCTTCTATCCTGTGAATTAGATCGAGTAAGCTATGTTCACAGGATTTTCCTGTCTGGTAAGCGTACTGACGTGTGTATCTACCAGCTTCTGTAGTGTTTTCAGCATAAAAGATATCAAACTATTTGGTCTAAACGACTTAACCCAGGCTTGGGTATTGCCGTTCGTCAATTACGTGGCACATATTCAGGGACTGGCCCTGAATAGAGTGCACAGGGGCTGAAGATTACATTCAAAGTTCTGTTGCAGTAACGCTGGAAATATTCCATCCGTTCCTGGTGTAAAAGATTTGAGCGCCCATGTAAGCATAACCAATTTATTAGCCAATCTCCAGTCCTCCTTTGAACCCCCTGTCATCGGCACGGTAAACTTTAAATCTATATCTTGGCTTACGTTTCTGACTATAGGTACAATGCTTGGGAAGTGTCTTTCCAGAAGTAATTCCCGAGTCTCTCCCCCACCTAGTTTGTACTCTTCTAAGCAGAGCTCCCAGTTTTCTCTGGTAGTCTCTCTGCAGATCCCTTTAAAGTCTAGCACATTCAGGTGTTCTTTCGATCCCTTTACAATGCTTCCTCCAGGAATTTTTCGCCTCGCCTTAGGGCGTATACATATTTTAGACAGGCGGTCTTGTAAGGTCCAACCAGTCAGAATTGGTCCAGTTAAAAAACAAAAAAACTAGCGACTTTATACCGAGCGTATCCAAAAAATACGTTTTTACCCTATACCAAAGCAGAGTATTCATGTAACGTACCGTTTAACCGTCCCCGGTATATTTGGCGTGGAGAAATGTTGTTAGTCGCTACAATACATGCCTATATATGAAATGCCTATTAGTATCGAGAATTAGACATGTCCACTAGAGCCATTAAATTTGAGCGCCGAGCACGTGTTCATTTTCAATCGTCACTAGAGTTCAGTGGTATGAAATTGCAATTAATATTTTAAAATGGCTTTTTGGACACCTTTCGACGTGGACGAAATTGAAACAAATGAGGCATAAATTTGGGATTTCGTCATAAAATTTCATTGACAAAGTGAGTAACAATCTTTAATATTTCTTTAAATATGGCGCGCCTTTGGAGCGGTTTCTTGGCTTTGTGCGTCGTTAGCATGGCTATTAAATTTTATTGCTTTTTTTTTTAACTGGACCAATTTCGACTGGATGAACCTTATTCATCCCAACCGCCGTTTTTTAGACCGGTTAAATACCCTACTAGTTCGCAAACAGTATTAGTTCATTCCCATGCGCGCCACTATGGCCGAAATAGAGAAGAATAGGGGAAGTCGAGAGTGTGAGTCAAATTTCTATCGAATTTTGAGTCGGTTCGAACCGTCGATTTCAGACAGATTCGAGTCCCCTTTTCCTTGTTATTTGCCAAGTTTTCGGTCCAGTTTTGAGGGGACCTTGAGTTTCCTAAAGCGACGTAGTTTTTAATTCCATCCCATTCAGCCGTGTTTCATGTAAATTTTCCGCTATATGTATCGTACCTCCTCAATACATGTATACGTTATAGATTGTAGATATATTCAGAGCGCGCGTCCTACACGTCAATTAGACGACGAAAAAACCATCGGCGGTCAACCGTCAACGTCGGTGATTTACCTCTCCTGCACGTTATGTCCCGTTCGCCCAATAAAACCGATAAATTATCCTCAACAAGGAAACCCTCCTGAATATAGCCTGCGAGGAATTCCGATCAAATTCATTAATTAGAATCGGACCTCGTCAAGGTTGACGAAACCCACTGTCTCGTTATTAGATTATCGTTTCATAAACTGAAATTTTCTTGGAACTGTTAATTTTTTTTACACTCGAACGTTACATTATTCCTAACTGTACCGCCGTTGTTTTCGAGTAATATACCTTCTAATGGCGTGCAACTTTGAGTCTTACTTGGGTCATACGACATATATGTACCTACACCAGTACCGTGGGCGGAGAAATGGCGAAAAGTGTATTTCGAGCATGTGTACTTGCACTCGCGTGTAATAACGGTAAACGTGCGACCGGAGGCGATTCCAAAGTATTCCTCGGATAAAACAAACGTACTTACTTACCAGATTTCAGTGAGAAAAGCAACACGTTTCTCACGAGTTGAATGCTTATTGCAGAAAGTTATTCGATTTTTTACGCAAATAGCAAATCGAAAAACGATCATAGAGGCAAGTTACTTTATTTTAATGAGTGTTACAGTATCATATTTTGTAACGTGATTTAATTTGCCGGTATTGATGCCGATTCCTCCTACACGTAATTATTGCTTTGCAAGATTTGTAGATTCCAGTGAGACAAATAAGCGTTTTCTCACAAGTTGGCTACTAAAAACATTTTTTGAATAATTATGCAAATATAGAATTCAAAAACGATCATAGAGGAATCTTAACTATCTTGTTTAGTATAAATACTATGTGTTCATGTTCATCCACTGTAACCATTGAATCAATATTGGCACATAAACTCCGTGGTTTAAATTCAATATTTGGGTATTTAAATTGAATAATATTAATAATAATGTTTGTTCCTTTTTTGAACAAATATATCAATTAGTATAGAAGTAGTTCGTAAGTAAATGATAATAGATAATGAAAAAATAGGCGTTGTAGGAAGGTACCAATGCCATTTCTGGCATCAGAAGAATGTCCCCTTTCCTGTGGAACCGGAATTTGAAAATCTAAAATGGTCTCTGTTTTGGCAAAAATTGAATTAAACACCTTTCTGGTTTTTTAACAGGTGAACTTCGTTCGTTTCGGGTTAAAACTGGCCGAATAGGTCCCTTAGAAGGTTCTAAGTCCACAATGTAAATTTCGGCTCGATTACCCCAGCAATTTTGGAAATACAGGGATTTGTCCAAAACGAGAATTTGCAACTTTTCTCTTGGTTGTAATTCGAAATGTAGACATCGTAGGAAAGAAACTATGTCATTTCTGACTTCAGGAGAATGTGGAATTAGAATTTTAAAAATCTGAAACGGTCTCAATTTTGGCAAAAATAGAATGTGGTTAAACTCCCTTCTTGTTTTTTCAACATGTGACTCGTAGTTTCGCGATAAAACTAGCAGGGCAGGTCCCTTAGAAAGTTATAAGTCCACAATGTAAATTTCAACTCGATTACCCCAACGATTTTGGAAATACAGGGATTTGTCCAAAACGAGAATTTGCAACTTTTCTCTTGGTTATAACTCGAAATGTAGACATCGTAGGATAGAAACTATGTCATTTCTGACTTCAGGAGAGTGTCCCCTTTCAATTGAAATGGGAATTTTGAAAATCTGAAACGGTCTCAATTTTGGCAAAAATGGCTAAAGTGGCTAAACTCTTCTTGTTTTTTCAACATGTAAACTTTTTATTTTCGGGATGAAACTGGCAAGATAGGTCCCTTAGAAGGTTCTAAACTCACGGTGTAAGTTTCAGCTCGATTACCACAACGATTTTGGAAATATAGGAATTTGTCGAAAATGAGAATTTTCCATTTTTCTCTCGGCTATAATTCGAAAAGTAGAGGTCATAGGGAAGAAACAATGTCATTTCTGACTCCAGGAAAATGTCCCCTTTTCTGTCGAACCGGAATTTTGAAAATCTAATATGCTCTCTATTATAGCAAAAATCGAATGTGGTCAAACACCCTTCTTGTTTTTTCAACATGTGAACTTTGTAGTTTCTGGAAGAAACTAGCAGGATAGGTCCCTTAGAAGGTTCTTAGCCCACGGTTAAAATTTCATAAAAAAATTGAGCTAAACAAGGAACAAACTAATTGCCTGCTTCAACTTTATTCTTTATGCAATCATGGAAAGTGAATCGAAAATGTTTTTGCTTTCTGGTATTAATTTTATGTATGTGACTAATTGTTTTAAAGATGTTTACATTACAACTCTTAAAAACATGAATTTCATAAATGTACAAACAAGATAAAGTTAATAATCTTGGGAAATAATCCTTGCAGCTACCGATAGAGGGGATTACTGCCACACACCGAATCAATTTCTTTTGTGATATAAATACCTTAGGAAAATGAGTAGCTAGTAGAAAATAGAGAGCATGTCTAGAATAGAATTCAAAACTACGGGTATTTCTGGAGAGTGAGGTTTTAGTACACTTTTCATTGCAGCTATTCAATTGGCCGCAAGAGCGATTCTACACATGCAAGTCTATATTGGCCTTATGTTTATGGCCCGGGCGGTAGCCACGGGGGGTCGGCCATTAGCACTACTGGTTCGGAATCGGAATCAATGAAGAAGAGAAAGATTTACAGGATTTTACCAGCAACTCCTTCTATGCAGGTGCCAACGATGCCTGATCTTCTTTTACCAAACTTCTTTTTGTCTGGTACTTTGTACTTGAACTGTAATTCAAATTTGAACGATTACTGCGAGTTACTGAAAATGTTCACCACGTATTATTAATCAAAGTGTGGTTTTCTTCGACATAATTGCAACACTCGACCAGAGGTGGACGTCGTGACCTTTTCCTCTTGCTCTCGACGTCTCCTATTCCGACGAAATAGAAGACAAATTGTCCCACATCGCGTATTATGTAAACACGAGCGTTTAACGGAGGCATTAAAAAATAACCGGTTAATTTCGAAAAGTACGAAAAAAATGTATGTAAGCTCCATATCTGGAGAGAGACTCGGTTATCACTTTCTCTTGCGTAATCGTATAAAGAACGGCGCAGCGAGCTTTGGATATTTTGTTTCGTTTCGCTTTATCGGGACAGGGCGATTAATTATCGGTTGATGAGGGTGTTTTTATTTATTGCAGTTTGAATATCGCGTGGGGGGACGTTTAAAAAATTATGTAACGTTCGGGCAACATCGAAAAATTAAAATTATAATTAATTCCTGTAATCTAATACAATTGTAGCGTGTATTACAGTCAAAAATTGTGTAGAAACTTCTAAAATTGTATCACCATTTTTACGAAATTATCCAATTCATGCCCTTTCAATATTTTCGAAAATTTCAAATGGACATATCTAACAACTGCTCGATTTACATGTTAATAATTATATATATGTAGATATACTTACTTATAAGCACCTTATACAAATTTTCAATGAAGAACCTCCTTAATGTGGACACCTCCCTAATAGGGACAAATAGTTTGATCCCACATGACCGGACGATTTAGAGAGGTTCACTATATATATATATATATATATATATATATATATATATATATATATATATATATATATATATATATATATATATATATATATATATATATTGTAGCGGTTTCTTATACAACAGATTTAGTTCTTCCGAAATTACAACAGTCTTTACACACAGAGATTTTGTACAACACTGACGTCAGTATTCACAATTCACAATTACATAAATAACTCTTGTTTTCCCATAACAACGACCTATACGGGGCATTCGCTACACTATCCCTCCCCGTCTTCAGGGTCGCCCTCGACCCTCGGACGATCTACTTCCACAGCAGTCCATATCAGCGAACTGCTACTGCTACGGGTACTGCTACAGCTACTGCTACTGCAACTGCTACTGTTCCTGCTTCGGCTACGGCTACTGCTACGGTTACGGCTACTGCTACTGCTGCTACTACTGCTACTGCTACGGCTACAGCTACTGCAACTGCTACTGCTACTGCTACTGCTACGGCTACTGCTACAGCTACTGCTACTGCTACTGCTACTGCAACTGCTACTGCTCCTGCTACGGCTACGGCTACCGCTACTGTTACGGCTACTGCTACCGCTGCTACTGCTATGGTTACGGCTACTACTACTGCTACTGCTGCTACTGCTACAGCTATGGCTTTTGCCACTGCTACGGCTACTGCTACTGCTAATGCTACGGTTACGGTTACTGCTACTGCTACAGCTACGGCTACTGCTACTGCTGCTACTGCTACGGCTTCTCCCCTTCTTCAGAGATTCCGCCTGATCCTTGCCAAATCCATTTGATTAACTCCATTGAGCGGGTTAGACTGCAAATCTTGTACAAAAATTAATCAGCAGCAAATCGAAATCAAGCAGGCCAATCCTCTTTCTGACCATGAAAGACACCAGGGATGACCAATCCCATCCAATGCTCCAGGTAGAAGAGGGACCTGTCTCTTGAAATCCTCCAAGCAGGCCAATCCTACTTCTGACCATCAGAGACACCAGGGATGACCAATCCCATCCAATGCTCCAGGTAGAAGAGGGACCTGTCTCTTGAAATCCTTCGCTGCTCCTGCAGTTACTGAAATCCCCAGCAACTGCTTCATGGTTCCAGACGCACAACCCAGTGGTCAACCATCACCAATTCTTGTACTAAAGATGAACAGCGCCCGTCTCCCAATATGAGTTACAAATGTGGGTGTAGCACTCAAACGGGCCACGCGCGCCAGCCGCACGCAGTCAATCCATTCGAGTGTTATCCTAAATCTAACTTAGCTGTAAGTCCTGTGGAATCTCGAGTCGCGCCAGCCGCTCAACAACTCCATAACGCCGCACAGACTGCACTCCTCGCCTCTCCGCCGCGTGCCATCGCCATCACTTCTGTACGCCATCCCAGGTCCACCAAAATTTTTCCGCTACTTCGGTTTACCAAATCCCGGACAAGCCCCCAAATTTGTAGCGGTTTCTTATACAACAGATTTAGTTCTTCCGAAATTACAACAGTCTTTACACACAGAGATTTTGTACAACACTGACGTCAGTATTCACAATTCACAATTACATAAATAACTCTTGTTTTCCCATAACAACGACCTATACGGGGCATTCGCTACAATATATATATATATATATATATATATATATATATATATATATATATATATATATATATATATATATATATATATATATATATTAGGGAGGTGTCCACATTAAGGAGGTTCTTCAATGAAAATTTGTATAAGGTGCTTATAAGTAAGTATATCTGCATATAGTATGTAAAAGTACCCATGATATTTGTTTGTTTTTGCTTAATTTATTGTTCCTTTTTAATATAGAGTAACAAATATAAAATATTCAAATAGAGAAACTACGAATAGAAGTTAAAAGTTTGATTTTAACTGAATGAAAAAAATATTTATAATTATTTGTTTTATATAAATACATGTAAATATATGTTTATTTGTTTATACAAATAAAATTCTACTACCTACCTGTGACTATAAGCAGCCCTATGAATGGTTATTAAGTGAAGGTATTCTAGGAAAGATATCTGATAAGCTGCGATAAATCCTTGTTTAATGATTTCTAATAAATTCACATTTAGGTGTCCGTATTACAGAATATTATTTACCAGTGTTTATTGTTGTTCGTTATTCAAAAAAGTCCGTGTCCGTGTCCGTGTTACAGAGTGTCCCTATTATAGTTTCATTTATTTGTATTTATTAAGGAGAAAGTTCGGTAACATCATAAAAGTGTCCTGAAATAGAGGTGTCCCTATTATAGAAGTGTCCGTATTTGGAGATTTCACTGTATATAGTGGAATTAGATATTGGAATTATCGATTTCGAGCCGAAAGGCCTCGACTAATACACCAACTAATGGGTCAAAAAAGTCCGGGAAAATTTTGGAAGGTTGGACAAACTTTTATTCGATTTATTATCGATTAAAAAATTTCAAAACCCTCCACTTCTCTGCATGGGCGATAGAGGTGGCAGATATTTTGCAATAATCCTTGAAAGTTCAACATTAGCCACTTTTTTTCTATTAGTTACTCAGTTGTTAATTGTACAAAAAGAAGTTAAATAAGTAACATGTTGGCCTCAGAAAAAGATAGAAAATGAGACTTTCAAAAAGTACACAAGTTATTGCAAAAAACAAACACTCTCTTTTTTAAGTAATTATTGTAAAAAACGACTCTTTTGTTTTAACTCTTTTAAAAGAAGTCTATTTTATAACAAGCAAAGTTTTGGTTTGGGTTTGAGCACACTGCAGGTCAATTTATTGCTGAGATACGCTTATTTTTTCATCCCAACAAAATTTGTTGTAAATGCTCGCGTTACGATTTGCTAATAGAAGAGATACCTTTAGTTAAGAACAGATAATTGGCTGTACTATATACCAACTGTTTTACTTGATCCTGATTTTGTTTCCAACGTGCCTCTGAAGAACTTTCCGCAGGAAATTATTTTATTACCGTTTTTCTCCGATAAAGCTAATTCCATTGTCATTTCATAGTTTGCTTTGGAAGTCTTCTATCATACATTCTTTGTACATTGCCGTACCATACCAGCTATTTTCTTTCGCTCTTTGACTGTTTCATTTCTGATCTTATCTAACCTTGATAATCTCATCGAATGTCTTATGGCATCAATTTCTACTACTTCCAATTTCCTTTTGTGTTTCTCTATTACTCGCCAAGTTTCTGCGCCATACAACAGCCTGCTTTTTATCGATGTTTATCATATGTTATACTTGGTTCTTTCCATTGTATCCTTGAATAATGCCATTTACAGAGGATATTGCTTTTTTAGCTTTAATAATTCTAGTGATAATGTCTGTACTATCTGTCCCACCCTCTGTAAATGTCACACCAATATATTTACATTCATATTTCGTACATTTCGCATCATATATTACATGCCCTCTTTGTCATTAGCTATTACTACTTGGTCGTTAACAAATTTTAGTGTATATGGGCAGTTAGCATATAGACAGTCTGACTGTATAGTGTTGGTATATAAGTGCATATGCCCATCCACTTATTATCCGTTTCCAGATCTTTTAGCAATATTGTGATATATATTTTGAAATGTATTGGAGAGACACAGCATCCTTGTTTGTTATTCGAGTCATTTATTTATTGGGATATCTTATATGATTAGTTTTCCGACCTTAACAGCTGACTTGGACCCACTGTACAAATTTTCGAAGCATCGATGAGCTTGTAGTTGATGTTTAATTCTCTCAGAGTTTACACAGTTTATTACTAGGAACGCTGTTACACCCTTTTTGTAAGTCAGCAAAAGTTATGTGAACTTCCTGGTTTCTTACTAACTTCTTTTCGATAATCTGCTTTGAATATGCGTAGAAACGGTAAAAACAGCAAGTGGATTAGACGGTAAGTACGCTGAACTCCTAAAGGTTGGTACAGACAAACTTATTAGAATGCTCACGTATGTAATCAACCAATGTACATCCTGTATTTATGAAAAAAGCGACAAGAAGAAATGTGACCATTAGAGGGAATCTCGACCACTATGAAAAAATACTCCGGGACTTAAGAGAAGCCAATTATGGTTAATTTGAAGAGGAATAATAAAGCGGCTTTAGAGCAATACAAAATACTTATATCTTTGTTTAAAAATGTGTTGAAAAGCACGTTTCAACAGTTGATTTCCACCAGAAACAGGTAAGTGTGGAGAAAACGTATGTAGCATTTTGATATGCGAGGAAAGTTTGGATTCATTTCCCACTTTGGCAACGTCGGGGTGTCCTATTGCTCTTGCGCTTTTGTGGAAAATCTCGCTTTCCACCGCGAAAAACCACCGCCTCCAGCAAACACACGGTGAAACGTGTGAACGTGCACATCCAAAGTGCGGAAAGTGAGAACTGTCTTTATCATTTCTGTCCGCCCATCAACCGCTCATACTGTCATTACAGATTACCTACCTTATTTGTCCTAATTTTATGTAATTTAGATTTACAGACTAACATTACTGTAAAGTGTAATGTCAAAATTGGAGATCTCCCAATAACAAAACTGTAAGTTAATAAATTAAATTCCGCGCTACAATTATTATTTTCAATTTCATATTCTAATTTTCGTTTCACTTGAACCAGTTGAACTTTCGCGGTTAAGGTCGCTTCGGATTCGTTGAACTTTCCCGGCGACGTTTCGCACTCGCGTCCTTTACGAGAGAGAGAAAGAGATAAATAGAGAGCGAGAGGGTCCTCTTCAGCGCATTTTGTCGATTAGTATCTCGGGCACGACGTTACTCATTGATCACCTGTTGAAGTTAAAATTTATTTTCGCTCCCCCCTACCCCGCACGCGCAGGTGGCTTTCGCAGTACGGCACTCGACGGGTAATTACAAAATTAACATGGTTAAAATGAAGTCTTTCACGCTTCAATCGGGTTGCGGTTGCGCAGTGGGTTTCACACCTGCGCAGTAGAGGAAATATTTGAATTTGGTGGGTATCAAATGACTATCTTTAGTAATTATCTTCTTCAAATGTTTCAATATAGATCTTGCTCTCTTGCTTTATCTCGCCCATAGCTGCAGTGCAGAGTTGCTTGCACTGCCTCCCTACAGCCTTCTTAGGTCTTTTGTCTATTCTTCTAGTACATGGTTCTTTCCCTGGCCTAGTCATCGGACTCCTCTGAGATATATCATTTTCTCGCGGTTGCTTCTAGAAACTTGTGTATACGGCGTCTTTTGCATCTTCCGGTGGCTTTCTTCACACGAGGTTTGCTAATTGTTTACATCTTATTAAGTTATCGATCCATGGCTTCCATATTTAAGTCTAACCCACTTACTGTCCTTCCTGGAAAAGTTGGTTCAATTAAAAAAACAAAAAAATTAACCGCCTTTATACGGAGCGCATATAAAAATTACGTTTTTACCCTATTCAATAGCAAAATATTCATGTAACGTACCGTTTAATCCTCCCCTATATATTTGGTGCGGAGAAATGTTGTTAGTCGCTACAATACATGCATGTATATGAAATGCTTATTAGTATCGGGTATTAGAACAGGTCCACTACAGTCATTAAATTTGAGCGCTGAGCGCGTGTTCATTTTTAGTCGTCACTAGAGTTCAGTGGTGTGTATGCAATTGCAATTATTACTTTAAAACAGCTTTTTGGAGACCTTTCGACGGGAACTAAATTAATAATGGCAATGATATAAACATTATACACAACACAAATAATGCTACAGAAACAAATGAGGCACAAATTTGGGAATTTTCCCAGAATGACTTCCCGTTCAAACACAGCGTATAATATTAAATATTTATATTTGTTTAAAAGGAGAGTCTTTTTAAATTCCATTGTACGGAGAATAATTGAATTAACTAAATTACCACGAACAACGATTTGTCGTGTTATTAAACAAAGTAACATCGTAGATCATCAAAAAAAACGTAAACGTGTCGCGAATTGTTATACAAATATTGATGAGCTTGTAAGGACGTCATTCTACTAACAATTTACGATACCTATAAATAAAATACAGTTCCGACTTTACAAATCATTCACCCAAAATTACAAAATTCCAAAGAATACAAGTATCAGTCATTATAATTTCTCCGTAATATAGTTTTGAAATGTGGATTTATGTATAAGAAATTAGACTCGCGAATGATAATTATGGAATCACCTCGAATCACTGAAATCAGACAAAATTATCTTAGAAACATAGGGGCATACCGCGACAATAATCAAAGTATTATTTATTTGGATGAAACATGGTTTGACACACGTTATGCGGTCAAATAGTATATAAATCTCAGAATTTTGCCTTAAATACACCTTGCTCGAGGGGGAAAAGGGTATAATTTTGCATGCTGGAAATGAAAACGGTTTTATTCCAAACGCCTTACTTCTTTCAGCAAAAGCCATCACACCAAGTAGTGCGGACTGTTATTAAGATATGAATATAACATTGGTTGAAAAGTGATTTGCTGAACAACTTATACCAAATATTCCAACAAATTCGGTAATTGTTAGGATAATGCACCGTATCATTCCCGGCAACTTGGGAAAGTTCCAAATTCCTATACAAAGAAAGCTGAAATATTAGATTTTATGAATTCAAAGGGTTTACAATTTCCAAATGCAGCAACAAAGAAAATCTTATTAAGCCTTATCAAAATCATAATTTTAAACTTCAATATTTTATTAACAATTTAGCAGCGGAACATGGACAAACTGTTTCTAAGGTTGCCATCTTATCATTGCGTTTTTATTCCCATAAAGTTAGTTTGGGGTACAGTAAATGGTCGTTTGCGAAAATATGACTTTGCCCCCACACTACCAAATGTTGTTTTAGAAAATATTCGCCCTGTTCGCTCTGAAAAAGAGTACAATGTTTCCGCACCTGTCCAACCGACATTTATTAATCCTAATCTCGATTCCTCCTCAGATGAGTTTTCGGATTAATTTGGGAATACATATGCGGGTATAAATTACACCCAAAAATATAATCTTCAAGAGGTTGTGTGTGGTTACGTGTAAAGAAAAAATCAAAAAATAAATACATATATAGTATAAAAATTATAAAATATAAAAAAAATGCTTTATACTACTTTATTTTACCTATTTTTCTTATTTTACCTATTTTTATCTGCAGTTGCTATTCATCTTGCATTAGTTACACTTATGTTTTTCGGTTTGGATTTTAAATTAACTTGCTAACAACTAATGAACATCCCTCCTAATATATATACCAATCATAGTTCCTATCCAAGCATGGTTTATTCACATCTTCTCGTGATTTTCGCCGGTTTAGTTACTTATTTCAGTTATTTTGTTATATCAATAACTTTTATGTCAAAAAGTCAACTCTAAAATAATATTTCCATTACCTAAACCGCGTCATAAACTTTCATTGACAAAGTGAGTAACAATCTATATTTCTTTATATATAGCACGCTTATGGACCGGTATCTCGCTCTTTGTGTGTCGTTAGGTTGGCTATTAAATTTTATTGCTTTTTTTCAACTGGACCAATTCTGTCTGGAGAGACTCTACACGCTTCGATCTACTCTTTGATTTTCCTTGGCGAACTCTTCTCTTCCTTTTTGCTGTTTAATGATTATTCGAGGAAATTTTTGAAGATTGTATCAACCCTCCCCCGTTTCCATCCTCATGGGGCGCCGACGGCAACGTCGCATCCACCCCCGATGCTGCGACTCCTGGCCGGTTCGGAGGACAGTAATAAGGAGAACCTCGCGCGAGGGTGCGTTCCTTACGGTCCGATAATATGCAGGAGAGTGAATGGAGTAAGTGAGGTAAAGTGGTATATGTCACGATTGGATATTTGTTGTTACCAGAGGAAGTAAATAGGTATGTAGCTATGTGTGTGCGCGCACGTATAAACTACCTAGTAGTATATGTAGGTGGTTTTCCTGTACGTGCATGTTAAGTCTGATCGATAATTACATCCCGGGTGTAAAACGATATGTTTCCATTGTTTAGTCGGAGCGAATAACAAACTCAATTTATTTTTTGTCGGTGTTTAATTCCACCTCTGAGTACGTGTTACAAAAAGAGATTAACACCTTGGGCTGGCCTTCGGGTTTTTACTGGTTAACGAGACAGGGAAAAAAATCTGTCTATCATAAGACTATCGCGGCCACAGGTCTGGCGCGTAATTTTCGGACGCCCCGTGTATACGCACACGGGGTATTTCTCGAAGTAATCTCGAATGCTGATAGTTCAGTCAAGATACGATTCGATGTCTGGCAAAATATAAGTGAAAATTGGTACCTCAGATGTTTTGAGCGCAATGTATTATTAACATGTTTATTAATTATTATTTTTTTTCGAGTTATGTGCTTATAACTGGGTTAAATTTGTTTTGGTTAATTTTTTCATATACAATTTTGAAATAGGTAATTTCAAGCGTTTTTTGACGTACACATTTTGTTCTGAATAATTTCTTTAAATAATCTTATAATTTTTCCCTAAACAGTACTCTTTGGAAGCGTCGAGGTAGTCCACGGAGCGGTGGTAAGATTAGATTATCTGCGTTCTTGAAACACTTAACACTGCAGTTGTCTTCAATGTTCTAGTAGGTTATTCCTGTTGAAATTTTATTTTTGGTTTTTAAGCTTATTAAAAACCATTTTGATATCGAGACGTTTTCACGCATGTTTTGACTTTTTCGAGAAATGTTGTAGGTGACTTCGAAAATGCTTTGTGTGTACAGTACAACGCCACACTCCCTCCTCTCGCACCTGATAATGTATGTACATATTCATCGTCCAGGGAAGTGTTAATAGTTCCCTTGAGTGGTATTTCCTTCGTTTTCGGAATCGTAGAAGGTAAAAGCTCTCTGTTTTACGATTTTTAGTTATTTACATTATCGCGAAACCGGAAAATCACTCACAAAGAGCCATTCTATTAGAACTAATGGAATCCGATCCTGTCCTCCTCTCCACCGGCTTCTAGCCCCGCATAGGCGATATCATCTAGATCCGAAACGAATATAATAGATGTCGTGTACAGGTGTGCGAATATTTTTTCTTAAATTATTATCACCCATATCGTACATCATACCCGACCGCCATGCCATGTCTCTTAAATAATATATATATATATATATATATATATATATATATATATATATATATATATATATATATATATATATATATATATATATATATATATATATATATATATATATATATATATATATATATATATATAGCGTGGGTAGGCCACGACGTATTATAATACGTGTACATACATACGTATGCCGATACATACTACACCTAAAGCCATTGCCTTATACGAGTCGGAGGAGAAGAGGAGGTTTTTGATCTATTTCCCGACCGAAACCGCTCTCCTATGGTTATTTAAATTAAATCATGTCGTACCAAGTTATATAATCATAATTCTTAACGCACATAGAGAGCGAGAGAGCGAGAGAGAGAGAGAGAGAAAGATAGCAGTTTGGACGAGGCCCCCGAAATGGGATCCAAAAGGCGGTTAATGATAGGCAACGGATGAAGTTGTAACTAAAAGTCTAAATCGGAATTTGTACCTCTATATACACTCGTTTTGGTACTTTTGTTGCAGTCAACGGAAGTTTTCACGAGAACTAATGGGGATAAACTTAAATTTTTCCAATGCAAGCAAATTTTTTATAATCCTTAGAATCAAGGGCAATTTTGTACTTCTACGTTACCTTTTTAACTCCATTGCTCCAAAGTTGGACTTTTTACTCAGTAGTTTTCTCGAAATTTCTAACAGCAGTCAATTCATGAATCTTAAAAAGAAGTAGAAGGTGATAATTTTCATGAACTGATTTAGAAAACCACATTACCTCCAGAATTGCTGCATTTAAATTCTCTTGAACAAAAATCAAACAGACGTGTCAGGAACCAAGCATAGAAAGTAACATTTTTTGTTTGCTTCAAGAATTCAAGCTATTTATATATTGAGCGAAGAGTTTATTGGTGAGAAGTTTTAATTTCTCTTTCTGGTTCCAAAAATGGACCTCGTCATGTGCCTTGGGATGAAATAGGAACTAATGTGTTTTCATGAGCTGATTTAGGAAGTTATATTTTTAATTTTGCTTCCGTACATAGAGAGAATTCAATTACCTTAGGCAAAAATGGAGTAGGAATGATGGAAGCCAACCAAAAATGTGAATTTCTACATTTGCTACAATCATGCAACTGAAGGAAGAAATTTGTGTAGAGAGTCATTTATTGGCCAGTTTAAATTTCTGCTTTTGCTTCATAAATAGAGCAGCTGATTGCCTTTGGAAGAACTGGTTTAGGAGGTACAGTTTTAGTGTTCCTTACTAAACCTAAGCAGTTCAAACATTTTGGACATAAATAGAATATCAACTTTGCAAACCAACCAAACATTCCACTTTTACCAATGTACATTTTGGTCCATTTTGGTGGCATTTGTTTGATGGCTAGCTTAAATCTCTGATCCAAAAATGGAACAGTTCATCTATCTTGGGCAGTAGAAGGAACTGTTGGAATTTCTAGAGTTGATTTAGTAAACGATACCACGACTTTACTAATCTTGCTTCCAAAAATGAACCAGTTAAGTTGTTGTGAATATAAGTAGACTAGAAACGATAGAAACGATAGAAACGATTCCTAGACTATTCATCCCAGACTAGAAAGAAACAAACCTATTTTAGTCAATTTGGAGAAGCGTTTAAGTTTCCACTCAGAGTTACTTGTGGAGGTGTTTAAATTTCTGATTCTGTTTCCAAAAATTGAGCAGCTCATGTTTATCTAAGACAAATCAGGAAGTGACTGATTTTGGGCAGCTCATGTAGGAGGTTATGCCATTAGCTCTGCTTGCAAACTAAAGTTGCTAAGCTCTTCTGTACAGAAGTACATTGGGAACATTGGAAACTAACCAAAAAGTGGAATTTCTTCATTTAGTTCAAGACCTGAAATTATCCATTTTGGTGAGCAGTGTGTGTGTGCGTGCGTGCGTGCGTGCGTGCGGGCGGGCGTGCGTGCGTGCGTGCGTGCGTGCGTGCGTGCGTGCGTGCGTGCGAGCGTGCGAGCGAGCGTGCGTGCGTGCGTGAGTGCGTACGTGCGTGCGTGCGTGCGTGCGAGCGTGCGTGCGTGCGTGCGTGCGTGCGTGCGCGCGCGCGCGTGCGTGGGTGTGTGTGTGTGTGTGTCGTTTAGATTTCTGCTTTTGCTTACAATAATGGAGCAGTTCATGTATTTCATAAAGAAATAGGAACCAATTAGTTTTGGAGCGTTGATGTAGGAAGTTATGCTTTTAGCAGTGCTTCCAAAATATGGTAGTTAAGTTATTTTATACAAGAGTATAATAGGAACGTTTAAAACTAACCAAAAATTGTAAATTTCTTCGTTCACCTCAACAAATAAACCCGTCCATTATGGTTAAAAGTTTTGATAAATAATTGTTTGTTAAGTAACTTGAATTTCTCCTTTTGGCTTCGAAAATGGAGCAGCTCACTTATTCTATAGGGTAGAAAGATGAACTGTTGAAATTTATGTAGTTGATTTAGTAAGTGATACTATAGTGTTGTTCAAAGTGCAGAACTTCAATTATTTTGAATGCAAATGTAAGATACCAGGAATTTTATTTTCTTTATGCTGGGAAGCAGTTTGAGTGAGACGTATTTGTGGAGATGTTTCCAAAAATAGAGCAGCTCATACTTCTTGGGAAGAAATAGGAACTGAAGGATTTTCAAGAGCTGCTGTAGGTGTTATTTTTAATCTTGCTTTCAAAAATGAAGTCCAAATAAAGATTTTGAACTGATATCAAGCAAGTGTGCTAGAAGTCAGCGTTTGCTTTAAAATAATGAGACGGTCCACGCATTCTCGTGGAAAGAAATGAGTCGGGTGTCGATCGAAGGCGTTCACATTTTAAGACTTTAACAAGGAGCTGAAACTTGAACTCTTACTTGTAAAAGTGAAATGGTCTCGCGATCGCTTCCCCCTCATTCGACCCGAGTAGGTCTTTGTCCGTCTCTCGCTCTTTTAACTAAATCCTCCGCACGTCACGCCTATTATTTTCATGAATAGATAATTCCTCTCGTCTCGTCTCTCTTCTCTCCCTCTCTGTCTCTCTTCTCTCTCTCTCTCTCTCATTCTCGGGTTAGTTAGGCATTCCGCGAACAGAGAAGTGTATAAAACATCTTTCCCGACCTCTCCCTAATTTTTCGACCCGTCTCGATCGATCCGAGGTCCATGAAATGTGCAAGAAGGTATCGAACACCTCCGACAACAAAGAGATCGATAGATCTCCGCTCTGTGACCTTAAGATCGAGACCCGAGATATCTTTTGGGCGGCCCGAGGGGGGACCCGACGCTCTATTGTCGATTGTGGAAATACTTTTTAGAATTTTTGTTCAAGTCATAACGTCGACATCGGGTTTTATAAATGAGAAGTAGAAGGGCTAACTTGCAGTGAGTTCTGTGGAAATATCTATGAAGTGACAATTGATATTTCTTTGGTGACCTAAAAGGGGTCCTCAACATAAACTACCGCTTGAAATGTCTGATGCAATTTGTGTTTCTGGATGTGGTCTGATGATGGATCCGAGTAGACGCGAAACGTTAATCGACCAGTCACGTTCCGTGGGTCACGAGAATTTTATTTGTTTTCACGGGGTTCGTATAAATCGCTGGATATTCGATGGTTTAATTGGAAGGAGGCGGGGATTCGCGTTTTTTTACACGCTCGCGTGCGTGTGTGAATGTCATGTTTTTTCGTCGAAAGTTTAGGCGGGAAACTCAAGGAACGTTACATAACGATATTACCCATAAATAACACAGTCAAGGAAATTGTTTTTAATGTTATTACTTTTTTTATTTTAATAGCTTTTGCTTATCTCAACAAAAGTAATGTTACAAATCAATATGTACGTTGTTCATTGGAGGAGGACAAATATGTTGCTTATTGAAATCGTTAGGAACCGTTACCAACTTTTTATGACAATCTGTGCGTGATTATGAATCTGTATAGGTTTGTAAATCTCGATGGACTGGTGAATTTATAAGGACTTATTTTAGACTTTTTAGTCTATTTTAGAAAAGTGATATAAAAAAATTTTAATTATATAATTATTTTTTTAGCCACGTTAATTACTTTTATATATCGAAATTGTTATACAATATTTTTTTTCATTTATGTTTTACAAAATGTAATTTTTTAATATTTTTACTCTAAGCGCCGCTTGCGCTTCGTGGTCGTCTCTTTCACTATAATTTTACGAATTTCTCATTTGCATAATTAATTCTTCAATCTGAAACGTGTTTCGATAATTCATGTATTATTTTTCTCAAAATTTATTTTAATCAATTAAGTATTATTTATTATTAATCTGTAATAATTAAATTTTTTTCAATACAAAGTACTCCAATTTGTATTTAGCAAATAATGTAATAACCTAGAACAATACACTGCGTAAACGCTCCATGCTTAACACAATCTATATACCGGGTGACAATTTAAACACTTTAACTTTAAGCATACAAAAAAAAATACCGAAGTAAAAAATTAATTTCGAAATCCTCTAAATTATCACTTTATTTTTTTATCTAAGGAATACCTTTTGTTCACTTTCTCGGAAATTACGAACCAAATTTAAAAACCAAAAAACCCTCAAATTCAGAATTTGGTAAGCTTTAAAATGAGGTATTACTTTACCCCTCTTTTTTATTTAAATTTTAGTTGTGGAACTCACCCTGGCTAAAGGGCTAAAGCGACAGGGTTAAAATATACGCAGAATGGTTCCCCCTCGAAATAAAAATCGACTTGTCTCGCCAATTTTTATAATTGTCGTTAGTTCGAAATTTAAACCCGATTGAAAGTTTTTAAATTATCACCAGGTACGTTAATAGTTTGGAGTAGTAGATAAAAGCAACGTACCAACGTACCATTTTAATTTTAAGGTTAAGTCTAAACTCTTTTTTTTTTCAAAATAGTATGTATCGTTCCTATATAAGATCTTGCGCCTTTCAGTAGTAGATTAAAGTAAAAGTTTTTTGAAAGTTAATTCAAAACTTTTTTCAAGTAATATAATAACCAACCTAGAACAATGGCCTGCGTAAACGTTGCATGCTTGGCAGCACCTACATTGTTGCCACCTTGCAATAGTAGATAAGTTATTTATCTTCAGTGCAACTGTCATTATTTATTACTCATTGACACTTAATATACATTTAGTAGATGATGATGAATAGTTACATTACTTAGAAATTTTACAGGCTATGTATATGATGAGGATATGGTGAATCCACCTCTTCTTTTTGTTAAATAATGCTTTGCAATTCGTGCAGTACAACAGACCATTTCAATTACATACGTGATACTGCACAGTGGCGCCACTACCACTAGTGGCAAATGAAATGTGTTACTGTTTTACATCGGTTATGTCTAGCCATCAAAGGTGATAGCGCATCTTGTCAAGAGCGAAGAATATACACATTTTTCGCGCAATTATGCATCAACGAGATTCCTATTGTCCCTACATACTACCTATATTAATCCAACCACCCAATAACTCAATATTATTATATTGTCATACAAAATTTCAACCCTCCATCTCATCAGGAAGTTAGTTTTAAATCGATTGCAAAATTCTACTCGAACAGAACCCAAAGCGACTTAATAGAAGCGTTATAAAAACGGCGAAGTTGGGTTGACTTCACAAAATAGTGCAAAAATTTAAGTTCCCTTATTTGACCCAACTGGAAACTTTTGTCACTCTAAAGTTATTTCGTCTTTTTTAAATTCCTAACGGTCACTACCAGATTAAGTCCATCGCAAACTCCCTACCGACCGCTGCTTCCCAATTAATCCCCACAACTACTACTACCTCGAAAAAGATAAATAATTACCCTACCACATGCGGACTTCGAAACTAACTAGGACATATTTTATGCGGTAAATTACTAAAGTTATTACGTAACTTCTCCGTGTTGCGCATTACCTCTCTCTCTCTCTCTCTCTCTCTCTCTCTCTCTCTCTCTCTCTCTCTCTCTCTCTCTCTCTCTCTCTCTCTCTCTCTCTCTCTCTCTCTCTCTCTCTCTCTCTCTCTCTCTCTCTCTCTCTCTCTCTCTCTCTCTCTCTCTCTCTCTCTCTCTCTCTCTCTCTCTCTCTTTCTCTATTAGATACCTACTACGAATTTATACATGTTCAACTATGAATGAATAAAAGTAGCCTTTGCCATCGTTTTATTTACTTTCGTACAGTTGCAACTGGGCTGGGTCTCTCTCTCTCTCTTTTTCTCTCGCCTTACGCAATACCTTAAATGTTAAAATACCATATGCGAGTGAAGGAAAAAACGGAATGCACGAAATAACACGGAAAGGTACTTAATGCGAGCGCTGTTTTCGATCACAAAAGGTGTAGGAAATTTATGAAATGAAAGAGGCTCTAGCAGCAAAGCAAAACGGCTCTAAATTGGAATTGTGTGGCTTTAAAAAATAAAATTCTATGCTGATTTGGTAATGGCAATTCTTATCAGTGACTTGACTTCAGTCTGAGTTTCACATGGGAACTTTTCCTGAAATAATAGGAGCTTACAGATAACTAACTACTTAAGCTTAGTTCTCACCAAATCTGAAGTTAGCATGAAGTATAGACTAGCAGTTACTTGAGTTTAAAACGCTATTAATTATAATTTTTTAATATTAATTCTTGCTAAGTTTGAAATTCGAGGTATGGTATCAAAGTTAGCGATTCAAAAATAAAATTGAGTACAGTTTTTTCTGCATATCAACCATCAATTATTGGAACAATTGACTGCACTTTTTCCTTTGCTCAAGAGCCCATTTGTTCTAATTCACATGAATATATACTGCAGCGCCATCTGGTGGCCAGTTGAAATAAAGATAATAGGACGAAAATATTCTTCGTTCTCAAATATCCATTTATACTAATCTTCATTGCTACCGGTTAAACAGTATAAAAATTAAATGCTGCAGCGCCATCTGACGGCGAGTTAAAATCAAATTATTTAGCACGACAATATTCTACATACTCAAATATACATTTGTAGTAATTTTCAAGGCAATCAGTTGAACTGTACAGAAGTTGATATGCTGTAGCGCCATCTCGTGGTGAATTACATCTAAGTGGATAGCATAAAACGTTCATGAAAATTTTGAAGCTTGATATTACGTTCGTACTCATCATTAAGATCGAAACTTCAAGAAGCGTCATAGAAATAAGTTAAAGGTCCAAATTTTGTCTAAGCGTAAGTACAGATCATACAATTGAAAGGGGGAGTTTAAAAGGAACAATTGAAATTCTAAAGGGGAGTTGTTGCGGAATTGTGGGAGTACAGGTTACAGATTTATGTAAATTTTACAGATTCACCTCTGAGTCTCAAGTAATCCGACGTTTAATACGTTGCTTCATTTAAATTTTACATGAAAAACGACCAGCTAACTTATTTTGTCTCCCTGTTACAGCAATTTTCCGCAGTCGTGTTTATGTACATACATATACATAAGTGAATCTATGAGAGTAGGAGCATATGAAAAAAGAACCGATCGCATCAGTACCTCATTAAATTCCACTTGTAACTAGCCTTATGGAACTCAAAGTTTATTATTATTAACCGAATTCTTATACGTTGGCGCCTTAATATCGATCCTGAGAACCGTATTTAATTACTCCTAATTGAAGTGGTAAGCGCGGAGCGCATTAGCATCGACGACGGTTCACACGATGTATTAACCAAAAATCTAAATTCGCCAGAGGAAACGGGAATAACAGTAATCCGTTATTAATACATCAATAAGCAGGAATGTTGGAGTGTAATTGCGATTATGTTATTGAGTTTACCGATGAGCTCTCAGTAACAGGTGAGATACGTGAGGATTTGGTACTCGCGGATTTTCCCGTTCGATCGAAAATGGAAGAAACAGTTAAAAATTTGTTCTTCCAACAAAAATGGTATAAACTGGCTTGACAAACTTTGAGCTACCTTATAACTATAGGGACGTGGAAATATGCATATATTTCATTGGTAAATATACACTCGTGTGTATCTACGTAAATATGCATGTAAATAAATACGTATTTATAACAAGAAATCGATCGTGCAACTTTACAAAATGTATGAAGAATATTGGTGCATTTTTAGCGTTATTTCTATATGACGCAGTACACATTCTTTAGAAATATAGGCTATTGCGGAAGTACACATGACACTACTTTGGAAAAATTTCACGGCAGTTATTCGTTTTGGGGTCCCTAGATACCAAAACCACCCTTCATTCAAAAATTTATGTATATAAAGTATATGTTTAGATATGGAATATAACGAAAATTGTTGCACCATACAGGGCGCAATTTTTTACGTATCGCGTTTAAACTTGGAGCAAAAATCGATTGGGTAAATATCTTGCATAAATTCGTTAACGAGCCAAATCCGCCGAATAGAAACAAAATGGCTGCCTGTCAAGCCTAAAAAAAATTCCTATCTTTTTTGTTTTCGGAAACGAAAATGTTATTGAAATTTTTTGTAGGTCTTCAAAAGCTCTACAATTTTGTACCGTTTCCTTCTTTTTTTTCTCCTAAAACGTAAAGAGAAAAAGTTATTTACGAAAAATCGAAAATTTCCCAGAATGACAGTTGAAATTTATTTAACATTGTTCTCTAAAACGTACAGCAAAAAAATTATTTATGAAAAATCAGCAATTTCCTATATATGATTTAACGACATGCCTAGGAACTCAAAGGGCTAGGAGAGGTGAGGAGAAAACTTGGAAAAATCGTTGAAATTGACCATTTTTAAAAAATTCACAGCTTTGCCCAGTTTAAAGCTGAAGCGCTAATTTTGTTTGAGGTGTTAGGTTATTATATCTACTTTAAATATGTAAATGTTGGATGCTGTTGGACGAATAGTTTTTTCACAAATACGTTAACAGTATATACCGAAATCTTACAAAATTCGGCGTATTAACTGAGATGCGCCGATTTTAATTTTTCAAACGGTTTTTGAAAGAGAACATCAAAACCTACTACTCGGCTATCTTGGATTTTCGTATACGTTTGGAGAAAAGTGCGAAAAACGGTCTCGAACATAGCGCGAAACGAGCGATTTCGCATTCCTGCTTGAAGCATATCATATAGCAATTCATCTATGAATGAGTTACTGCAACACAAAACCGACAAGTCTGATTTAATTCAGAAGGCTCTTTTCTTCAAAAAGGACTATGCAGATATGAAATTGGGCTTCTTTGAGTCAGATTTACAATTCTTTGATGATAAATCTGCGAAAAATGTATGCATAACTTGAACACCGATACATAGTATGCCAAGTGTAAATAACACTGTCGAAAGTTTGAACATAAAGATTGCTTCTCTGAAGAAAATTCATTTGATCTAGTATTTGAATGTAAAATGGAAAAGCTTCTGTATTCTACTTAAGGCCGCTTAGAAAAATCAAAATTTCTTCACGGTTCTCGGAGATTGAAAGAAAATAGACCACCCAAACATTCTAAATTCGACTGTAATCGAGTGGATCGATGATCTTCTCTAGATTTCTAAATTTGGTGTGTGGATGCATAAATACAGCGAACAAATTTAATTACAGGTCACATTGAAATGTATCAAATATTTCTAAGGAACTATTCGGATATCCGGATAATTTGGTTTTCGGATAATAAGAAACCTAGCTCTACCATGGGTTCAATGCGATTACATAGTGCTGTTCATCATTTTTATGCATGACAGCATTTCTTACATCCAACGAAACTTGACTCATTTTGTTGATGATACCACCATTACCTGGAACTGAGTGATTTCACGCAGTGATGCGGTATCTTATGACTTATCTTTAATCGACACTTCATTTTCAGCATTCACGTGTACTGTGAAATTGTAAATTCTTGAAACAGGTAGATAAATAAAAATTAGAGGTGGTCAACCCCTAAACCCCTGAATTTGTTTTCACTAAATGTGTCGTAAATTTGACATGCAATGTGGCCAAACTTTATACCAAATTTAACATACCTAAATTAAAGGGTTATAAAAATAATAATGTTTAAAATCTATAGCCCTACTTTGAAGGTCCGTAATTATACAGTGATGCAACTTTGAATAGAGGTTAGTTGCATTAATTCATTATATTATGGGTTTTCTCGTATGCCAACGAGATGTGTTGGTTCTTATACGTGACAAGAGTCCCCCCTGGCGTTTGGGTTACACTACCCCATCCCTCCGCAGGTAAAGTTAGGTAAAAATAGGATATACATTTGATTTGATCCAATTATACCATGTGCTACATATGATTTTGATTGATGTGAATATATTTTTATTGGGGTTGTTGTTTTTCTCTACATTTTCATACCAAACTCGATATATTACGGAAAAATAAAAGGTTTCTCTAATTTTACCTCTGATCTAAACATAGTTATAAAAGCATTATATGCTTTTATTACATTACAAATATGTAGTCACTGACATAAGGACGAGATTCGTCACCAACCTTCGCCTCTGACCGAACTTTTCGTGTACTTCTAAATTATTGCAACAAATTAAAAAAAAATGATTAATTCTGCAACTCAAGAATCTTAAAATTGTTCCCATAAACTGTCGATCTTCTACTAGACACTTTGAAGCTATTTCACGATTATTACAAACAGACAATTTCGATATTTTGTTTTGGTTGTCCGAAAACGTCTCTAACACTTTTTGTATCCCAAAATTTGAATTTCGAAGGAAAGATGGGTATGGAAGGGTTGGAGGAGGAGTAACTACATTCTTTAAATCTTTTTTTTTCGGCCAACATTATCTCAAATAACGTAGAAACCTTAAATGAGGTGGATCATATTTGGGTCAGTCTAATGTTGAAGGATATCGACTTAGTTATAGGTACTATTTATAGACCCCTTGATTATAGTTGTAATTCTTTTGTTGATTTCCTAGATTTCTCATGTAATGCTTCATTATGAAAATATATTTATTCTTGGTGACATTAACCTCCATCAAACTTGTAATGGAGATGTAATCTTCACGAATAGGGCTGAGCATTTCTTGGACATTGGAATATTTGAGCAAGTTGCTGATCATGAAGGTGTGTGTATGTAACCAATTACCCATGGAATAACATATTATCTATTAACGATATTAATCAAAAAATGAATCTGCTTAATTCGTATGTTAATCTTTTGTTTGATAAACATGCATCAATCTAGCATTACTAAACCGTGTGTGCCATGGTCAACAAGCAACATCAAAAATATTATGAAAACTAAAAATCGTGCTTGGAGCAAATATAAACGAACTAGAAACGACTACAATTATTGTATTATCAAAGCATAAGTGTAATCTATCTAACCATAGGTGTAATCAGAAGGGAGAAAGCTGCCTATTTAAAGTTTATATCTTGTAATCCCAATAAAAGTTTGCTTTAGAAAAGTTTAGCTCTTCGAATGTGAAGAAGAAGATAATATTTGATATTCCCGATAGCATTAAAGTCGCAACAAAGGTCAATCAGTATTTCTTCTTCGTTTTCAGCACCAAAACTTGTTAAAAAGAGTGCAACTTTTACAAAAGTGCAAGGTATAATGTGAATATGTTTTACTCATTTAAACTGGTAACGATTGAGGAAATTAAGAACATCTTCTTGAATCTAAAATCAAATGCTACTGGCATCTATGGCATTTCCGCCATGATGTTAGAATACTGTCTGCCGGCCATTGCACCCTATGTAATCCATGTAGTAAATTGTTGTTTAGAAGTCGGTTATTTCTAAACTTCTACTTCTAAAGTATTGTGAATGATTTTTTGAACTTGCCACCTGTAAGTATTCTGCCGTGTTTGGCGAAGATATTAGAACGGCATATTTACTGCCAACTATATAAATATGTTGTTGAGCACAATATTACTACTAATAAACAGTCTGGGTTTCGTAAGGGCTTCAGTACGACGACCCTGTTGCTAAATATAACTGATGACATTTTTATATATTTCAATAATAGCGAAGTAACCGCACTCATACTTTTAGATTTCTCCAAAGCATTTGACACTTTAGACCACGAATTTCTCGCTGCAAAGTAAAGTTATATTGGATGCGACGTGGTCGTGGCGCAATTCTTTTATTCCTATCTGGATTACAGAGAGCAGCAAGGGTTACTGGATCGAACGACCAGTGAACCTGTGGAGGTAACATCTGGTGTGCCTCAGGGTTCCATTTTGGGACCACTGTTATTTTTTATCTATACCTTTGACATGCATACACAGGTAAAGAACTGCACCTTGCAGGCATTTGCAGATGATACTCGACTTTTCGTCTCATTTTCCCCTCAGCGCGTCGGTCTACCTTCGTCACTTTTAAATCAAGACTTGCTCTAGCAAATTATTCCTCGAAGCATAATCTTAGGCTAAATCCTGCTAAATGTGAATTTAGCAGGATCTATACCAATGTGTTTACCTTCATCCCAACAACTCGTTGCAACTGGCCTACAGCTTAGCATGGGATGAGTTCATCTAGGAACTGTAAAGTCTGCCCGTAATTTAGGAGTGATTTTAGACGTAGGCTGAGGTTTGAGGATCATATATCGTTTTTGATAAAAAAATCGTATTTGGCTCTCCGCCTGTTGTACCGCCACAGGCATATATTAAACATGAAACTTCGTGTCATACTAACAGAAACATTAGTACTACCCGTTATATCATACGGGCTAACTATCTGCTATCCTTGCCTAGATAGTGTAGACAAAAAAAGATTACAAATGTTACAAAACTATATCTGCCGCTTTATTTCTGGTCTACGATCATGTGAGTGCTAGGATTAATCAACTAAAATGGTTAACAATTGAAAACCTTGTAATTAACAATATACAAGGTACTCAAATCCAACAATCCTACTTATCTAAAAGCCGTGCTAATCTTTAGGAAAGATGTTCCAGAGGACAATTTAAGGGAAACTGGTTTGCTGGAATTACCAAAATATCATTTGTCATTGTTTAAGAGGTCTTCTCCTTACAATGATGTATTGTTATATAGCAACCTACCTACTGATCAGAAATCACTACTCCAAGTCATTATCGAGCTGCCGTAAAACGTTGCTTTCTGTCACAGCAGTAACTATTAATTGTATAGATGTATTCACATCAATCAAAATCGTATGTAGCACGTATTTGTCAGTTATGGGGTTAATTCAGTTTTATATCATATATTTACCTGACTTTACCTGCGAAGGGATGGGGTGATGTAACCCAAACGCCACCAGAGGACTCTGATCGCTTATCGGTTTGGTGCTGTTTAGAAAGTATCAATAGAAAAGTATCTTACGACAATTTAGATTTTAATTTCACCCCCTTGCTGAAGTTTCTGTTTCGGTTGGCTAGGCTGAGGTTCTTCCCCCCTTGGGCTCTCTGACCCGGCAGTCCTTTTAAAAAGTGACAGTGATCCGCGTTTTGTACGTATGTGTACGTGTTTGTCGTAAGTACGGGGAGGGAAAGAATCGTTTTCGTCTTGTCGTCGCGCGCCGTCCCGTTCAGTAGGAACCCGAGTGTCCGCCCGAAGAGTTCGACCTGCGCGAGTCAGCGCGCGAACCGCACGAGTACGCGCACGCCTTCGGTTCTCGAAAAGTTTTCAGTGTACCGTTCCTATCCTCTCTTCTTTTTCTTTGGATTACACACACGGAGCCTCCCTGCGCCAGAGTCCGGTGAGTGCCTCGATCCGGGGGTTGGAAAAATGACTCGATTTTTCATTTGAAATTTCAAGCGGCGACGGCGGGAAAATACCCGCGCAAGTCGTCGAGTATACCGCGTACTATTCCTTACTATAGGTGTGACAACGTCACAAGTTTTTTCGTTACTGAATATTCATGGTAAATTTTGTTATTTAAATTTTCGACAAAAAACGGCCCTGAAGTTAATAGGTTAATTGCATTCAGGTTGTATAATATTTGTAATGTAATTACGGTGTAGGATAGGTAGGCTACGGTTAGGCAGAAATATTCCACGGGATAAAACGGAGCGTTGTAATTAACTTGGACGACTAGGCGCGAAAAAACTTATCTGGACGAGCGTTTTTGTGATACTTAAACCACGTCGGCGTCGAGAAATGTGCTGAGCTTGCAAAACACTATCGGTGAATAGGCACCGATAGCGCATATTTACACTACTGTCTTCAATAATGCTTATGCGCTTAATTAGTCTATGAAAGTCCAGAAATCTACCTTCTGCAATATCCCAATAGTTTTCACATCTAAACCGAAATAGGAAAATTAAGATGTAACATTTTTCTCGGGACTCAAGTTCAGTTTAAGATTTAATACTAAAGTGTCAAGACTGCATGGTTTTAAGTCGGTTAAGTCTATACGGAACATGTTTCGAATTTTCAGATCCCAGGATCCAGATACCAGGATTCCATATCCCAGATTCAGGAGTTTTAATATTAAAAATTCAATATATTTCAAAATATTCAACTTTTGACTCAGACAATTACCATTCCGGATTGGTAACTAGTCTTTTTGGATATTTTTTAGAAATTTCATAATTTGTAGAATAATGGAATATAATCTGGGATATACTACTAATTCCTTCTCTTGAACATCACGAGAACTTATAGTCCAAACTGCTAAATCTGGAAATCTTATTTAGACATTCAACTTTGGATTTAACCCTATACATTTTTTAATATTTCGGACTAATAACGAAAGTACTTTTAATGTTTTTCAGTTTTAACGTCTTTATGGCATTTGAATATTTCACAAATATGTTCTTCATCATTAATGAGTAGCCGCACAAATGTGTAGGGCCTCAGACGCTTACAGATACGTAATCAAGATACCTAGAATATGTAGTAATAAAATTTTATATCAACCTACGCTACTGTGCTTATTTCTGAAGGGTATACATATATTTAAAGCCGTAACTATTAGACACAGATTGTACAATTTAGTAAAATTGGCAATGTATCCACCGTGTAACAAAAATTTTTATGAGTAAAGTTTTAGGGCGAATTTAGAAAATTTATTATGTTATGTTATTGTGTATTAAATACAGATAAAGAAGTCAAGGTGTGAAGTTTAAAATAAATCGCTATAGCCGTTTAGGAAAAAAATGAGGAAAAGCTAAAAATTCTGAAGGGTCAAATGCTCTTTAGGGTGGTTTTAGGCAAGAAAATATTTCAAAGAAAAGTTGTAGGTGTAAATGGTTAACTCAAACTTCGAAGTCTGGAATAAACTAGGGAAGTCGTTCGTTAGAAAATTAAGAAAAATTGAAAATTTCTAAGAGTGTAATACTTTTTAGGACACGTTTAGGAAAACCTGTATCAAGTAAAAATTCTAGACATTTCATATATAGTAGTCGTTCAAGTTTAGTAAGAATATGTAGTCATTTTGTGGAAAATTGAAAAAACTGAAAGATTACAAAGGTTTTCTGCCCAAATCAGTTAAAATAATGATTATGGGGTGGTGCTCAGAGACGTTCCTTAAAATTTTTCTTAACTGAAATGGTAACTTTGGTCAGATTTCTTATTAAAGATTTTTCTTATATTCAAAAAAATATTTAAGGGTGATACCCTGCTTCTTATGTTTATGTCCATATAGTTTGAGGTTATAAGTTAAAAATATTTGAAAAGAACGACGCTTTTGATGTTAAGGGATGAAGATAAGGGAAACGCCCTTGTACGAAGAATGTGTGCAGTGTGTGATCAATGATATTATCCCTTTAATTACAGAAGTGAAAGGAATGGAAGACCAACGGGGAATACCCCTAATTCCTTTGGTACAACTTTTAATTGCCCCCAGCAATATTATTAGGGAAGACATACCTCATTAAGTGATATGTGTCTGCTACCTGCCTGATAGATAAACTCTTAAAAAGAGGTTTTTATAAATTTAACACTAAAATATTTCTCATAAAACTATTTTTGAGCATTAATAGGAATCTTTTAATAATTAAATTAAGGGGAGGAGTACCATTTCTACATTACTAATGAAATTTGTGGATGGCAACAAATATAAACAGTAAAAATTATAGGTTATTGGAGGTTATGTTTTCGACAGTTTGGACAAAACTAAAAGTTCTTACTTAGAAATAATTGTATCTCAAATATTTCTTAACCAAGATTTTTCTAAGTCGAATCTCTGAATGCAAATCGTTCCTCATCTTTAGGTTAAGGAAAACCTTAACTTAGGTCAGAAAAATTTAAAAAAATATCTGAGTAACGTTTGAAAAAATTGAAACGGCGCTCCAAATTCTGAATTTGAAAATCGTTTAGTTCCCTAAAATCTTTTATTTTATTCAACAACCGGCAACCGTGTATGACAAACCGTGGACGTATTAAATGTGTCTGTGATGCTTAGAACATAAAACTTGCCAATTCTAACGTGATATCAGCTTGCGTTGTTGCCAATATACTAAATTATTAAAAAAATGGTCAGATGAGTCATCAGCCTTCCAAATTTAAATTTAGAGCGCGCTTTTAATTTTTTCGTGTAAAGTGATCTTGCCCATTTATGGATTCATGGGGGGAAACCATAGGTCAGGAAAAACCGGACTATTTTAAATTTGGGGCTTCACCATGACACCTTATATTATATATAAACACTTCTCTAATGAAGGAGATAAATTTTAAAGATCTAAAGGATAAATCTAAAAGGAGATACAGGAGTATAAATCTCCAAGACCCCAGGACACCGGGACAAGTTTTGATTAGTCATATTAATTTTAGACCTTAAAAATCCATGGTTGTGGGTGCAATTCAATGGAGGTGTGTTAATTTTTGTTAAATATTTTTTTACAATTAAACAATAGATGGGAACCTGTTGGTTTCCAGAAAACCCATCAACATTTTGAATAATTCGGTATATCGGGAACAGTGCAAGCTGATGCAGAAAAGTTTTTTCCAACACAACACGAAACCGTTACAGAGAGGCTCTTTCCACTATGTTAAATACAACTTGTCAATTATCTCAGTTATATCTAGTCAATGGCGGAATTAATCGACTAGAAACAAGTGTTCTGCAGCTATTTTCGTGAGTTCTTGGAACAAAACTAAATTACCGTTAGATTTCTGAAATTTTATATTCTATGAACGCGCAGTTAATCTCACTATTGGAATCTATTATCTATATTGAATGAAGTATATGATATAACGAGAAGAAAGAAGGTTTCCATAACTTTGGTTTTCAATTTTATAACATTATTGAAAACAGGTCTGAACCTTACTTTTCATTAAAAAAAAACCATAAACAACTGTTTCCAGCAACAATTTTGTCAGAAACATGATTCTAATAACGGTAATTAATAAATCATCTTGCATATCACAATAAAAAATTTTATATCACAGAGGTGAACAATTCTGCATGGCATTGCCGACTGTAGCAATATTTACTATTGATACTTCAAATGCTGTGTACACTTGCGACATCATAATTACACATTTATCTTGTGTTCAGGTGTCTGATTGCAGCATCACGGTCGGATTTACTCCTCGACCTGCAACAATTCCAATTGTCACAAACTATTTTACGTACTTCACATCTTTAGGTTCTCTAACTTCAAAAAAGGAGTAATTTGGGTTAGCCACTTGATATATCCCATGTTCACCATGAACAGAATGATAGAATAGACCTTCGTGAAGTCAGATGTACTGAAAAGTGCAAATGCCTATAACTGTCGCCAGAAAATTAAAAATCCATGAATAATACAGAAATTGATGCGCATTCCACAAATGAAAACGCGAAAGAATGTAAGAAGTTAATTCTTAATACGAATCAACCTGAAACAACTGCTGCCATGACTAATATTCCTTTTTGGTGGTGGCAGATATGACATTGTTCTTAGGGTAAGGTTGTGGGAAGCTATGGAAGAATTTGGAATCGCGCTCAAGCTGATTCGTCTGTGTAAAGCATGCCTAAAGGGGGCAAACAGCTGCGTTAAAATTAAAGGAGAATACAGCCAACTCTTTTCTATCAATAGAGGACCAAAACCGGGAGATGCCTTGTCTCCAGTACTATTTACCCTTGCACTAGAAAAAGCGGTAAGAACAGGCAGAGATTTCTGGTCCAAATGGCCCTAAACTTGTGTTGGTCTACGCCGATGATATGGGCGCAATAGGGGAAAGGACGGTCAGTGTAAGTGAAAACTTTATAAAAACGGAAAAAGAAGCTCAGAGAATTGGTTTCCGAATAAACGGAGGAAAGACCAAATGTCTCCTGCAACGCCACGCGAGACAGAGTCAGACAGAACATCACCATGGCATCACCAATTTTGGGCATGCGCGACTCTTTAAGTCACTGGGCGCAGTGATCACGTGTGATAACAATATGCAGGAGGAGATTAACCAGCGTATCACACAAGCAAACAAATGTACATTTGCAATAAAAAACATGCTAAAATCAATATTTATCACTAGAAAGGCAAACACCGTAATTTATCAAATGATAATACTACATGCTTTCATTTACACTTTGCATAAACCTTCTAAATCCAATTTTAAAGCACTTCGGGTCTTTCATAATTCTAAATGAACTAGTGGAGTATATACCAGTGTACTGGCTCCGAAGGGGCTCAGAAGCACATTGCAGTTTAATATTATATTCGTTATTTTATACTCTATTAAATAAATTTGTGAAGGTGTGATATACCCAGCAACTGAAATCATTTTTTCTGGGGTTTTTTGGACAAATTTGGAACATTCAAAGTTTAGAATCTTCTCTTTATGGCTAAAATTTTAGATTTCAGATAAAATTTCTGCCTTGTATTGAAGTTCAAATGAACAGTTGATTTAATTTTTATTCTTAAGAATACTTGATACATAAATTCTTCTTCTTTTAGCAGAGATTTGGGTATTTATATTTGAGGTTAATAAAAAGCGAACAAAGACGTTTTCGTTGTATCATTGCTTTTCTAAATACTACGTCATCATTTTTGCTAATTTGAATACACACACACACTTCGTTTTCGATTTTGACGATGCCAAAGAAATCGGATAGTCATAGGAAAACTAGCAACCAGTAGCAACTTACGCCAATGAAACATGGATGTATTGGAATGAGAAGCAACTTAGAACTTGCCGAAATACATCAAAGCCATAGCATCATTAAGAAAATTAGGATGGGCAGGGCATGTTCAAAGAAGTCAAAACAATCGACTAATGAAACGGGTATAGGAGGTAACACCATAAGGAAAAAAGCCTAGGCTTAGATGGAGAGACATCAGCAAGGATCCAGCTGACCTTGTAGTGGACCAGAAAGAATGGAGGTAGCTGGCACAAGGCTGTTCAAGGTGAATGCAAATAGTCAAAGCACCCAAATCCCACCCTTGGTTGTAGTGCTACGGGGTCAAGCCATTGAATTATAAGGAATGATTTGTGTAAAGATTCTCATCTTTTGAGGCCATACATTCGTCTTGATATCTAAGGAATCGTAATTGGAATCCATACGTTCCTAATCTGTAGAATAGTTAGAAAAATCAAGTTCTGACTTAGGAGATATCCAAAGGTCTTC
The DNA here is from genome assembly GCA_963576515.1 of Cryptocephalus primarius. Lineage (NCBI taxonomy): Eukaryota > Metazoa > Arthropoda > Insecta > Coleoptera > Chrysomelidae > Cryptocephalus > Cryptocephalus primarius. The sequence continues at coordinate 1,348,542 of OY754944.1, read as the reverse complement.
TAAAACTGGAATCAGTCCGAAATAGATTAAATCCCGAAGCACGCCTATGGAAATCATCTGAAAGATTACCATGGAATTGAAATTATCCCATTTATGCTTCGTTAAAAAATTAAAGATCGTTAAACTATTCAAATAATTTCATCACTCTTTAACCAATTCGTAATTGGTATTCCACCATCCGTCGATTCCTGGTACCGGTAATAACGTTATATTTATTAACCAAAAATGTTACGGGTCCTGCGGTTTTTTTACCTTCCGTTTCGTATCGTAGATCTAGTTATTCCTCTTTTTACTTGATGCAGATTCGTCACAATTAGACGCGTCTCTTTCTTCCGTTCTTCTATTCGTTAACGGGTACCGTTTCGATTGCCGGTACGCTCTACATTTTCGCGAACAATCGTCGGGGATTCACGATTTTCGGTACGATTCAATTCAAATGGGGAAAAACAAACGCGGAAGAGTTTCTTTTCATCCGCCTTCCTGGTCTTCCTCAGTGATTAACACTACTATCCAAGCGAACCAAGTAACTAGGAAAGTTAACTGAACATTAGTTAGTCAGTTAGTTGGAATGCCACTCGAAATATACCACTATCCAACAAAATATCAGCTACAACTAAAGGGATGAGAGTTAAATTAGTTAAGTTAGTTGAAATTTAGTTGGTGAACTGTTTTGACCGTACGTATAACCGCAGGTTAAATACACGCTGGTTAATCAGCCAGTTGACATGCCCATCCAAGTGTCGGTTACAAGCAAACTAGCGAGATTTACCTAAAATTTATTTGTTTATATGCCCGTTTTGGTTTATCGCTCTAGCTATTTATTTAACTAAACGTCAGTTACAAGTAAATATAGAAAAGTGGGCTAAATTTGAGTTAGTTAACTATTTTAACTCTAACTTTAACCTCGGCATAAATACACACTTGTAAGTCAACCGATTGACACGACTTTATAATTGTGCCTCGTAGCTATTTTGACTATGTATTTAACCTTGGACTAAATACACTCTTTGTCGATAGATTAACACCATCGTCTAACTAAGTGTCAGTTACAAGTGAACAGGCCAGAGCTAGCTAAAATTTAGATCAGCTAATTGATTTTTAATAATTTGATATAATGTTAATTACCGGAGTTTCGCAACTGTCTAACTAGCCGGCAGTTATAAGTAAACAGAGGAAGGATTAGCGAAGTTTGACCTTGTATTTAACTTTAGAATAATTACATGCTTGTCAGAGAATCAATTGACACGATCGTCCAACGAGGTGTCAGTTACTAGCATTAGCTAAAATTTGCATGGAAAAATTGACCATATAAGGTAATCACTCACACAACTCTCGCATTATTGGTCAGTTATAAGTAAAAGAGCGGATGTTAGTTTAGAATTTAGTTGGTCAGCTATGTTGACCCTATAGTTAACCCCAAGTTAAATATCTGTTCATCAGCTGTTCGATTGACACAACTGTCCAAGAGTCTAAGTGCCTGGTCAGCCAATTTGGCCAAGTAAGTTAATTACAGATGAAATACACCCCTGTTATTCAGTCGAATAATATGACTGTCGCAAGGGTCAGTGAACAAGCGAGAGATAGCTCAAATTCGGGTCAGCTACTTGATTTTAAGATATTTAATCAGGTTAAACAACTGGCTAACTATTAGTTACAAGTAAACGGGAAAAACATTACTGAACTTTGTTAAGTCCTCTGTTTTGACTTTGTATTTAACATGAGGTTAGATACACGCTTGTTATTGAATCGAATGGCACGGCCATCTAACTAAAATTTGGTTGATTGGCTACATTGACCGTTTAAGTAAGGTTTCACTCTCTAATTAGTTGTTACTATAAATTTAGTTCGTCAGTTGTGTTTTTGAGTTGTTGAGTTTTGAGTTTGAGTCAGTTGTTTAACGTGAGGTTAAATGCACACTTGTTAGTTAATCGACTGAAGTTGACCGTCTAACTAAGTGTCAGTTATAAATAAACACGCTACAGTTGGCTAAAACCGTTCAAGTTATTACCTCGTGTTACATAACTACCCAATCGATTGTCAGTTACAAATGTTGACCATGTACTTCAGATTGAATAAACGCTTGTTAATCAAGTAAAAATGAACAAGAGTGAATCTTGCTAACTGCTTAACTAAGCGTCAGTCACAGGTTATTTACATTTAAATTGATCAGCTGTTTTTACTGTGGATTTAACTTTATTTTGAACACACGCTTATTGCTGAATTGATTGACGCGATCGTTGAACAGTTGAACAGGCGAGATTAACAAAGATTCAGTTCTGCTTGGACTGTGGAATTAATCTCGGATTGAAATTATTCACTTGTGGATAAGCGCTATTAACTGATACGTTACGTTATGGATGGGTAGGACCCTTAATTTATTCTTCGACGATCCCCATCTCGGTTCGTTTGTAATTAATTGTAACGGAGGCGATGTGTTATTAATTAGAGTGCGACCGGAAGTTGCAATCTAACTAATTGTGACGTAGGGCCGTTCTGTATATGCTCGTGTGTTTACGATTCTTCGGTGATTTGGACCATTGCTCCATGGAGTTGAAAACTAGCAAGGTAACTTCAAATTTTCGTAGTGAAATATGATGAAAGCCACGCCCTTTTCGAATTTCACTCATAATAGATCTGTTCAAATTTAAATACGTCGTTGCTTTATGTGTTTGTAAGTACATGGGAATATTTCTCGGCAGTAGTAAAATATATTAAATTTTCACGGGGTGTAAACTGTTGCACTAAACTTTATAGCGGAACGAGACGATGACAGAACGTCGTTAGGAATTATAACCGCGGCGAAAATCATGCTTTTAGTAATATGCATTATAAACTTAGATTTTGAAATCATGTTTTTAGTACTATGCATTATAAAATTAGATTTCAAAATACATTGCGTTGGAAAGCAATTGGATTTTCCCGAAGAATGGAAAAATTGGTTGAGTTCCGTGAGAAGTCGTAACTGTACAGTTTGGCCTAATAAATATTTCAATGAGGCTTTAACGAAAAAATGACCCAATCTACGATTGGACACGATACACGACTACATTTGTTGTTAGTTTTCTGCATAAATTATCATACGAGGCGAAAGAGAAAGGTGTTACACCGCGTAGTAGAAATAACGATCTATTATTTTGGTTTCTAAATTTGGAAATGCCTTAACGCAAATTCGCGCAAATCTATTGATTAGAAAGTCTAACCTCTCATCTGGTATTGATTTGGTTCGTTTGAGGATTTTAATGGTTTGAACTGGTTTTAATTGATTGAGAACAGATTCAGTTTACATTGCATCTCGATAATTAAAATTAACACTTTCGCGAAGTTATTAATGAGAAAACGATTTCAGATTGCAAGAAGCTATAAATTGTTCCATCGTTATACTTCCTGTCATTAACTATTATTGTCATGAGATGGAAGAGAAAGGCGTTATAAATATGTGGGCCTGATTGATTTTAGTCTAATCATATAACAAATCCAGTAGTACACAAGTCCAGTCAATTGATTACAAAGTGCAGACATGTGAGCCAATCCGGTATTGATTAGTGGCGATTATGTTAATAGGTCCGGTTTAAAGGTAATGTTTTCAGCTTTTATTATGATCCATTAAATAAAATTTGCATTTTCCTAACAGCTCAATAAAGAGGTTGCTGAGAAGATGACAAAATGCATATCGGAACAAACCGTGCTATTTATTTCCAAATACGTCCATAAGTATACCCATACGTAATGAAGAACGTCGTAAGATATACATGCAAAGTGGTCAAACGACAAGGAAACAGAGCTGTTTACATGGAAATTATTTTGTCTAATTCCTGGACCCGCTAATTTTTAATTCAAAAGAGGCATATATTTTCGAAATTTTGAATTTTAGGAGCAACTTGTAAATTTCGAGGTTTCCACATACCTACAGCTTTCTCAGAGCGAGTGTGCAACATGCTATAACTAACGTTTTCCGTGGACTTACAAGAGTCTAAATCACGCAAGCCCGTCCTAAATTAATGTATCTACACTAACTACTTACTTATTTAATTACATGTAACAACAGTGAGGTAATTTATATTAACTTTTCGCTTTGACTCTCGTTTCTGTTTCTTCGCTTTTATAAATTCACATCTCTTCTTTCTTGTGATTCCTTCCAGACGAATAGGCGACGATATGATGTTGTAATAGTCATAACTAAAGGACGAAAAAAATGCACGTGAGATCTTGAAAAAAATGCGCATTATAATGCAAAGTATATTGAAAAAAGTGCCGAATTTCGGCCAAAAATAATGCAAAAAATGCTATTAGAAATTTCAAATTTTATATGAATATGTAATACTTACTATACTTACCTTCTCATAGTATTCATGAATATTGTGAAGAAAGTCTTCAAGGCACAGCTATATTTAAAAAAAAAAGGTTTTTTTATACGTTGACGTACTTTTTGTATACAAACATTCAAAAACATTTTATAGTGGCAATTTTATCCTGATCGATAGAGTTAACGCTTAAATTCCTTAAAGTTGAATCATTGGAAGTACTAAATTTGGAATAATTTTTTACAAATGAGTGTAATTGGTATTTTTCAATAAGTTTTCAAAGGTACATTATGGCTTTACTCGGTCTTCATTGATTTGTTTCTGCGTATCAGTTCGTTCTTCCCTTTCTAAACAAAATGACAAATTTTGCTGCTTGGCTCTTTTTCCCAATTTCAGCAATCCTGTGACATTCTTTGTAGTTTTCACATAAAAATAGAATAAAATTCCAGGTTTATTTCCTATATCGTAGTAGGAATAAAGAAGAAATGAATGAACATTGTTAACATGTAAAATAAGGGGAATTCAAACACAAGCTGAATGAAAATTACATACTTAGTGTAATATTTCTGCTTTAATTCTTACATAAATAAGTTTGCAATTAAATACATATAATTATACAGTTACTTACTATTTTTGAACATGCAATGCAAAACAAAATGTCACCATTCTACTTTAACTCCGTAAAAGGTTTTATCTACATTATATTAAACTTAATTATCGACATCTATGAATTAAGCTCACCCAACTCATTGATCTAGTCAATAATAATACCAAAAGATGGTAGTTCGTAAATATATAAGTAGTATATAAGAACCCAAAATGATTTTTCCAAAAATGATATACTTATTCCATTATTAACAGTGTACCTAAGTCGTATACTTGCCTAACCTACAAACTACAGGATACGCTCGTTAAGAAGTAAATTCGGACTCGTCGGAAAGTATACCACTATTGTATTAGTTTGAATTGAAATTTTTCAAATATTTAAACATTTTTTCTTAGTTTTTGAAAAAATGCGAAAGAAATGTAAAAAAATGCACATCTTGCTGAAAAATGCAACATTCAAAATCTAAAGAGAAATGCACAGAAGTGCAATTAGCATTTTTCCGCTCTTTAGCCATAACTAAAGGATGAAAATCCTTTAGATGAGCTAACATTACCTATATAAATTGGATTTTTATATGGATAATAATATGTACTATTACCCATATGATTTATGACGAGAGTGAAGAAAATATTCAAGGCTTGTATAGGTACATTAAAAAGCTTTATAGATCGACCTACTTTTATTAATAAATTTATTCAAAAACCTAGTTAGAAAAGATATGTAGAGATAATTAGTAATAAATAGTCAATTACAATATTTATCATTCGATATTTAAATATTTTTAGGTAAAAAATCATTTAAGTAAAAATTAATTTCGAAATATTCTAAATTGTCACTTTATTTTTATTATCTAAGGAATACTTTTTGTTCATTTTGTCGAAAATTACTAAACCAAGTTTAAAAACCAAAAAAACTGTCGAATTCAGTATTTGATAAGCTTTAAAATGAGGTATTACTTGACCCCTCTCCCCATTCAAGTTTTAGAAGTGGAACTCGTCCTGGCTAAAGGGTTGAAGCGACAGGGTTGAAAATATGCGCAAAATAATTCCCCTTCGAGATAAAAATCGACGTGTCACGCCAATTTAAATAATTGTCATTGGTTCTAAATTTAAACCAGGTTGAAAGTTTTTAAAGTGTCACCCAGTATAGATGAAAGTTTACTACGCCTTATGAGTCGCTAGTAGCGTCATAGTCTATACATTACTGTATACACTATGGTAGCGTACCATAGTATAACACGTCGCATTTTATTTAAGAAAAAAATACAGTAAACTTGGTAGAAGACATCCTAATAAAAAGTCTTAAATTATCTGTTGAATGGGGAAAGATTAAGTGCTTTATTGCCGATTAGGAAATGGTTTCGAAGGTCGTCTGGGATATTTGGACCGTACCGGAATATTTAAATGATCACAGACAAATTAATCTTTTCCATACCATGAAAAAAATTTAAAATTATCTCCTTTTCCCTTTTTTGCCTATGGTGTCTAGGCCATTACTATGCAGATTCTATGTCGTCGACTTCTTTCAATTCTTCCTCTTCCTAATTCTGGTCCTTCGCCATACTCCTTACCTTCATCCACTGCTATTTCTTCATATGAGAATCTCATCAATGAGAATAAGTTCTTTCTAAGTTTATAGGTTCTTGAAACCCCCTATTGTTGTCTATGCACGGTCCATTTAATATATGTAAATACCCTGTCACACCGAGCGGATAACAATTTTTAAGCCTCTTCATCTACTTAGTTTATAATCTTTTACAATCGGGGTCCGGGTGACGCGTACTACAATTCGAGTCTCAAATAAAGCGACGAATGATAATTTCGCAAATAAGCCTCGCTTCCACGCCGTGTGTACACACAGCCCCACATCGTGTATGTTTAACACGTACGCATTTTTATCAAAAAATCACGTTAGTCACTTCATTTATCATTTCTACTTTATCCATGAAGTTCTCCGGTAGATGTCTATGCAGTGAATCAGCCAATAAACTTCATTAATACCGGCGGTTGATGATTATGGCTGTTCGATTCGATTCGATTACGGTCGAATGGAGTTTTTGTTGTCCGTGAAGGTCCGTTAGTTAAAATTTGCAGTTCCGTAATAATAATAACCTCATTAGATTAATGGGCGGTCGGATCGAGAGTGAAAAGTTGCAACCTTATGCAACCTAATCCGTCATAATGAATTTAATTACGGTGCCCTACATAGCTCGTGAAATTAACATAAAAAATTCGCGCGCTCACATGTACCCAAGTATTTTTAACAAATAATTAACAATGACATAATATAATAACGTGAAAGTCGATAGCAACGACTAGACGTATCAGTTACACACTCTGAACATTCGGGCATTGTTTGCTCAGAAAATGTCAGACCTCGTACAACTCGTACGTCAGTCGAGAGCGCCGAATAACAGTTTCTATTAATTTATCTCTGTTATTTCTATTAAGTAACAGCGACCGAAGGACCGTTAAGAGCGAGAACGAGAAGGAGAGATGATCTCCGCTTGCAGCTTAACAGGTGTTTTACCATCGGAACCTACCTTTGATGAAGCCGAGAGCAAAAACTCGATCATATCGGATAACCTCTCGTTCTCATGTAAATTGCCTTTGTTTTTTGATCCGACGGGAAAAACACACGGAAATGTGTGAGGCGGGAAAAAGTCATGTTTTCCAACTCGCGACGACGCCTTTCTTCCTCTCTTCTCTTTCTACGCTTCGGTTTCATTAGAATTCATCTGCTCACGCCACAAAACAATTATACATAGGAAAAAGCGCGTGACGAAATATTCTCACATTTTTATTATACCTGCCGGGAACTTGTCGTACAAGCCAGATATGCATCTATAAAAAACGAGCCACGTAAGTTGTTTAATAATGAATTTATAGGTACTGGAATATTAGGAAATATCTCGTTACTTCACTTTTTGATTTATACCGAACTTCCCGACACACACACACATAGACGCTCGTAATGCTGAACGTGCATATACATCGTCAAACTATTTAATACGATATAGCGGTGGGGAAAATAGTGTCTGGTAGGACTCATCTCCAATGAATTTTCGTCTTAAGGATGGAATTTGTGGAGTTTCAGAACCTTTCTTTGTCTGTTTATGTTTTTTAAGAGTGGGGAGCGGCAATATTTCAGGCAGTGATTAATTCACGAAATTCAAATCGTCAATCTAGATCATCATCCCAAGGTCCTGGAGAAATTTCATCTTATATGGGTGGATTTTGTGGAGTTTCAGAACCTTTCCTTTGGACTCACGTGATAGGTCAGTCTCTGTGGCTGCTTGACGAGTTGACAAAACTAGACTAATAGCGATTTTTTCAAGAACATCTATTTGAACAGCTTCGTTCAACAACTTTGCTGTAATTCTTTTTTTAATGGCCACATATCCTGTTTCCTTAAATTTGATAACTAACTGTCGAATTTATTGTAAGTATGTCTTACGTATTTCCCTGGATGTCTTTCATTGAAAACTGTAGCTGTTCTTAAGCAACAACGATTTTGGGAGCCATAGATAAAAATTATTTCAACTCGTTCTGCTACATTGTAAACTAACTTAGCGAAATTGGAAATGATTTTTGAAAAAGTAACACAATGACTGGAAAGATTGTTTGGTATGTCGAACCGAACCACACTTGGAACTGTTATCGTTCTCAAAACCATATTTTTTATTTTTTCGTTTCTTTTTTTTTACAAAAAATAAATACGATTAGAAGCAACCAAAGCACACAAAAAAATCAATACCTAAACTTCGAAATCTCCTAAATTATCACATTATTTCATTATCTAAGGAATACCTTTTGTTCATTTTCTTGAAAATTGCTGAGCCAAATTTAAAAACAAAAAACATCGAATTCAGTATTTAATAAGCTTTAAAATGAGGTATTACTTTACCCTTCTTCCCTATTTAAATTTTAGGGGTGGAACTCACCCTGGCTAAAAGGTTGAAGCCACCGATTTGAAAATATGCGCAAAATGGTTCCCCCTCGAAATAAAAATCGACGTGTCTCGCCGATTTTTATAATTGTCGTTAGTTCTAAATTTAAACCCGATTGAAACTTTTTAATTTGTCACCCGGTATATAAGACCCATTGACTAAAGGTCAAGCGGCGTTAGATCCCAGCAAACGTGAATCGGTTCGCTCGATGAGCGTCCCATATATAATTTATTTTGCATTAGAATTACCACTTTTATATTTTACTCACTTCATCAATGGAAGTTTGGGAAACAAATTTTCGAAAAAAAAAACGCGCCAATATATCCCTAAACATGGAGACGTTAATTAATATTTCTTCATAAAGCTTCTTTGTCCAGCAATGACTAATGAGATGTGAGCACTCTTTGACAGGAGAGGGATTAGCTAGAGAATGGTAAAAGGGACATTTAATCAAACCAAAATAATCCAAAATAATTTATTCCCGAAAATTCATTCGAGTTAGAATCGAGGTTGATGTTACTACCGATTGTATTGGAGGTCTTGATTTTCTTCTTCTTTTTTGAAAGTGTGGCAATACTTTTCTTCCAAAGTGTGTTAAAAATGTCATCGTTATAAACAGCACGAATATTTTCCAATACTGTATTTATTAGGGTTGGTTTGTTATTGTACTTTCTTAAACGGTTTTTGACACATCCCCAGATGAGTTCAGTCGGATTGAAAATACAGTAATATGGCGGTAGTGGCAGCACTGTATGTTCTTGTTGATATGCCAAATGATTGATATTGCCTTTTAAAATTTTGAATTTTAATACTTTCTAATAAATCTTTTTTTGTGGATTTCGTTGGAATTTTTAGCTGATTAACAGTCATGGCATTTAAAATATCAGCTTTTTTAATTGCAGAAGTTGATGCTTTGTTAATTTGCCGGGAATGCTAAGCTACATTCTTCATAACTATTACTAAATTCGGTGCAATATTCGGTAATAGCAAACTAAAGCAAATCAATGAAACCTTGATTAACATATTTCGCTGAAAGCAGTAAATCATGCGGAATGAAGTCGTTTTCATTTCCGCCATGTAAGATGATTACGTTTTCCCTTTAGAGCAAGGCGCATCCAAGGAACAATTTTATAAATCATCCATCCAATCGTATTTGATTGTATCGTGAGTATCGAACCAGGTTTCATCTAAATATACGTTGGTTCTATTGTCACGACGGTGTACCAAAATACTCCTTCACTAATCTTGTCTCGGTGAAATGTTAAAGGGGGATTCCATTATAACTATTTGCTCGTCTAATTTGTTGTACCTAAAACAGCATTTCATCAAAATATGCTTTAATGATTTTAAACTGGTATATTGATACCTGTCAAAATTTTGAACTTGGTTTTCTTTATAGGTGTCATAGACGGTTCGTCGAACTACATCTTTAAAAGCTTGATATATTAAATATATCATTACATAATAAATACAACATTTCTATTTTTAACAAATTTAAAACACTTGATTTTTCTATTTTGTCTATTTTCTATTTTGACATGCGTTATGTTTTATCGAAATTTGCCTGTTAACTATCGTGTTATCTCATAATTAACATAAAATTAAAAATAACATTTTAGTCTACTGTATTAGTAGGACGATATGATCCAGTTTCTTTAAAATTATATAAAACATCACAAAAGCAAAATATTTCTAAGTAGTATTGAAAGTCGACATCAGCTCGCTTATTTTAAATGGAACATTGTGTATATTATCACATGTTGGAATTTTACAAAATTTTTACGAAGAAACTGCTTATTAACCAAACACATTTAACTTTTTTAGTTTAAATTGTACAGGATGTTCAAAAAACTCGTTAACCTCGAAATGAAAAAAAAATAGATTCCAAAAATTTTAATAAAACTTACTTTTTTAACATAGTATTTAACGTTAGAAACGTTACAAGGTTTTTCTAAAGAGGAAACAGCTTAGATTCGTCTCAAGCCCCATTCTTCATATTCAAATAGTAAGGATCATAACTCCAAGTTTGAATAATTTTTCTAAACGTTTCATCAGAGTGTACGCGCAACATACCTATGACTATTATATGTAAATTACTATGTTTTACCGTTGGACAGGGTTTTTAACAAGTACATTTATTACACGTCAGACGTTTATTACAGCAAGGATAATAGCAATAGTCCGAAGATATTTCTCAGCTACTCACTTTGTAACATACGGGAGGAATGAGAGCTTCGAGGATCGAAATCAAGAGAAAGTTTCTTGGGTCGTTGTTTAGAGATATTCAGGCGTCCTCTGCTGCTCTTGAACTTGTAGATTATAAATAGAGGTGAAAAAATAACTAGTTCGTATAGAGAAGTATAACCTTTTTTTTAATTTTTTGCGCCACACAGAGACCTAAACAACTCATAAGTGCAGATTGCGAAGTTTCTTAATGATCAATAAGTACGTCAGAACAATATAGACAAATTTCACCCCTAATCTTCAGCCCTTTCGAAGAGAAAAAGGAAGAGTTGTAATACTTTTCTGAACCATTTTGAAGCCCCTAAATATAATAGTGCAAGGTTTAAAGTTTCCAAGCTATTCGAGCACATAAATCTCATATCCTTTAATACATTTTCGGTAGTAAGGAAGTTTTCGATACAACAATAAAAAATTGCTGTTCCGTTTGTACCCTTAAGGAGTAACAAGGAAGTAAATTATTTTGTAAATCATTTTTGAGAAAACCACATTTATAGTTACCTCATAAATAGCGCCCCGATACTCTGATGCCAAGTTATTCATTTAAATTTACTTCAATATTTTGGAATAGGGAGTAGGGATGATTTTACCCACTTCGACGGGCGGTAAGTGAATGTGATCTTCGGTAGTCGCTTTCTCGAAGCAATTGCCAGGCTAATGCCAAGTTAATTTTTTTAATTATCCATACTTTTATTTTGAAATAGGAGTTACCTTATCGTTATTGGTTTCGGGAATTTTTATTTTGATTATTTTACAGTTCTCATAGGAGATATCGAATGTGGGGTGTAATTTGATTGCATTTGATTTCGCCTAGAATTGGCATGCGTTTTCGTGGCTTCACTTGTGATTGAACGTTATGTGGAGATTTCTGGTCGAGTCTAATTAGTCCAGTTAGGTTCAGGGGTCGTTAGAGAATTTCGATGGTGGTTTTGTAAAGGCAATTTGTCATCTGCGTTGTTGATTACTGATTCGGGTTTCAAGGCGCTAATTGCAATACGAGAAAGACAGTTTGCGTTCGTATTGGGTTTTCCTTATTTTGTATTGTGTATAATCTGATTCCCCTGATTCAGATTCCTCTAACTTTTGTCGTCACCTTACCACATCTTAATTAGGTTATTTTGAACTTAATAACCATAATAATCGTTTGTAATTATTACTTACTTAGTTAAAAATTACTTAGTATACAAGTAGGGTCGTATTTCAGTGTCGTTTAAAGTCGTTGACGCATGCGCTACTGGTTTTTCGTTTGGTACGGTGCGTTGTGATAACACGGCGCCAGTACAAAGTTGCTAGCGTGGTTGAAACAAGTTTCGTAAAATCTGAATGCTGTAATACGGAATCCTGTGTCAAAATTGGGAACAATTTGGGAAGTTTTCATCATGAACTATTTCACTTCCTTCTACTTCCTTTTTTAAACATTTTTTAAGCGTTATAAAGCACAAAAATACCCAGATTAGGTTACGTTGCCTGGAATTGTCAGGGTATGCTGGGAACTGCTTGGTTCTGCTTACAGTTTTTGAAACGTGATAAAACAACAGTGGTTGCACATAATTCCTAGCTTAGGTTAGGTTGCTTGGTTAGGCTCTTTTTTTAGGGACCATTTTCCCATATATAGTAGGAATATTCTACTCACCATCTACTTCTTCCCTGGGGGTGAATGCCCACCCCTTCTCGGAGGTGAAAAATGTTACATTGAAAATAAGTCCGGGAATGTATAAATTGACTAATTCTAAGCAACTTTTGTTCTATAAATTTATTTATAAGAGTCAATACTTTTCGACTTATTCGCGAGTGAAAGTGTCAATTTTTCAATAAAAAAAAAACATGTTTTCAGGTGTTTTTTCAGTAACAGCAATAAAAATTGTTGCTTATAAAAAAACGAAACGAATGGGGGTCTATGGTATCTGTAGACCCAATACAAACGGAGTAATAACTTGTTAAAGGTTGCTTCTTATTTGTCAAAAGCCAAAATTGAAAGTTTCAACGTGAAATAACCAAAAACAATGCATTTTTGTAGGAAAACTCAGAAGACCTTTTTTAAAGTGCCTATAAAACCATTACTTTGTTTTTTTAAAAGTCTTTTGCGTCAAAACTAAACGAGCTATGACATAAATAACAGTGGTTTCTATTTTTTTCGACGAAAGATAAATGAGTACGTCACCCTCTTATTATCACCCTAATTGTTATCACTTTACAGTTGCCTTTATTTATTTTCTTTTAATAGGCTCTAACAGTTTGACCGGTTTAAAGTGCTTAGTTTTGAAAAAAAAATTGAGCTTGAAGTGAATAGAGCAGTTTTGTAATTTTGCAAAAAAATTTATTTTCTTCAAAATAACTCAAAAACTATTAATGATAGGCAAAATTTTGTAGAGCACAAAATTGTAAGTTTTGCTTTTCTAAAAAATTTAGTTTTATTTTTGTGTTTTGTACGATAAAAATTGAGTAGGATATTACCGTTTAAAGTTTACATTTGTTCGTAAATTGTAACTTTTTCAGGTCCTTTCAGCTCAAACCTTTCAAAAATAAGGGCTGAAGAAAATTTTAACTTATATGAGCTGTTAGCTCTTAAAACAACAGACTAATTGGTTTTTCGAAGGACTTTATAGCTTAAAAACTACGCGAGTTATGGGTGAAAAATCAATCACATTTTACACACTATTTTATACACATTACATTTTTATAAGGGTTAAAACTTAAAACAGTAAAGAAATCTTAATTTATAATCACTAGATGATTCATTCATTCCAAGTTGCGGAATAATATTTTTCAACATTAATTTTGAATGATTACTGTCATAGGGGGTGATTTTTAGGAGTTAGAAATGTTCTGTTCTTAATAATTTAACTCTCAGAATATCAGCTGATGGTTACTGCTTTCGATTACGCGCTCGAATCTACAATTCTTAAATTATTTTTAAATAGGGGTAGTTTCACCCCTAAAAAATAAAAAGCAACCACCGGCATATGGTCAACTTTGAAGGTAGAGGGCAAGTAGAGCCTAAATGCAAGTATTCGTGCAAATCAGTGCTTCTTGGCAAAATTATAAGGTATGGCCGTCTTTTACCTTCAGTGACTCCACTAATACCTCATGTCCCTAACCATAAACTGTTGTAAAATGTGATAAGGGCGGGTAAACATCTACAAATGACCACTTCAGTTGTTTTAAAATGAGTCTCAAATATTTCATCCACTTGTAATACCTGTTTCTTTACCTCTTCTCTGTGAACTAGGTAATCTATATGATTTTGCATAGATCGTAGCTTCGTAGTTTAATTTTGTGTTCACACGACTGGTGAAACTTTGCCAATCACCTTCACCAAAGTTACTCTGTAATTTTAGCAAGCTTTCCTTTTCATCTTTGTTTAAATGATCCAGTCTATTGTTTTCCAGATTTTGCTTCAATTTATTGTCCTGCGAATCGGTAAATCTAGATTGGGGTTTCGTTACGAGTTTGTCCACAAAGTTGCTTCGTCTCTTTAAAGAGAAATCATCGTGTTTATTCTTTTACCTTCAACAGTTCGGATCGAATTATTTTTCTAAACGTTTCCTCTGAGCTAAAATAAAACGCCCCGCTGCCAAACTATGCACCACATACCTACCTACAACTCTATTATATGTACATACTTATTTTTAAATGCAGAAGGTATTAAGGTTGCATTCCGCGTCCGACCATCCGGAACGAGTCGATCAGCGGATTAATTACGTTACATTAAAACAAAATCTGTCCGGTACATCTCGAAAATACCGGCCTTACGTAACCGGCCGTCGCCCGTTTGACTTTCCGCACGTAACGGCGAAATGGGTCGAGCCTCGCATTGCATGACGCATCGATTATGTCTTTCCGAGACAATTTCTCCAAACGGATCAAATCGATTGTTGTGGGACAGCGGAGAGTCTGTGATTTCATTCCTTCACCTACATACACGCTTACGCTTAATAATAATAGTGGTAATAACAATCGTACATACATAAATATTTAAATCGTATGGAAAATAAGGTTAGTACTGACGTTTCGCCCACGTAGGTTAGGGGGAATAGAGAAATTCTACTAAGGTGTTGTTGCATGAAATCTTTCGAGCAAATAGAGTTGAAGTGGATTAGTCCAGTTTATAGAGGTTTTTTTAGATCAAAGATGATAAAAACGCAAAATCTAGACAAATCTGAGCTGTTGCGTTTTTTTAAACAATAACCATTAAAAAAATTGGGCTTTTTCTATTTTTTTTTTCACCCTACAGAGAAAATTATTGACGGAAATTCAATAAGTTGTAGAGACGCTTTGTAGAGAATTAAAAGACCTTCGAAATGAGCGTTTCTAAAAGGTGATCGGAACATTTTCCACCGAGAAAACTTGGAAAATCCTTTAAAATGGACCCTTCTTCAAAAATTCACAGCTTTGCCCAGTTTAGAACTGAAGCGTTAATTTTCTGTGAAGTGTTAGATTATTATGTCCACTTTAAACTGGCAAGAGTTGGATGCTGTCGGATGAATAGTTTTTGCACAATTACGTTATTAACAGTATACACAAAAATCTTGTAAAATTCGGCGTATTAACTGAATTGGGCCGATTTAATTTTTCAAACGGTTTTTAAAAGAGGACATCAAAACCTACTACCTGCTATCTTCGATTTTCTTATACGTTTGGAGAAAAGTGCAAAAAAATAGCCTCAAACATTGCTTTATGCTTCAAGCAGCATAAAACTGCGCGTTTTGCGCAATGTTCGATGCCATTTTTCGCACTTTTCTCCCAACGTATATGAAAATCGAAGATAACCAAATTGTAGTTTTTGATGTACTATTTCAAAAACTGCTTGAAAAATTAAAATCGAGCCATCTCAGTTAATACGCCGAATTTGGCAAGATTTCGACGTATATTGTTAATAAAGTAATTGTGCAGGAACTATTCATCCGATATCGTCCAACTTTTGCATGCTTAAAGTAGACATAATAATCTAACATTTCACGCAAAATTAGCGCATTAGCTTTAAACTGGGCAAAGCTGTGAAGTTTTGAAAAAGGGTCCATTTTAACGGTTTTTCCAAGTTTTCTCGGTGAAAGATTCTCCGATCACTTTTTAGAAACGCTTATTTTGTAGGTCTTTTAAATCTCTACATATCATCTATACAACGTATTGCATTTCCATCAATAATTTCCAGGCTATGGTGAGAAAACGGAAAAACGACTTATTCTTTTAATTTTTATTGTTAAAAAAAGTAAAAGCTCAGACTTGTCTGGATTTTGGGTTTTTATCATCTGTGATCCTTTTTAAAGAAATTTTTTGTTCCGTCTGCTGTTAAATTTTATCTACCAAAACAGCTTTTTTTTTGCTGTATAAACTGGACTAGAGAGGTAGGAATATGAAATATTTGGCTGTTTTCGTAAAAAAGTTTCTGTTCTTACAAAAATGTATCTTATTCTGCAAACAAATTGTGGCGCTTATTACACTTATTGACCAAAACTAGTTTGCTATTAGTTCTATACAATTGAAATATGCCAACAATTTGATTGATATTGCTAATTGTTGATATCTGCGGGACACTTTTGAGATGAAACAAACTTCTGTGGATTTATCTTCAAAACATTTACTGAACGCTTCTGATACGTGGTTTCGTTTTGGTCATATTTTACAACACACCTACTTAGAGTTTTTCGCATACACAGCATTGCCAACCTCACAATATGAAATAAACCACATTGAATTATTAAATTATTCTAGAGGAGCCAGAGCATTCAGTGCTGGTAGATTTCTTTATTGTTCTAGCTTTAACATGGGATAGAACTGCGCTGTGCTGCTCCCTACTTCTCCCCCTGTGATATCTTTTTCCTCCATGTGATTGATGTTGATGTACTCCTGTCTTCTCCCTGGTGGTCCGGTTGTCGTCTTCTAGTTGTGTCCTGTCGCTCCTTCCTTGATGGTTAGTCCTACGTCATCACTGTCCTCCATCAATTGAGCAGGCATTGGACGTCTGTTGCCTATATGCTTAAAGCGGAGACAGAGGATTCAGTGCTTGTAGATTTTTTTTATCGTTCTAGCTTTAACATGGGATAGAGCTGCGGTGTGCTGCTCCCTACTTCACTCTGTGATATCTTCTTCCTCCGTGGGCTTGATGTTGATGTTCTCCTGATTTCTCCCTGGTGAGCCGGTTGTCGTCTTCTAGTTTTGTCCTGTTGCATCTTCCTTGATGGTTGGTCCTACGTCATCGCTGTCCTCCATCAATTGAGCAGGTATTGAAGATTTTTTATTGCCCTAACTTTAACGTGAAGTTGAGCAGCGCTGTGCTGCTCCCTACTTTTCCCTCTGTGATATCTTCTTCCTCCGTGGGCTTGATATTGATGTTCTCATGACTTCTCCCCGGTGGGCCCGTTGTCCTCTTCTAATTGTGTCCTGTTGCTCTTTACTTCATGGTTAATCCTATGTCATCGCTGTCCTGGGTCTCTTCTTTCTTGATGATGCGTTCTCGTCGTAGTTCGTTGCCTTTCTAATGAGAGGGTTCCTGTGCTCCATCGTCTTAATGATTGTCCTCCTGGTCTTCTCCTTGATGGTCTTTTTACTTCTTCTGTCCGCAGATATCGCCGTAAAGGCACGTTCCTCATGTAACAAGGTGCATCGGTCATCCTCACTCAGTGCTTGTCAGAAAAGCCAAATCTTGTATATCTTTTTTTTTCTGCTATGTAAAGCGCGTCAACGTTGATGTCACCTCCACGTTTTATATCACCCTGCTTTTAAGCGAAATTGATCGTTCCTTTTATTTCTATTCTGGTGTATACACTGCGTGACAACGATTGATAAACAAGACGAACGAATCTACTAGCTGTGTTACTGTGAAAGATCGAAATGCGGTGGATGTCGACATTCACCGCTTCGTTTGACGAAAGTCCGAAATAATTCGAAAACAGGTTTATGAACTAATTAAGTTACTATTAAAAATTATAATATTTTCAGGTTATTTCTGACAAACGAAGCTATAAACGTCGACATTCACATAGAGTAACAACTCTATCGTAAGACAACGCATATCACCATGCTACCTACCAACCGGTCCAATCAACAAACATAACAATTTGTATCCTACAGAATAACCCAGACGACCCCTATCGACCCTCCTCCTTTTGAAAATCGATCGAATCTCCTCGCACGTGAAATCCCGTAAAGAATTCACAATGTAATCCGTTTACCCTCAGACACCGCGCTAGGACCGCCATTAGCTCCCTCGGAATATCTCCCGTCTAGGATCCGGGATTCTGGCTCTCTTACGGTGTTTCCCCGAGGATTGTTTCCCCGATTTTCAGGAGGATAGGATACGAGGCACCGTGTGTGAAAGAGAGAGATGGAGTATAAGGAAAAGAAACGTTGGCGACTCGACGATAGAGGTTGCCTAGGCGACCGGTCTGCTCTGTCAGACGCCGCCTGATCAATAGCATAAGGCTCAGAGCGAAAGAGAGAGAGAGAGAGAAATAGTGTGTATAAGTGTGTGGGTGACAGAGAGTGAGAGAGAGAGAGAGAGGGAGGGAGGTTTCGTACATTTTCACGTTTAATTACTACCCCTAACACCATCTCCACCGTTAAGTTCCTTGGGCGGTAACCAGTATTAATTAAAATTTGTTTTTATAAAATAACTATAAGACAGAGAGAAGAGAGAGAGAGAGAGAGAGAGAGAGAGAGAGAAATAAATTTGCAGAAACATCTACGAAATGCCCTACACGAAAATGTCAAAGGAAACACCTATTAATTCGGATAAGTCATTAGAGTTAATTAAAAGTTATCTACAAAATCAAAAGAGAACGAAAATAGCTGTAAAAGCAGGTATCCCGCAAGCTACTACTTCAGGTCTATTGTTCTTTACTGCTGATATCTGTTAATGATGTATTAGATGTGAATACAAAAGACATTGTCTTATTCCGATGATATAGCTGTTCTGGTGGCTATCAATGATTAAAATGAATTTGCAAAATTTCTATCGCAAACGAAAGCAGAAGGTTCGCTGATGACACATATAAAATCTCTTTCAAAGATAAATTTTTGAGGTATTTACATAGGAAAGTGCAATATTTCCAAAACTATTAATGGTGTTAATTTCAAATTTGAAGGTATGAATGATTATGTAAGGATGGAGAGGGAAGAATGCCTAATTATTTTTTCGAAAAATGCCTCAAGATTCGTTTTCCAAAAGTTCAGTCCCGAACGAAAGTGGAATATTATCTGTTGTCAGATGTCACAGCTTATGTAAAAGTTTACTTTCAAACATAAGTAATTTTTGAAAAATCTGAATGTTTTCCGTTACAAACATGAAAGAAATTTTTCGATGAAACGTTTAATTTTTGAGACATGATTTTTTTAAATATCTTTTTACTTTTCAAAAATTCCTGATGTTTTGCAATCTTCCTGTAAGACACGTTTTAAATAATTCGCTGATTTTCGATTTAAAACATATATTATAGATTGTTAGAACGTTAATACAAAGATGCCATTCTCTTAACGATGGACGTTTCTAAACTGATTAAATATCCCGTTTTTCTTAAACACTAACTTTTCGACACCTCTTGGTGTCAAGTGTCAAGTGGTGGAGTGTGACCTCAAGACTGTCACGATCGCCCATGAGTCCCTCTGCAGGTAAGAACCGTTCATTCCGAAGTTAGCAAATTCAAAATGGTTTACATAACTAAAAAGCGACCTCTCGATATTTTCTGTAAGTTTAATCAGGACATTCCAGAGTTTACATTTTTACAAAGAATATTTAACTACGTGCAACTTTTCCAAAAATGTCCTAAAAGTGATTTTAAAACTTGCATAGTTTAGCGAAAGGGCAAATTTCTCCGATGCCAAATACAAAAATTTTCTTTGTGATGAAACGTTTACTTGTGAAAACATATTTTTAAAATCTAACAATTTATTAAAACTTTACGATATTTCGGAAGCAATTCGGGAACAAAACTTAAAAGCATCGCCTCTACACATCCTACGTCGAGTTTCATCTTTTATTTCAAATGTTCACCTGTTGGACCCTAAGAGATAAGTTGAAGTTTTTCACAACTTCATCAACATTCGCTTTTTAAATTTCAGCCCCAAACAGAAAACGAAGGTTCTCCGTGTTCAAATTTTGAAAGATTTTTTTCTATAAAACTTTTACCTTCAGAGATGCGAACTTTTAAAAACTGCTTTTTTTGTGTTCAGAATATCGCGTTGTTCGGATTATTGTTGAAATATTATTTATCCTCGGAAAGAAGAAGGTTTATTCAGTAGCGACTGTTTCCAAAAATTCACTATAATTCGATTTTCAAAATTTTGGTCCAAAACAATGAAATGAATTCCATACCAAATATGAACAAATTTTTATAATCAAATAATTTATTTAAAAAAATCGCGTTATTTCGGTACCCTCTGAAGTTATCAAATTTAAAATCGGTTATATAACTGAAAATCTGAATTTATCCTGTGAATTCCAAAGTTCACATTTTCACAAAAAAATTAATTGATTCCAACTTTTTCAAAAACATTCCAAAATTCAGTTTTTAAATTTTTAGCCTCTAATAAAAGAGGAAATTTTCCCGGTGCCAACTATGGACGTGATGTTTTTGATAAACCGTTTGCTTTCTGAAATATATTTTTTTTTTCAAATTCACTTCAACTTTTTTAAAAATTTGCGATATTTGGAAAGCTATCAAAACTGGTGAATTTATATTCAACTCACTATTAATTCAAGTTTTCATCCACTTTTAGTTCACCTTTTAACCCCCAAGAATGCCTCAATATCCGTATTTTAAAGTTTGGGTCCCACGAAAGACGAAGGTTTCCAGTTGTCAAATATGAAAGAATTTTTTTCTATGAAACGTTTATTATTGGATATATGAATTTTTTTTAAAATCTGTTGCTTTTCGAAAATTATTGAAAGTAGAGAATTCCAGTTCGAGGGCCAAAATAAACGTTCCCACCAAATCTGTGAGTTTCATCACGAAAATCAAATGTTTTCTTTTTGATGCTCAAAAAAGGAAGGTTCAGTCAGTTGCATTTCTTTCTAAAATTTCATCGCGATGCGATTTTCCAAATTTTCATTCTCCCTGTTGCCAATTATAAAAATCTTTCCGATGAAATTTTGTTGAAATATCGTTTCACTTTTTCGAAAAATGTGATATTTCGGAATATTTTAAAATTCGCAGATTCAAAATTGGTGACATATTCTGTGAGTTTAATCCCTAAATTAATAAGTTTACATTTTCATAAAAAATCATCTTGTAACTTTTGCCAAAAGTGCCTCACGATTAGGCTTGCAAACTTCAGTCCCTAACGAAAGAGAAATATTCCCCAATACCAAGCATGGAAGATTATTTTCTGATAACAGCTCAAAATCTGCTTCAATTTTTTATTTAAATCTCAATAGTTCCGCAAATTATTTCAACTACTGAATTTATATTCGGGGATAAAAGTATAATGCGCCGCCTCTACATACCCTATGAGTTTCACCTTTTACTTCAAAAGTTCACTTTTGACCCCCTTGCAATTTTTTCAAAAGTACGTATGTAAAACTAGTGATATTTCGAGTATGCAATGACTGAATGATCGATGACTGAATTACCTCTTTACCACAAATCTCACGACTTTTGAAATTCTCGAATTATCTCAAAATTCAGATAGTCAGTTTTTGACCTCAAAAAGTATGAGTTGAAATCATAGTTCAATGGTCTTTAATTTTAATTACTTGTTAAAACAGAATCTCTAACTTATTGAATTGAAAATATTGAAAAAACTCTGACTTGAAGAAGTAAATAGATAATGCACGATATTCACGTCAACTTTATTATTTAATTAGAATATTAATTATTTAGCCTTAATTATGTTGTTCAACATACTTAGTTGAAAATTAAAAACGTGTCACAAAAATATTTGGTATACAGAGGCCACCACCATATACTGACGGTATAGAATAATGTAGTGTATATAATAAGGTGGTTTATTGTCTAAAATCGATCCAATTCACATGTTACAAAATTTGATTTTATTTATTTTATCATACTCAAAAATAGCCCCCAGTAATTGTAACTTCTGATTTGGTCGCTTATGTAATAATAAGGTGGCGTTCAAATATACCGGGTAACAATTTAAAAACTTTCAATCGGGTTTTAATTGAGAACAAGAAGAACCAAAGCATACAGAAAAATCAATACCGAAGTAAAAAGTTAACTTCTTAATCTTCTAAATTATCACTTAATTTTTTTATCTATGGAATACCTTTCGTTCATTTTCTCGAAAATTACTTAACCAACTTTAAAAACCAAAAACCAACTAAAACTCTTCCTTATTTAAATGTTTGGGGTGGAACTCATCCTGACTAAAGGGTTGAAGCGAAATGGTTGAAAATATGTGCAAAATGGTTCCCCTGTGACGTAAAAATCGACGTTCCTCTCAAATTTTTATAATTGCCATTAAATTTAAAACCAATCGAAATTGTCACCATGTATATGAAACGTCGACTCGAAGGAAACTTCCTAGTTTGAAGTTTTATCTCCAAAAAAGAAACTTCCCTTTGCTAATATTATTGAAGACACGAGATTCCACCTCGCCTTCAAAATTAAATTCAGAAAAACTTCATCCAATTTTTCTCCTTTTGACCCAGGACAAGAACTAAATCCGTCCTCCTCGCAGTAGCGTTTGTTCCAGATTCACTCCGGAATCCTGAAAATTCCCCGCACGCTGGCTCGAAATATGAACCTCGACTATGTCAGCAGTTCCTCCTCCTTATTCATATTTCAGGAAGTCATTCCGCGGTCCCCTTTCAACGTCTTATTTGCTAGAGGAGAACTGAAGATCGTCGACCCCTCTCCTTCCACCTCCGGGTTTCTTTCTTTCTCTCTCTGTCTTTTTATGAAAAGTTTTCATTCCCGCTGAAATTTATTTCGCCTAAAAATTCGGTCAATCGATTCCATGGTCGACGAGGGGAGTTCCGGGGGTATCGTTGATCGTTTCATTGTTCCTGAGGGATGCTCCGCATCCGGACGCTCCTGCGTGCTGCGGGAGTTCCTCTTCCCGGAGGTCAGTGAACTTATCACCCGTTTAGGGGCCCTTCGACGCCATGATTTCGCACATGCATGCCAAAATCGGGATTAATCCCTTAGATTTCTGAAAAATCATTCACAGATCCAACGGAGGCATCCGTTTAAAACCCATTAATTACAGTTATGAATCATTATTGTTTATTAAATGTATTCATTGAATCATAACAATTAATACGTAAGAAATATAGATTAAGCTGTTACTACTATTACAAATAACCATTATTGAAACTTAATTGATTGGAAATCAATTATCATGCTTTTAGAGTTGCCAGAGGGAGTAGGGAGATGTCGAGGATTTAAACAATTCTGGTTTCTTCACTTTGGTTTCGCATTTGATTGTAATTACATTAGAAACGCAGAGTTGCCAGTTGAAATCTGTCTTATTTGTTACCTAAATTTGCATCCCTTAAACCAAAGTTCGAATGTCTGAAAGGAAATAGTTAAGAGCTCACCAGGAAGCTAAGTAAGAAAATTACAGGCGGTAATATTAAATTATTAGAAGATCTTTTAAGAATTAGCATGACATTTCCTTCTCTTAATGATTTGTATTAATTAGACGAATTAAAGGATTAAGGAATATGCTAACAAGTATTATATGTACTTATTCAGAAATGCGATAAGTTAGTTTAACATATTAATCCAATTATGTAATTATAATTGCACTGAAATATGTCCATGAGGTTTAAATAAAATTGAAATAAAATGCTACATTAACGTTAAAATGGATTTTAGCCTAAAATGCGTTTAGAATGTGTTTCAATAAGGGAACTATAGTTACAGCCATGTTAAGAATACACTGAACAAAACACTAGTGTCTGTGAAACAAATTCTAAACGCATTTTAAGCTAGAACCCATTTTAACATTGATATGCGTTTATGAATAAGACCGTAATTATATTTAAATAACCCCGACTAGAAATTTGGCTAGGCAAACCCGAAAACGTATCGGGTCCCGATCAGGAAGTGGCCGGGCATGCTCGCCTAGCATTACCTGGCCAGATCCTGGTCAGGACCCGATCATGTAATGGCGAGGCATGCCCGCCTAGGATTACCTGCCCAGATCCTGATCAGGGCCCGACTAGGCACTGGCGCGGCATGCCCGCCTAGGATTACCTGGCCAAATCCTGATCAGGACCCGACCAGGCACTGGCGAGGCATGCCAGGGTAGGACTGACACTGGCGAGGCATGCCCGTCTAGCATTACCTGGCCAGATCCTGATCAGGACCCGACCAGGCAATAGCGAGGCATGCCCGCCTAGGATTACCTGGCCAGGACCCGATCAGGCACTGGCGAGGCATGCCCGCCTATGATTACCTGGCCAAATCCTCATCAGGACCAGACCAGGCACTGGCAAGGCAAGCCCGGCTAGCATTACCTGACCATATCCTGATCAGGACCCGACTAGGCACTGTAGAGACATGCCCGCCTAGGATTACCTGGTCAGGACCCGATCAGGCACTGGCCAGGCATGCCCGCGCAATCTATTACACCCATTATTCATAATATACGTATTATGAATGTGACAAAATTAAACACTGAGTGTAATTAAATGTGATTAAAGGTAATTAAAACTCTGTTACATTGTGAAAAAATCTAAGTAACAAAATATATTTATAATTTTCTGATTTTTCGAATTTTCTTAATTTCGAAAATCATCAATTAAATAAATCTCCGAAGTATTAACGCCGGAATAAAATAATATAAATTAATTTTGTTAATTATTTAGATCATTATCCAATATGCTCGAGAAGACAAAGGGAAAAATGTGTGATAACCGTGCAAGGCGAATTCGTGAACTTACTCACCAACGAGTTAGATTGTTCCTCGAGAGTCAAATTGAATTAGAGCGAAAAAATAGTGAATTTGGCATAACTACATATCTCAGTGTTAGTGGAGTAAATTCTTTGAATGACGATTACCGCGATAGTGACTAAGTAGCGCCGAAAAAGCAGTTGACGTAACATCATAGGACGTACGAATTTGTAAAATTATTTCTATCTTTAATATTTCACTTACGCAGTTGTTGACAAAAAAATTTCGCAGTGCTATTAATTCGACAATACCGGCATTTATGATTAGCATAACGATTATTGCTTCCGGATTAACGCTTCAGGTAAAAGCGACCCTTCGTTCGTAACCTACTATTCCGATCAGTTTTTGTTGAAGTCTTGTGATGTGAAGTTCGCCGACGGTGGATGGTGACGATGCATGATATTTTCTACGACTGTGATGAGGTAATTCATTTACTAAAACGTGAATATTTGTTAGAAAATAATTATTTCTCAATTTACAGAAGACTCTGACATATCGAGATCCCCACTGGATAAAAGCAAACAGGTGAGGGCTTTCTCTTCTACATTAAAAAATCCAAAAGATTAGAATGGGTGCATAAAAAAAATTGGTTTTTGTTGTATTTTAACTTTTTTTGCGATTCTTTGTATTTGTACTGTGTTTTTTAGTATATTATCACTTTATTATTTTATCCTGTATATATCGTTTATATTTCATGTGTTTATATTTGTTTATTTTATTTATTCATGTATTATTATTCTTTAATATGTTTGTATTTGTACTGTCTCTTTTGTATGTCGATTTTTGGTGTATTTATTATATTGTGATATCAATAAAATATTGTATAATATAAATTAAGTTTTCTTGACGTGGCCGCGGTCAGGTCTTCCTGACCAGGACCCGGCCGGGATTGCTCGTCTAGCACCCGGCAAGGACTGTAACGCAGATGTCCCGTCGGGTCCTGATCAGGACGACCTGACGTGGACCCGACCGGGCATTCCTGGCGTGGACCCGGTCAGGTCATCCTGACCAGGACCCGACCGGGCGGGCGTTATAAGGTGCTAGACGGGCATGCCCGGCCGGGTCCTGATCGGGAGGACCTGACCGGGTCCACGTCAGGTCGTCCTGATCAGGACCCGACGGGACATCTGCGTTACAGTCCTTACAGGGTGCCAGACGGGCAATCCCGACCGGGTCCTGGTCAGGAAGACCTGACCGGGTCCACGTCAAGAAAACTTAATTTATATTATACAATATTTTATTGATATCACAATATAATAAATACACCAAAAATCGACATACAAAAGAGACAGTACAAACACAAACATATTAAAGAATAATAATACATGAATAAATAAAATAAATAAAATAAACAAATATAAACACATGAAATGTAAACGATATATACAGGATAAAATAATAAAGTGACAATATACTAAAAAACACAGTACAAATACAAAGAATCGCAAAAAAAGTTAAAATACAACAAAAACCAATTTTTTTTATGCACCCATTCTTATCTTTTGGATTTTTTAATGTAGAAGAGAAAGCCCTCACCTGTTTGCTTTTATCCAGTGGGGACCTCGAAATGTCAGAGTCTTCTGTAAATTGAGAAATAATTATTTTCTAACAAATATTCACGTTTTAGTAAATGAATTACCTCATCACAGTCGTAGAAAATACAATGCATCGGCACCATCCACCGCCGGCGAACTTCACATCACAAGACTTGAATAAAAACTGGTTGGAATAGTAATAGATAACGAACGAAGGGTCGCTTTTACCTGAAGCGTTAATCCGGAAGCAATAATCGTTATGCTAATCATAAATGTCGGTATTGTCCAATTAATAGCGCTGCGAAATTTTTTTGTCAACAACTGCGTAAGTAAAATATTAAAGATAGAAATAATTTTACAAATTCCTACGTCCTATGATATTACGTCAACTGCTTTTTCGGCACTACTTAGTCACTATCGCGGTGATCGTCATTCAAAGAATTTACTCCACTAACACTGAAATATGTAGTTATGCCAAATTCACTATTTTTTCCCTCTAATTCAATTTGACTCTCGAGGAACAATCTAACTCGTTGGTGAGTAAGTTCGCGAATTCGCCTTGCACGGTTATCACACATTTTTCCCTTTGTCTTCTCGAGCATATTGGATAATGATCTAAATAATTAACAAAATTAATTTATATTATTTTATTCCGGCGCGAAATTAAAAAAATTCGAAAAAATCAGAAAATTATAAATATATTTTGTTACTTAGATTTTTACACAATGTAACAGAGTTTTAATTACCTTTAATCACATTTAATTACACTCAGTGTTTAATTTTGTCACATTCTTAATACGTATATTATGAATAATGGGTGTAATGATAGATTGGGCGGGCATGCCTGGCCAGTGCCTGGTCGGGTCCTGATCAGGATATGGTCAGGTAATGCTAGCCGGGCTTGCCTTGCCAGTGCCTGGTCTGGTCCTGATGAGGATTTGGCCAGGTAATCATAGGCGGGCATGCCTCGCCAGTGCCTGATCGGGTCCTGGCCAGGTAATCCTAGGCGGGCATGCCTCGCTATTGCCTGGTCGGGTCCTGATCAGGATCTGGCCAGGTAATGCTAGACGGGCATGCCTCGCCAGTGTCAGTCCTACCCTGGCATGCCTCGCCAGTGCCTGGTCGGGTCCTGATCAGGATTTGGCCAGGTAATCCTAGGCGGGCATGCCGCGCCAGTGCCTAGTCGGGCCCTGATCAGGATCTGGGCAGGTAATCCTAGGCGGGCATGCCTCGCCATTACCTGATCGGGTCCTTTCCAGGATCTGGCCAGGTAATCCTAGGCGAGCATGCCCGGCCACTTCCTGATCGGGACCCGATACGTTTTCGGGTTTGCCTAGCCAAATTTCTAGTCGGGTTGTTGAGGGTAGGTATTTCTTTGTTAGAACAAAAAAAAAATTAGGGCGAATGGCAGTTTCAACGCAGTCGATTTCTGTTGGTTTCCTTCCGGTATAATTTTTTTGGCTGACACTCCTTCCTAGAGTTTTTTCAGAAAACGGTAAATTGTTACATCCGTAACTTCTGTCATCTTTGAGCAAGTTGCAATGATTTCAGTAATGGTACAGAGTTTATTGGTATGTATAATATCCATATTTTTGAAATCTGAACATAAATCCGTAATAATACTTTTCAGCAAGTGTTCTAAATGGAAAAAATCATGCTCTTTTTATCATTACAGCATGTATACAGGGTGCGGCATCTTAACTTCTTTTTTGAAATGCGTGACATTCATGGTGTATAGGTTGTAGTGGGCGGAGAATGTTTTTATTTGACAGGTATACTTCTAAAGTTTTGTTCCCGGCCATGATGCGTTGGAACAGTGAACAGCGTTTGCCGTCGAGGCGTACTTTTCGAATAGACTTTCTGTGATCGCAACACGCGTGCCTTTCGAAATCGGTTCAATGTAGCCCCGGTAGGCACAGCCCCAGATCAGAAATCGATTGTTACGTAGGTGGCTTCGTTCAGACAAACCAGGAGAGTGACAACACGATGAACTGGAGTCCCCATGCCTCTTAGAACATCAGAGAACATTGATACAGTGAGAGCCTCAATATTGCGATTTCAACCCTCAAAATGGGTTTCATTGCGTTCTGAAAAAAGGAATTTACGTTGCCGCAACCTGTATTCAGTTTTAATTTTTTAGACGCACATATTTGTTTAATTATATTGCAGGCATGCGCTCGTTCGTTCGTTTTTCATTGCATGTATTGCATCCCGTCGATCCAAATCTTATGACGAAATAACTGCCTTCTTTAACGGAAATTCTACGATTGTGATTTCCATACTGATGACTTCATCGTCGACAAACGGTCGTTCCAAGATCATAAAACCGAGTGCCAGTTAATTATTTCGGCGATATGTCCCATGAGGATCAGATATAGGAGCGATCCTCCTAAGGACAATAGCGATTTTTATAGCTCCTCACCTCATCTTTGCCATAAATCTACACTCTAACGCGTTTTATACGTACGTGGCTAAACATCCTCCTGTTATCAGTGGCGAAGCGTTTTATGGCGGCCTATAAAGTAGGGTGTACCTGTGTGTGTGTGTGTGCGGTGTCTATGTGTGTAAATTAAAAAATAAACACAATCGCCGAGAGCGTCGTCATATAAATACCTAATGGAAAAATAAAGTTGGCGGCGGCGGCGGTGGTGGATTTCTTATGGAAACCTCAGACGTGCAACTCTCCTTCCTTTATTGTTTAGCGGGATATAAAATCCAGCCTTTATTGTCAGTACGTACGTGCTTTTAAATGCTAAAAATCGATGAAAAAATTTAATTGCATTCCGTGATGGCGAGCTCGTTGTGATGCATGAATAATTAAAACAATATACTTCAAGGGCATTAGAATCGCCGAGCGGAGTTTTTACGACTGCCATTATAACGTTTACATTCCAATAGGGAAAAATCGAGAGAGGCAGGGACAGAGAAGGAGAGAGAGAGAGAGAGAAGTTACATAGCTATTTATTATACAAATGGATTATGGTAGTACCGCGAGAACGACCCCGAAGACAACACTACTCGGATAAGTAACAGACGATTATTACTAAGTCTCGAAAGTATTAACCATAAAGGAATATAACGTAATAATTATGGATGTTAGCAAGTTTGGCTTTGTTTTATAAGCCAGGGAAATGCAATGTTCGGTTATGTTCGTGTGTCTTAAGTATAATGTGCACTTTATTTGTCGATATCCACGGTTGGTTGTGAATCATAGGTTATTCATCATTTTTAGGCGTTATGCCTTGTTCCATTTCTCGTTTCCATATGGAACCATATTTTTATGGAACGTGAATATGGAATTCGTCTGTTTTAGGTACTGTTGTTTGCATATATCAAACATTTTTAATTTTTCACTTCCATAGTTATCACAATTTAACTGTGCATATGTAGCATTCATATTTTCCATTTATGTAATCGCTACCTGACCATTAACGACCAAGTTGATAGTAATATCCATTTCGTAATACAGGGTGCGACATCACAACTTTCTTTTTTCAAAACACTTTTAAAATCATGTGAGGTAGGTGACGCCCCCCATTGTCCATACACCGAATAAGCCGATTTCTGGTGTTTGCCACAACTCTTTTCAGCATAGCAGCGGGTATGTTAGCAATTTTGGCCCGAATATTGGTCTTTAGATCTTCTAGAGTTTTTGGACTGTCACTGTTGCCTCATTTTCTTCAAACAAACCAGGAACAAATAATCCCAGCTGAGTAGACTGCACACCACACTGTAACTTTAAGTGAATGAAGAGGCCTTTAATGCAATTCAGGGGGGTTGGTGTCAGCCCAGTAACGCATGTTTTGTTTAGTGACGTATCCACTCAAGCGAAAATGGTCCTAATCACTGTATAAAACAATCGCGTCCTCAAGACGTTTTCGAGGAGTGCCTCACATGCGTTCCTCCGAGAATTGAAGTCACGCTCATAGAGTTCTTGAACAATCGCCAACTTGTAAGCATAGTAATGAAGATCATCGTGAAGAATTCGCCTCACCGAACGATCGGAAAATCTAAGAGCACACGCATGTTTGCGCGGAACGCCGTGGAGATCGCAATATTGAGGCTCTCACAACATCCTTGTTCTCTGTTGTTCTAATGGTCCGACGGACTCCAGTTCCTTCGTCTCGTCACACTCCCGGTTTATCTGAACGAAGCCACCCATGTAACAATCGATTTCTGATCTGGGACAGCGCCTACCGGGGCTACATGCATCGGTTTCGAAAGGCACGCTGGGTTGCGAGCACAGAACGTCCATTCGAAAAGTATGCCTCGCCGGTAAACGCACGCTGTTCACGGCAACTGACTGGGTGGGGAACAAAACCTTAAAAGTATGCCTGTCGAATAAAATCATTCTCCGTCCACTACGGCCTCTACAGCCTAAATGTCACGAATTTCAAAAAGGAAGTTACGATGGCGCACCCTGTAGATACTATAGTTACTTTATTACATGCTATCACATGTTTCTACTCTCCATTTTTGTTGTTCTTCTGAAAATCCAATTAATGTTTCGATAATTTAAATGTGGTTAATATGAATCACATATTTTCTGTTTCCATGGTCACTTTTGTGGTCCATTTAGACCACTGTGGTGTGTATGTATTACACATTTTCCATTCCTAGAGTTACTTTTGGTCTCACAGTTACTTCATACATGTGGTTTACATCTTTTTCCAATTTTCATGGTTGCTTATGAATAGTAGTGTCAAGTCTAATAGTGATGTTTACCTATGTCAATTATGGTATTTGTTTGCATAATAATAATAGTAATACATAGAAATGTCCTGTGGTATGTACATATATAATTAATACCAATATTTATGACTAATATTCAGAGATACATAAGATTCAGAGACAGGTTAGAGATAATTCGATTACCGTTTGAATAAAAGAGACGGGCACCGTAAGTGTTGTTTTTTTTTCACTTACCATAAATGAATTTAAGGTCTCCACCTTTGAATTATATATGCCGTCCTCATAATCATGCGGAAGTAAATGGACATTATATATCATACGTCAAATTAACAATAGATTCAACAAAATTCCAATATAAACAAAACATTTACAAACGAATACGTTTACATTTACAAACAAATACGTTCCTACAGCTTCGTAGCCAAAAATGAACGGATTTCAACTTTCTTTAATAATGGTATCTCTTTCTTTTTTGTGGTGTCCGTCTTTGTGTATGTTGGTCCGGAAATTTACTATATCTTCCAAATTAAGTTATATCAATTCGCTAATACATCTCGTCTGGTGTATCATTTTTTTATATTAAATAATTCCATTAAAGATGTGGTGAAATGGTGCGTTTTCTCTTTTTCCTATTGATTTTCATGTCTTGGCCTTCATATTTGTGTTGTTTTATTCCATTTTCTAACATTTATGTACTTTTCCCAATGTACCATTTATTGCAGTCATTGCAGCATATTTTTTGTGTGACGTTGGACTCTTGCATTGTCGGTGTTTTACCTTCTACTTTAGAGAAAATATACTGTTGGAGACAATTGGTACTGTCGGTACGGGGAACTACTTCTTTACTCTGAAGTTCGATGGTGCTGAAACGTTTTGATACGTACTACTATTTGCCATGGGTCAGTTTTTCGAACACCGCGATAAAAAATTTGCCTTAGAGCAATGTGATTTCTGTGATATCTGTGGATTTCACAGAAAAATTAAATGAACTTAATAGGCAGCTTCAGGGGAGAGACGAGAAACTAGAAGAATCATATACAATCAAAAAGATGTCTGATGGATTAAATTATGTCCGTCTACCGGAGGTACAAAATCATAGTTTGAATCTACAATACTTTTTCCATTTTTTCCCACTGATTTGTGTAAATTCGAATCTCTTGCACATATTTGAATGTCATGCCCACAAACAACTTTCAAAGGTCGAACTCATTATCGCTGAGAGGGAACGTAATCCATAAAGTTAATATCTGTAAAGGTACAGGCAAGAGCGGAAAGAAAAAGTTAAGTGAAGACGTCTTCGCGCCACCATCACGTGCTGTAATCTACTTAAAGATGTAGTTTATGTCCGAGAGGCGAGAGAGGGGGAAGAAAGAAACAGCATTGATATTAGAAGAGAAGAATAATAATATAGGTATTTACAGAGCTCCACGTAACCGATAATTAAGACTTTACGTGTAGTAAATCAGCCTTCCTCTCTCGGCCTCGGGTATTAGTTTTCCATCGCACGGCAGAGTTGGAATTTTACTTGTATACATGCATTTATCTCCGTATTTACGACAGTCTCGACTGAATAAATCCGCCGATTGTCTGGGCTCGTGTTCTATATATTATCTCTCTTTCCTCTCTTTTTCTCCTTGCACGGTATCAATTTGTAATTCATATTATTATTAATTTTTTCTTTCGCGGGCCGAAAGGATGTAATACGTTTTAAACGTCGTACGAAAAACCGCGACGGCGTTACGACGCCTGGGAAATGGAATGCGATCCATTGTCTTCCTCGGCACAATGGAAAAACTGTTGCGATCGCGGATTAGTAGTACAAGTCGCACGTTTATTAAATGGAGTTTTCGATCCTTATCGCCGGGCCTTTGCGATTTCGTTTCTTCTCCCTCTTTCTCTCTACCAAGACCGTTATCGATCTGGGAAAAGTAGTCGCTTGAATTGACCATTAACGTCCATTAGGAGACGCGCTAATTGCAAGCGAACCGTTGATTTTCAGAAGTGAGCGCGATGATCCAAGCAGCCTAGCACACTTTTAGTGGAAAACGTTACAACAAAGTTCTAACTAATAGACCAGCTGATGGACGGATTGGACGATTTTCAATTAAATTTGCATTAACAAAATGAGCGCTTTGAAATAGAATCGAAAAGTTTGCCAATAGTATGCACCTGAAATTTCAAATAGGAAATGCAAAAACTGCAGGCGAAAATCCTTAGGTAGGGATTCAAATTTATAAAGATAACTTCAGTAGTATTGATTACAAGTTACTTTTGACTGAATGAGATTCATTTAAAATTTCCTCGAATTTTTATTGGTACCACAAGCACAGAAATACCTAACCACAGAACCGAGAATAGAAGAGTTAAGAGAGTAGAGTTTACAATAGAATGAGTTGTTTCAAAACTTTAAAAAAGTCGATGGAGTACATCGATTTATCGTTTGCACCCATAGTCTCAGGCTGCACCAAAGTCCCAACTGGTCGGTAAAATTTGAATACAAATTTTTGGAAGCTAGCTTTCTTATGGGAGATTACACGCTGATGAGTAATTTAATAAAAAAGCGTCACGAGACGAGACGGGAGTGAATTTAATATATCTGTTCTCGATTCTCCTTCTTTTTCTTACATGAGACCACGCAGAGCGACACTTCGCATTTCTGTGATGCTCGTTTCTCGTTCTTTTTCCATCTTTTCTTTAAAATTCCCAAGCAGCCGACATTGTCCATGCTTTGCGGACGCGCGTGTGTCTCGTGTAATAATACTTTTGTTTATAAACACTTTGTTATAAATTGTGTATAGATCATTGTTTTAATGTACATCACGTTTTTAAGATATATTAAAAAGTATGAAATAATTATTCCTAGGCGCGCACAGATTTATAACCCCATACCGATTCATAATCCTACACAGATTGTCCTGAAAACTGGAAAATGTTAAAAGATTTAAAGATTTTTACAACAGTTTCATTATATTAATTCGACAATAATTGTAAAAAAATTGACTAGTATCTTTGAACAATTATACCTTCTCTAGCAGAAGATGAAATGACTTCTCCGGTTACAAAGGGATAGTGATCATTGTCATCGTAGAGTCACTAATATCCCGGCTATCGACAACTCCCCCTAACGGTTAACAGGCCTCTTTCTAAGCAGATACATTCTTTTATGGTACTTACTTACCCGAATATCCTTGAGGAAATTTGCATGCCATTTCATTATTTGCTTGATAAAGTATACTCAGTATCTACCTTTGGCTTACGTTATTCACGCGTGAATAACCTTTAATCCAATACCTTTGGATTACGTGCAGTTATGATTGCATACAATTAATTCTAACTGGTACAAGTACAAGTACTAATCCTTATGCTCGTCAAAATAATAATTTAACAAATACTTCCAAGTCAAATTGTCTTCAATTTATGACTTTTCAAAAAGTTGAAGTATTTAGTATCAAATAAATACATTGGTATATTATTTTATAACCTTTTACTGGATTTTCTTTTATATGTCAACCTTGTTTAGGCTTCAATATTGACCAGTTTTTTGTAAATCCATGCCTACCAGTTGCTTTTAGTGGTAATAATACCTCTCAGTATTTAAAATTGTATATTCAATATTTGAGTATTGAGTGCATATTATCATTGCATATTGTAGCTGCATATACTTACAGGACACAGTAAATAGACACGGTGCATATTTATTGCATGTACTGTTGTGCGTGTGGCCAAGGCCATAAAAATTATTAAACATTTTCGTATACTGGTATTTTTAGTGGATATTTCATACATATTATTTTCCGGTTTTCAATACGTGTCTAATGTATAATAATATACTCATTAAATGTTGTAAAATTATGCCTTATGATTAGTTACTAAGCGCTTTATAACTCGCACTAAAACTTTCACGTGTTGGAGGTGTTCACACCTCGTTCGTTCGTGCTTGTGAACTGTGGATATTAGTTGGCAGTAGTGTTAAATAATGTGTGTTTTCTTGCCTTCCAAACTTGTCACTAAGCACTTGTCGCTCTCATTCATACGACCCGACATGTGACAAGTGTTTAGTAAAGCACCGCATCGGATTCACTTCTGGCTGAGTAAATAGGATCGACTTCTATTCACGCGCTCTTGCTATTT